>OY755182.1:17153978-17203353 GCA_963576735.1 Bedellia somnulentella
TCGGCGCCTCGCCGGCACGGCCCGTCCGCCGCGCCGTATCTTATCGTAAGTCGGCAGAGTTATTCACGATATATTTTCTTATTATGAACGTTTTTTATTACGACGGTCGAATCGGTTCGATGTCGAAGAGATTCGAACCACGTTACGATAGAATTTGGAAAAAAAGCACATAAAAAATTTAAAAAAGTTGTATAATTATAATTGATAGCGTAATGAGAAAGGAAATTTATATAAAGCTTACCTAACGTAATAGCATAAAGTATTAAGATATAATATATTAGGCGAAGTGGAGGGGGCGGGCGGGGGGGAGCGCGACGGTGGTTGTCTGTTGAGAGTTTAGTAGCCCAGTGTAGCGAATGTAGGTAATGCCGCGGTCGCGGTGCGAGCCGCGCCGCGGGTAGGAAATGTCGCGCGTCGCCCCGCCCGTGCCCCGTGCTCAGTTATTTTCACTATACGACTATTCGCTTAAATGATATTATACAATACGTACACACTATGATTATGGATAATATTAATATAATGTTTGTTTTAAGTGAGTGTTTTAATGTTTAGATTTTTATTGTAATGTTTTTATGAATGATTTTTATCTGTATGATTATTGATTATTGATTGATTATTATTTTATGTGTTGATGATGTTTTTTTGTGATGATGCGCCCGCGCCGGGCCGAGGCTGCTCCGTATGCTCGTTTAGTGGTTACATATATCGCAACTAATAAAATAAACCTAATAAATGATAAAGATAATAATACGACTCATTAATTATTATTATTGATAATCTATTGTAGACCTTAGCACGACATTGACTAACCATTACCTATTGATACTTATTAAGTATTATTATTATTATTATATTGAATAAATTTAAAAAAAGCATAATTATATTTCATAGGAATCATTATTCTGTATAACTCTAGTTAAATATAACGATATTATAAATGATGTCTATGTGCACGGTGAACCGTTGTTGTTTGTTTGGGGGCTGCTTCTACGGATATGAATATTTTTTTATTTTTTTACCGTTATTAATTTTTGACTTACTCATGTTAAGAGACGCGAGATTAAAATTACTGCCTATTAGATTATATTTTAAAAATAATGTTTTCGTAAAACCAGCCCCCGATTTATGTAGAACCAGTAATTTCGATTTTTTATTTTCATAACGAGGGGTAGGACGCTTTAGGTTGAAATAAAGTTGTGAAAATTTGTGAAATTTTGTAGACTACATATCTTATTATAAATCTAATATAAACTATAACTTTCGAATATATTCTTTTATTTTACATCACATGATGACAAGACCAACAAACTATCTTTATCCTATATCCCCTAACGGGTAGTAAGTGCTAGCCTACCTGAAGACCACGTGACATGTGATCTTGTTACCTGTTAGTCTTAGTATCCGGTTTTGCCTGGAAAATAAAGCTCCATGTAGAACACGTAAAACATCCACTTTTGAAATATATTGACATTCTAAAGTCAATGGAACGAAATCAAAATTCAAAGCACTTGCAAAGCAAAAATTAACAATTACTCAGCCACTTCAAGGTAGAGAATGTGGAAACCACCAGAGGTAATAATAACATAAACTTTCACGCCGAATATCCCCGAAGGGGTTGGCAGAGGCGGAGGTAGACTAATACTTCTGAACATCACGTGACTTTGTCACCTGGTGTTCAGAGTACCCACGTTTTGCATGGACAGTGTACTCACGTGATAGGGGGCAGGCCTATCGCCGTTTTGTACGAATACACTGTCACATGACTAAGTACAACTCAGCCATGTGGGTTTCCTCACGATGTTTTCCCTCACCGTTAACAACCATGATAAATTAACCACACATATGTCTTTAGAAAAGACAAATTGGTGTAGGCCCGTCCCAGGATTTGAACACTAGTCGTTTGCACGATAACCGAGTGTTCTACCCACTGGGCTATCACAATTGCTACCACCAGAGAATATAATGAAATACATTTTGGCGCATTACAAACATTTAATTGAGACACAAGAGACTGCCATCTACAAGAACACTGCTTAAGAAACCAACTACAGTGTAAGTATACCATAACGTAAGTATGGAAATAAGAAATTTAAAAAAGTGAGTGAAAGTCTTACTTTAATATAATGGGATGAGTGAAAAGTACATACATATACTCACGGCCATATATCATAAAGGGTTAACAAGAGCTTCAGAGCTGAAAACTCCTCCGCCTATTTCGGAAGTTGTTAGGGGACAAGATGGTAGAAATAAAGTATCGTTGGTGATGGTTTTCTAATTGTGTCGCCCAAAAATCACTTAAATAAGCCCTAGAATACCCTTACAGCACCCGTGCGTGGGTAGCAATGGGTAGTGATATTCTTAGCCGGCACTGCACGTGTATCATGTATCATCGTAAATGTTGTGCGACATAGGCAGAGGCACCTTCTCTCTCACTGTGATAAAAAATGTCAGTATAACGTAAATATTTAAAGCCGTTGATTAATAAAGATGGATAGGTAAATACCTAGCTGATAAATAACAGAATTACAGTTATATACCGATCCACGCCCAACATCACATCACATCATACGCGGGTATCATCCGCGGCGTGTGAAATTGGGCTATGTTACGATGGTCAGTCAGCATTGTATATAAATAGAGATCGTCACTAAGACGCAATACAATCAACTGTGATTTATAATGTAAGAGTGGGGGACGGTGGTCACAATTAAACCTTAGAAGAGGATTAAATGACCACGATATAATCATTGTATAATGTATTTTTTTCTTTATAATGAATAAATAATAAAAAAAAACACCTTATACTCACGGCATATAAGTCCCTAAGTTCAGAATTCACTCGGCTACTATCGATTGATTATTGACTCTAGATATCGATTGCTGTGTAGTGTCGGCTTAGAATAGCACTACCCCATTTCTTCCGGTGGGTGTAAGTAAGAGGCGACTAACGGTATTGGGGCTTTTAAGGGATTTTTGGGCGATGCGGTTGCAGACCCATCACCAAAAACTCTTATTTTACCATCATTTCCCCACTCAACTTTCCAAAAGTGGCTGAGGAATTTTTAATTCCTTAGCTCTGGCTACCCCTTTTAGGGATTTATAGCCGTGAGTATATGTATGTATGTATGTATATCGATTGGTGATTGATTGATCAATTCAAATCCCCCAAAACCACGAACGTAGGGTACATACATACTTATACTCACTGCTATATTAAGCTAAAACGGGTAGCCAGAGCTTTCGAATCAGAAAATTCTTTGGCCACTTTGGAAGTATAGTGGGGAAAAGATTGTAATATAAATGTTTTTGGTAATGAGTCAACCGCATCGCCCAAAAAATCGTCTCTTACGATCACCCATGTGTTAAAATGGGGTAGTACAATTCTAAGCCGACACTACATAGCAACATAATATGGTATGATAGTATGCTGTTCTATTGTTTTCCGAATTTCTACTTTTTATCTATGAGATTTCTCTAGATACATACATATATACATATATTCACGGCTATAAATCCCTTGAAGGGGTAGCCAGAGCTAGAGAATTAAAAAATCCTCAGCCACTTTTGGAAGTTGCACGGGGAAAAGATGGTGAAATAAAGTTTGTTGGTGATGGGTCTCCAACCGCATCATTCCAATAGCCCATATACCGTTAGTCGCCTCTTACGTACACCCACCGGAAGAAATGGGTAGTGCTATTCTAAGCCGGCACTACACAGCTGAAAATATTTGATCATATTCACTTTACTCAACCAAACGTATACCCAAGTTTTCCAATCACCTGTGCGATTGATAAGTTAGTTGGCGAGTTTGCACTTCGTACTCGAAGCCGACACGGGAGCAGCTCGAAGGCTTTACGTTTTAATGGAAACCAAACAAAACTTGCTTCGATGTTCATTTAAAATCGACTATATAAGCTCACACTCTTTACCAATGAAATGGGAATGAAAGAACATGCTTTAAAAGATTGAAAAAAATATTGTAATGTTAGATTATGTGACCGAGTGAGAAATAGTGTTATTCGTGAAAAGTGTGGTGTGAAAGATGATATTGTAAGAAAGATAGAAAAAGGAATGTTGAGATGGTTTGGGTACATAGAGAGGATGGATGACAGAAAATTGGTAAAAGGGATCTATAGAGCTAGTGTGGATGGTTATGTTAGTAGAGGACGACCACGGAGAACACACTTGGACCAAATTGAGAGTGTGCTCAAAAAGGCTGGCGTCCGAAGTATGAAGAATAAAAGAGCATGTATGAAAAGATTGATGGATGTAAACGAAGCTAGAGAGGTTTGTCAGGATCGTACGAAGTGGCGATCAATAGTCTGCCTACCCCAATGGGAACTAATGGCGTGAGTATATGTATGTATGTTTAAAAGATTGGAAGGTGTGAGAGAAACGCGATCAAATGCAAACATACATACATGTACTCACGGCTATAAATCCCAAAAAGGGGTGGCCAGAACTTAAGAGCAAAAACTTCTCAGCTACATTAAAAGTTAATAGGGGACAAGATGGTAGAAAAAAAGTATCGTTGGTGATTGGACCTTAGTCGTCTCTTACGACACCCTTGTGTAGAAAGGGGTAGTGACATTCTAAGCCGGCACTACACGGCAAAATGGAATTATTGGAAATGCAAAGTGTTAGGTGATGTTTGCTGTGTAGTGTCGGCTTGGAATAGCACTAACCAGCCATTTCTTCCAGTGGGTGTACGTAAGAGGCGACTAACGGTATTGGGGCTTTTAAGTGATTTTTGGGCGATGCGGAGACCCATCACCAACAACCTTTATTTCACCATCTTTTCCCCACGCAACTTCCAAAAGTGGCTGAGGAATTTCCGCTAGGTCTGGCTACCTCTTTAAGGGATTTATAGCCGTGAGTATATGTATGTATGTAGATGAAGCGTGAAAGAAAAAGGAATATAAATAAGATTTAGAACCACAAGAAGAAATGTGTTAGTGTTTTCTTAAGCCGACAACTAATCTGACACCATCATTATCATATTTTTTTTCTTAACGGTACGAACGAAAAGTCTTTGTTTTTCAGACCTTGCTATCTGGTGCACTCAAGATGAGTCGGTTCTTATTTAGCCTGTGACTGTACATGAAAATAGGGTGTGTTTGTGATAACTACGGAAAAAAGTTATTTTTAAAATGTTTTTTTTGTTTATCTAGAGCACTTTAATTTAGAAAAGGTATTGAAATTACTCTTCACAACACATGTACCAGGAAAACATAAAGGGTGTAGAGCAAACGCTTATCCAGCTAATGGTAGTACTTTTCCCCTTGTTGTCTGATTTGTTCTCGCAATATGAAGACACAGCAGGATCCAACCCCAGTAACCCCACCGCATGCGGGCGCAAATAAAGCCTAAACAAATAGGCAGTATATACTTTACCACGAAACGATTTATGACAATAAAAGTGACCATGAATTCAGTACTTTTGTGATACATCCATACAATCTTATAAATGGTCATCAGATATCTTATCAAAGGATTCTTAAGCTATCAATCAGAAATAATAAGAATATTTCAATTCAAACTGAAATTCAAACATTAGCTCTTCACTTCGGTAACATAAATTATATGATATCCCGTTAATCAAAAAGGTGTGTCGGTGGTAATGGTAAGTTTGAAACGCAAAGACGGGCTTGTAGGATAATTTCAAGATAAAATCATGCATAGAATCGCTAACATTTAGCCGATCATTTATCAACGCTTGCATAGTGCTACGAAAGAAGTACACACTGTAATTGAAAAGACAGTAATAGATTGCTACGAAACTAGACCAATGCTACGTAACCGTAGTCAGTTCGTAGCGCGCGCTATTATACTAGTAACAAGTACTACAATCTAGGTTGTAAAGATAATGAACTGCTACTACGCTATGTATAAATTCGATAGGAACTAAAAATATTTGTTCAAAGATACTTAGGTTATCCTAATATCCGAAAGCAGTTGTCTAAGGAACTAAGCTAAGCATGTTCTTGAGTCATTTTGTGTGTTTAGGACAAGAATCGTAAGCTTTTTCCCTTTAAAAGATTTTTGTTCGGGTTTTTATATGACTAAATATTTTATTTGTTGGTTTGTACCCACAAATAGGCAAACTCCTCCAGAAAACCCTATCAAAATATTTTTTTACATAACATAACATAAACGTTCACGCCGTTTATCCCCGAAGGGGTTGGCAGAGGTACCATACTTCTGAACTCACATGGCAGCGCCATCTAGTCTCCAGAGAAGGTACCCACGTTTTGCTTAGACAGTGTGCGCACGTGATAGGGGGCAGGCCTATCGCCGTTTTGTACGAATACACTGTCACATGACTAAGTACAACTCAGCCATGTGGGTTTCCTCACGATGTTTTCCCTCACCGTTAACAACCATGATAAATTAACCACACATATGACTTTAGAAAAGACAAATTGGTGTAGGCCAGACCCAGGATTGGAACTCACGCCCTTCTGTTTTCGGGCGGGTGTTCTATCCACTGGACTATCATGTCGTGGATTTTTTTTACCTTTTTCAGTTTGTAATGGAAACCCCCCAAAATTACCCTGTCACCTCTTATTTAGTCTTATAAATAGAAAAGCCGACGTTCAAACCTTTTCATTTCTTCTTTGAAGTGATGTGAAACCGCTTGTTCGGTGCCTGATTTATTTTATCAAGGTTGGTAATGGTGAGCGAAAATGTTGGAAATTTAAAACTTCTCCTAGATGATCATTGCGCTTCTATTTTCATCACTCGATGATTCTAAATCACATAATAATAGACACTTCGTCGTCAATCGTCAATCGTCTTAGCATTGGATTCTCATTAAATTATTTCGGCACTCACGCAAAGTATTGGGGTGACAATATTCTGCTCAGCCAAGATATCCCTATTGTCTCGTAGCGAAGAGTTCAGTGCTCTTGTTTAAATACTTCAGCGTCCGTACTGCATGTCGTTAACAGTCGTTTGTGAAAGAAATAAAGGAAGGAGATTATCATACTTTAGCAAGAAAACGTAGTTTTTATTTTAGGCACAATAGAAACGTCATGAAGTTAAAATCAGTTATTTTTGGATATAGCAAATATTGAAATACCGCATAAATCAAATTATATTTCAACTTGATAAGTAACAAATAGAATTTTCACTTCTGGTTGTTCATATTACTTGGTAATCTCAGCATTTATCTTTCGTATTCACATCACATAGGCTGTGTAGTGCCGGCTTAGAATAGCACTACCCCATTTCTTCCGGTGGGTGTACGTAAGAGACGACTAACGGTATTGGGGCTTTTAAGGGATTTTTTTGGGCGATGCGGTTGGAAACCCATCACCAACAACCTTTACACCATCTTTTCCCCACGCAACTTCCAAAAGTGGCTGAGGAATTTTTTATTCCATAGCTCTGGTTACCCCTTCAAGGGATTTATAGCCGTGAGTATATGTATGTTATCTTTCGTTACCCATGCTTGCTATTACATAATCTAAAGTCGAGCCAACTCGCGCTTGGATAATTTTCATTATTACTTCCTTATTTATAAACGTGTTCTCGGTGATAGTATAGTTATGTTAACAGAATTTTATTACAAACAACCACAGCTTCCGAAGTTTTAAACTTGAACAGCCTCTTTTCGAAGTTGAATGTGGTGAAGATACGGTAAAATAAAAGTCGTATATACTAAAATAATGCAAAGTCCAACTGAATCACATTGTAATCACAAGAGCTTCCTCAAAATTGATGCCTGAAAACTACTCAACCAATGGTTGAAGCTTGAAACGTATGATTAATTAAGTGCCTTTTGTGTAGTTTTCTGGTATGTAATGTAACAGAAAATATCGATTTCCAATTGCAAAATGAAATATAACAAAATATATAAAAATTAAACTGTAATAAACTATAAGTCCCAGGAATGATCTGGGTATTCCGAAAAACTCACCAATGTGCGCAATCCAATCAACTGATGCTGGCTGAAAACCAGCGAGCTGACGTGTACAGCAGCTGAGGTACATATGCAGAGCCAGAACCAATTCTTCTTGTTTACCATGATTTTCCAAATAAATTACATTTCTTTATTTCTCGCTTTCAATCTGTAGGGTAACCCAAGATTGTAATGAAACTATACAATGTTTAAACTCTCGCTGTTTGTAGACATTATACATAAGAATCGGGATTAACCAACGAAATATTTTTAAATCACTTACGTGATTGATCGTCCGAGTTTCGGCACACCTACTGGTGCCGTAATACATATCACGTAAGTGATTTGAAAATAATTCGTTGATTAATCCCGATTATTATGCATAATGTATTAAACTATATTTACATTATACAAGCTATGTAGTGATGACTTAGCTCAACCCATTTCTTACCACGGGTGTTACGACGAAGTGACTTAGAATTCTGAGCCTTTTTAAGTGATTTATTGGGCGATGAGGCTGGAGACCCATCACCATTGTTTATATTACAATCTTTCACCCACAAAACTTCCAAAAGTGGCCTAATAATTATAAATTGTATAGCTCTGGCTTGCCCTTCTTATCATTTATAGCCGTGAGTATAGGTGTTACATAATACACACGATTGGATCGGCTTCTCTCGGGTCCAGTTCACTATTTGCTAACGTATGTGTAGGTATGTGATTTGAAAACTATGGTTTGTTTTGTTTATGCCTATTCGGTGCATAATTTATCAGATCATTCTCCCAGGTATTATGTTTATAAACGTTATACTTTCTATGCCAGATGATTATATACCAGTAGTGGCCCGCTCCAGCTTCGAAAGGGTAGTATTAGCCTGCAAATACATAAGGTTTCTTCAAACACTCCTCACCTACTATAAAATTTTATCTCCCTTTTTTAGACTCTCGAATAGTGTTACTTTCTGATTAAGAAAGAAATTTTACGGATGGTTTAGTATTTCCGAAGAAAAGCTCTTACAAACGAACAATCAGTCAAAATTTTTACCTCTTTATAGTATTTAAAAAAAAAGAAAGATAGTATAGTATCTTAGTTTTAAAGATGCAATGTACCTATATAGTTATTTCGATGGAAGTTAGAATGCTATCGTATATTAATATGCCTTATTTCAGAATTTGCAAATTAATCAATATTTTGTAGAGCCTGTGCCGTACCTTTCAAATCAATGCCTCTTTGATATGAGGCGTGAAGCTATTAATTATGAATGTGCGTGTGTAATTAAACTCTCAAATGACGCTGCTCAATCACGTAAGAGAGGTCCACCGCGAATGCCTTCTGACGTAGTCGAGAAATACTTGCCTTTGTGACCGAATACTTTACACTTTGCTTTACAAAGGCTTCGCAGGAGTAGACGTCACAGTGGAAACTTTATGATGTATTTATATTTACGTCTGTATAACTTTGTGGAATAAACTTATTATGGATATTCTGAATATAGGTATCCGGAGCTTTTTAAGTAACGATTTTAGGAAGGGAGGAGAGGTGAAGTAAATGATGGTTGGTGATGAGTTCAATAATTATGCCCATATCCCTTAGATGCTTTGCAAAGGGTACAGATAGGATAGCCCTTTTTTAAGCCATTGCATACTCATCATTAGCCCCCTCACCGTTTGGTATAAGCAATTAAAAATGTGTGCTCAGAAAATAGATTTTCATCATGAGCCAATAGAACACTGTGCTGGGATTAGGGTAAGTTCACAAGATCGGTCTTATATGGGATAAGTCACACATTGGCATGTGGATGTGCACAGGGTTTGAACCATGAACCTTGGGATCTTTAAGTGATTTTGTCAATAAAAATACTTTACACAATACTAATAACAGCGCACCCCGTATCTCGTCACGCGATCCACTCCTGCGCATCTGTTGGCGACGCTCGACACTCGAGCACGATCACACGTTTTTGTAGTGAGGAAGGAAGTTGTTACCTATTATTTGAAAGAAAGCTCATGTTTTTATTCCTTTCAAGCACAACATTGTTCAAAGATACGTTCTGTAAGATACGAGCTACTTCACACAAAATCAATTGTAGGATAAAAGAGCACTTCCCTATATCTTCTCGTGAACGTAAGATGTGACTAAGGATATTGGACTTGTGGCTTTTTAAGTTATTTGGGCTTTACAGTTGTTACCTACAACCTTTATTTTATTACCCTTTCTTTACTCAACTTCCAAAAGTGAGATAGGAAGATTTGGCTACCCCTTTTAGGGATAAATAGCCATGAGTATATGAATGTATGTATATTCAAATCCCATCAATTGAATGTATGAATATGACTGTTATTTTTATTTTACAATACTCTGATTTCTTTAGTGAGTATCACGTGAGTACACTGTCTAAGCAAAACGTGGGTACCTTCTCTGGAAACTAGATGGCGCTTGCCATGTGAGTTCAGGAGTATTGGTACCTCTGCCAACCCCTTCGGGGATAAAACGGCGTGAACGTTTATGTTATGTTATGTTATGATTTCTTTACTCGTGTTAGTATACAAATAAAAAACAATGTTTACGAAAACCGACTTCACGCGTAACCTTTTTTATTTATAGTTATTCCAATTGAGTTGAGTTAGTCTTTGTCATATAACAGCATATTCGTATTAAACGGCGATAGGTCTGCCTCCTGTTTCTCGAATGTACTGTCCAAGCAAAACATAGGTTCTCTGAACACCCGGTGAAAAAAATGGGGATATGCGTTGTAAGCTGAATTAAGAGTCCTACTTAAGATCAATAATGTGATTGTATGTTAATGTGCTAAATAAAAAGGGACTTTCTTTCCATCTTTAATATTTCTTCATCAATCACCACGATGAACACAAAAACAATGAAAAAAAAAACTCTTCTCCCATTTTATACAACGTTATTGTTAAAAATATAGTGTAAAAATTACTACAAAAAAACACACGCAGTTTTTTGCAAAAAATGTGCGGTAAAGTGTCGCGTTAACACGTCAATAAGACCTGATATAGTTGCAGCGAAGCCTCCGGAGGCTGCGGCGCGGACACGTCCGGCCTCACTTCCGCCGATCGTGTTTCAATAACAGCCTTTTTACTCTTACCTTTTTATGCTCGTTCCCAATATTCCCATGAAGGTGATTGAACGGGTACACTTGGTTCTCGATTTTAAAATGAGCTATCGACATGTTCGGACAATTCAAATTTTATTGCCTACTACACCATTTATTCTATGAGAATATTTTTTTATATACGCTTTAATTTTAATTTTGCTAAAGGATATTGGGCATATTTTCCTCACTGTTTTGAAATTGGGTGCCTCATGAACGTTACGTTGCTGTGATCTTGTCAGATTATAAAGAAAACGAACGTACTATAAAATTATTTAGCTGTATAAAGAAAATATCTATAAATAAATCTGCTCATTTCGTATTCAATATCCAGCTAAACTTTTTATGTCGTATTTTATTTTAAGTCTTATCCATTTGTCTTTTTTTTCTGAATAAATAATCTTTAATCTAATATTTAAAAACCCAAAAACATTAGCATGATTTTATGTAAGTTTTAATAAATCACTTTCTTTATTACCTGTCTAAGCGCTATCTAATCATAATCAATTTCAGTGTCATTCAACTAGTTATTGGTTTAAAAATTGATTTGATTGCCAATGTTTATTTGTATGAGTAGAATAGAAATCTCTTTGCTGCCTATCAAAATAAATAAATACATAGAAATTTAATTATTGAATAGAACAATGCTAATACAAAAAGCAATCTCTTCGAGACAGCTTTTGGGTGGTAAGATCAGAAAATGAATGGTTCACGAAAGATAAATTTACAAGACGTTGAGGAATGGAAGAAGAGATTATTTTATACAATAAGTATTATTTTATAGAAAAAATAAAGAAGGTTTTCAAACGTTGTAAGTTGTTGGAGATGTTTTTATTTCTTGTTCTTTGTCTTTTAATGCAGTAAGTACTTTCAGAAAACTTCAATCTTTTATACTATTTCTAATAAGAACATTAACAATTTTGCAGTCCTTGGGATCAAACCATCACAATGAAAAATATTTTGAGCACAAAATACAATCAGATACAATTTAACACTTTCAACAGCTTATACCTACAGGCAAATTTCAAAATACAGATTTCAATAATAATTAAAAATATTTACATAGACAATTTACAATTCACAATTAACACTTTCATATATCACCGAAAAGAACTCGTCGCTATCGAAAACCACTAGTACCGCAGCGGTCGGAAGTAAAGATGATGACGTTTTTTAGGGTTTATTCGATTATAAGTATCGCATTCGAGTTAGTATAGCAATCATCGAGGGGGTGTGCTCGCCCGATTCTGTGACGAGACAAAAAGCGTGTGAGCGGATGTGACTGGGCACGCCTCCTTGCCGGAAAAAACTGATATTTTTTACTAATTTTATTGTATTTATTGGTTAGGCTGGCTGGCTTGGTGACTAGACTACTTAGTAAACTACCCTTAGTTCATTTATTAGGTGACCCAAAAATCGAGCGACTAAGTATTTAAGAAATTTAATATTAGCTGTTATTATTTTATTTTTTTTGTTGTTGATGAAAAGTGTTACACCTGTGTTTCATTGTTGTGTCAATTAATACAATAATCATTACATTTTCAATGGTAAAAATATTATAAGTTCTATAGTTACTGAATTGCGCCAAACTTTAAAACAATAGCACCTTGAGGCTTTTGACCTCTTTTGTTTACTTCTAGAAACGCTGCTAGATTTATCTGTTATGTTTACAGAGAAAAATATGCTTTCTTAGGAAAAAGTAAACATATTACCAAATTGTATCACTGTACTTTTCCAGCCAGTTTCGGAAGTAAAGTAAAGATTTGGTAATGAAATGAGTTTGAATGCAGATCGTCCAACAATAACTTAAAACGCCACAATACCTTTGTTTTCCTGGTACGACTCTCCCTGCGCGTGCGATTGGAATGGGTTAGTACTATTCTAAGCCGATAAACTGTTCTCCAAAGAGATGAAAAGAATTTTTAATTCTTAAGTTCTCGATACCTCTTTTTTGGGCTTTATTGTCAGGAGTAAATGTTTGAATATTTGTACCAATGTCGACAGTTACCTAATAAATAAATATTGGGTAAAATATATCAAATAGTTGTATATCTCCAGTAGATATATACTTTTTAGGTGAGTAATGGGCGATAGGGATTGGTACCCGTCAGTCACAGGCGACCCTTTCACCAAATTACCCCCTCACGACTTCCAATATGTAGTTGAATTTTTGATTCCATAGCTCTGGCTACCCTTTTCCAATTTTTACTATATAATGTATAGATTGCTAAGTATATCTTTATGAATCTATACGAGAACTAAATTTGCTTGCATGTAGTTTCATTTCAGTTTATAAGAGTTAGGGTCATACAATTACTATATGATAAATTCTTCCCTTAGGAAAATTCATAAGTATACATAAAGATGCCTCCACCATAAGATACTCAACTGTATGCAGCAACAATATTTTTTTTATTTCACAAAAACAAAACTGATTTACGCCTTGAAAGGAAGGCATTTTGGGAGATACTAGTTATATATCTTTGAAGGTGAAGTCTGTCTACTCGATATCATTGTAGCCAATTTACAAATGAATAATTGAAATATGCGTTGTTTTCAACTATATTAACATACATACACGGCTATAAATCCCTAAAAAGGGGTAGCCAGAGCTAAGGAAGTAGAAATAAAATAAATAAAATAATAAATAACCGCATCCTCCAAAATCCCTTTAAAGCCCCCAGTACTGTTAGTCGCCTCTTACTTATCCCCACCGGAAGAAATGGGGTAGTGCTATTCTAAGCCGACGCTACACAACTATGTTAACATAAATACATAAACTCACACCATCAGTTCCGATTTGAGGTAGGCAGATACTATCGATCGCCACTTAGTATGATCCTTGCAAACCTTTCTAGCTTCGTTCAAATCCATCAATCTTTTCATACAAGCTGTTTAGTTCTTGCACTATCATGACTAATATTTCGTCAAGCCTATATGTATTTATTGTCTTGATACTCTGTTTCCACCTTTGCGATTATATCCGTAAAGTTACGCCAGTTAATATATCACCCTACAAAACTAGACAAAATAATTGCTCATTGGAGGATCACCATTACAGCTGTTACACCATTACAGAATTATTATGAGTCATCGCCACACCTTATTGCTCTGTCATATTTTAGAATTACATACATACATACATATACTCACGCCGTTAGCTCCCATTGGTATAGGCAGAGACTATAGATTTCCACTTTGCACGATCCTGGCAAACCTCTCTAGCTTCGTTCATATCCATTAATCTTTTTGAGCACATTCTCAAAAAGATAAGAGAGAGACCCATCACCAACAACCTTTACTTTACCATCCTTTCCCCACTCAATTTTCCAAATATGGCTGAGGAATTTCTAATTCCTTAGCTCTGGCTACCCCTTCTAGGGATTTATAGCCGTGAGTATATGTATGTATGAGCACATTCTATATTTGGTCTAAGTGAGTCCTCCGAGATCGTCCTAAACTAACATTATCTTCCACATTGGCTTCATAGATATCTTTTACCAATTGACTATCATCCATCCGCTTTATCAATACATAGTATAAAACAAAGTCGCTTTCGCTGTATGTCCGTATGTATGCTTAGATCTTTAAAACTACGCAACGGATTTTGATGCGGTTTTTTTTAGTAGATAGAGTGATTCTTAAGGAAGGTTTGTATGTATAATAAATGCATAATATAGTAGAGAAACACTGATAAATTTAAAGGTTTCTAATGTGATGTCGTAAAAAGCACGTTTTTTTGCGCTTATATTGCAAACGCTGGCTGAACCCTACGAGATAGACCAAAATAATGTACGACAGTATTGTTCACCTTAAAAAGTTCAACAAAAAAGTCCGCGATGGTATATGTCTATCTCTTAGGGATAACCCAGCATAACCATTTTTATTCTTTACTAAAAAATGGTTATTTACGAAGTGATTTTAAACAATACAGCATTAATCCTTATCCAATTAAGTACCTTAAATAAATTGTGTATTTATTATAGATCAATATGCTTTTTACAGCATGTAATTTAAGTGAATATTACCGAAGATATTACAAATTTAAAATGCAGGGTCGTAGTTGTTTGCGCCGGGCGGCGCGTGCCTATAAATAGCGCGCCTTATAGCACTTTATGATTTGCAGCGATCGCACGCGTTTATCGGAGCTCTCTAGCGAGGAAACTATCAAGAATTAATTAAACTGAATAGAATAAGTATCTTTTGTTGTTGATTATCTTTTAATTTTGATATATTATTATTATTGTTATATTAGTAGTATTGTAAGTACATTAGGTTAGATAGGATTAGCTTAAAACCATATTTCTTGGTATTGGCTAAAGACAAAAAAGCTGTGAACGTTGTGTATAAGGACATTCTGTAGTAGGTATATTTTGCATTGCACCCGTGCGAAGCCGGGGCGGGTCGCTAGTTTATTTCTAAATTGCTTAATATGTGTTCATTAACATCCTGAAACAGTTGCTACATTTTACTATAAAATATTTGAGGTTCTGTATGAGACGTGGGCTTGCATTTTGAGTTTTAACAGTTTTAACGTATTTATATTAATGCCATTACTCTGTCGAAGAATACGAAGTAATACGAGTATATTAAAAAAAAACCCTATTTTTTGTGTTGTAAGAAAGGGGTAGTCAAAGCGTCAGAATTGTAAATTCCGAAATCATTTTGGTAAGTGGGGTTTGGAAAGATTGTAAAAAAAGGATGGTTGGTGACGGGTCTCCAGCCTTATTTCCCGAAAATGACCGAAAACTCTCTAAAAACCCTAATCGCCTGTTAGGAAACCCACGAAAAGAAATGCGTTGGCGATATTCAAATATGATACAAAAAATCTGGATAATTGGGGCTAAAATTTAGGGGGGGTATACCATACGCATATCATATCTTTAAGTATAGCCGTTAATATTTGTGTGTATGGAAAATGAAATATGAAAAGATGTGATGAAATTAATTTAAATAGTAAAAATTACAAAATAAATCGTTTTAAACCATCAGCCGACATAAAAATACAAAAAATCTATTGTTTGATCTAAAATTTCACCAATTCTTTACTTAACATATTATTCCTAATTCTGTAAAAATTTTGTTCATTTTCAATAAGCTCTTATTCATCTTTTAAAATTCGAGTTCCGTTAAAAATAATGTTCAAGAAAGTAGAAAGAGTGAAATTCCTTCCTTTATCGTTCATTACTTTTGCCGCACCGCCCGCGCCCACGTGGCCGTACCGAATTCATAACCTCAAAATTCGGTAAATTGGAGAAAATTTCTCAATTCTACTATTAGGCTCTGAAATTTCCAGCTAGTTCTGCCTACTCCTTAGATACAAAAGCGTGACATGCTGTTATGAATACACAACGGTATCACGTCACAAGTTGTAACATCAAACGACTCTTAGTTGATTCCAACAATACACTCAACTCAAACCTCGTGGAAACGAACCAACTCACACCGACACAACAAAACACACATACGAACCGCCCGGGGAAAATCCTGCACACTAACGTAAATACAACCATTATTAAAAGAGCTACCTCGTCCTTTCGTTCAGTGTATTTGGCGAGTTGCTTCTGGAAAATGTTTTGATGTGGAAAGCTCTTGTTAGGCTAGACGAGACAGTGAATAGGAAAGACTGGGAGCACACATAAACGCGAGGGTTAGTTCTTCGGGCGTAGTACTAGAGACACATTGATCTAAAGGCGGTGGTGGCGACGACCCGTCTACCATCGATTCTGCAGCTTCCTGCAGCCGTTGCCTAGCAACCACCTGCATCACCTCGCCGCCGCCACTTGACCATTTGCATCGCTAATTGAAACTTAAACTGAACGACCGCCTACTTTGTTTGCACCAGGAATTTAATTCTTAAATGGGCAGTTAGATTGACTGCTGTTTTAAGGCTCTTGGCTCATTAGATTGTGACTGATTTTTGAAGAAATAAAGACGTTTTATTTACCATTAGTAGGCAGGGATTACCTTTCAGGAATAATCTCAAACGTTTCTCGCACTAATAAAACATTTATAGTTCTTCTTTTTAACCGACTTCAAAAAAGGAGTGTTCTCAATTCGACCGTATATCTTTTTTCGCCGATTACTTCGCCATTTAAGAACCGATTTTGATTATTATTTTTTATTCGAAAGAAGATTTTTTCTGAACTTATATTGGCATTTGCTTCTGAAAATCATATTGTTATGCTGCTGAGCTGATGATGGAAGGTGTGGATCCTCAATCACAAGGAGTTAGGAAACAGTTCTTTCAAAATTCTGTGTAGATTTATACTCCTCTTCGTAGCTTTTATAAAGAGAAGTACAGGTGCATTAAACATTTCTTTTGTTATGTTATTGTTACCGAGAAAGTACCATGAGACCAGGATCTGATGATGGCATCCCAGGAAATCGAGGGGACTGTCGAAACTCACAATCATGTGGCAGAGTATTTGTTCAAAACGCCAAAAGGCCTGCCATGCATAACGTGAGAACACTGTCCAAGCAAATCGTGGGTACTCTGAACAACAGGTGACAATGTCACGTGATATTCAGAAGTGTTACTACCTCTGCTAACCCCTTCGGGGATATTCGGCGTAAAAGTTTGAGTCTTTCTTGAGATGTAGAATTTTAGACCATCGCCTTTCGAGGGATTTCAAGAACAATGTAAAGTTACATATGGTTGAGCCTATTTAATATCGTACAATAATAGAAATACCGGAAATACTAAGAATAATACAGTAACCGTCGCTTCCTCATCCGAGAGGCATCTTTGCCAGGTCAACCCATCTCTAAAACTCGTAAAATAAAATAACTTTTAACTAAAAGAAAACCGACTTCATAGTTGGAAAAACCACCGAAAATAAACAATCTAGTACTAAAAAGTACGAAATAAGTTTTTTAATTGAATATGAGTACTGTGATTAATACCTTAGCAATTTCTTTATTCCACACGCGTCAGTTGCACCTACCTAAATATTAAAATTCTCTTAAATTATTTTTTGAGTCGGTGCCAGACAAACAAAAGTAAATTCACCCTACTATCTATCTCTGATTATTACAATCTAAACAAAATATATCTATCGCCTAACGTTTTAAATGGTAATACGTACAAATTCAATTAACCCTACAACTACAAGGTGTCCTACAGTGTACATGTATTTGAAGTGCGAAATACACACTTATTATCAATTATCACGCAGGCTGGCACCGGTTCACAAATTAATTTTAGAGAATTTTAAGATTTAGGTAGGTTGAACTGACGCGTGTGGAATAAAGAAATTGCTAAGGTATTAATCACAGTACTCATTTTCAATTAAAAAACTTATTTCGTACTTTTAGTACTAGATTGTTTATTTTCGTTTGTTTTTCCAACTATGAAGTCGGTTTTCTTTTTGTTAAAATATATTTTTACACTATAATGTTTTAATGCATACTTTGAATGACGTAATTCACATTGTAAATGATTTTACCTGTAATGTTAAAGAATATTCTAGAGTATCAGTTCAGTTTAGATTGATAACATATTCTTCAAAGCGAGTCAAAAACGACCTCTTGGACGCTAAGATAAAAAACGTATCGCCAAACTGTCATCGTTTTAGTATTTTATATAATGCTAACAACGTGGAAGATGGTTACTTATAATTATAAGAGCAGTGAAAAGATATATAGGCATAGGGTGAATAGAATAAAAAAATCCTCAGTCACTTTTATAAGTTGGATTAAGTATAGGATGATTCTGTAGTAATATTATGTACGTAGCGTTTGTTAGTTCATTGAAAATACTCTCTAGATATATGAAACTTTTATATATGAAATTTTGGCCGTGTAGTGCCCGCTTAGAATGTCACTACCCCTTTCTACTCACGGGTGTCGCTAGAGGCGATAAGTCGATAAGCCCCACACCCTAAGGGGTGTGGGGCTTTTTTAAGAGGTTTATGGGCGATGCGGTAGGAGACTCATCACCAACGATACTTTATTTCTACCCCTTGAATGTGGCAAAGGAGTTTTTTAACTCTAAAAAAAAATAAAAATATCTTTATTGGATAACATAAAACATCCATATTGTGGTTAGTAAGACTTAGAATTATAATACTTAATCGCTTATATAAGTAGTTTCAAACACAAAAAATAAATAAAAATAAACCCCATGATGCTGGCGCACTCCGTACGAGCTAGGACGAAACAAGCCTCGGGTCTTATCCAACCATAACTCTGACGAAGTGCCACAGCACGGGTGCGCACATATCTTCGGCCACTGTTTTCAGAATGCTATTGTCACTCTCTCTCACTCTCCTGACCAGTGACGCGACCTTTTTTCTAATGACGGCGTAAAAGCCATCAGAAGCCTCCGCGAACATTGAGGATGCGCTGCACCAACGAGGGAGCCCCAACATCATTCTGAAAATAAGTATTATTGTAGTGGACACGCAGGGTCTCCAGCGATATTTTGGCATACGCAGACCACAGGCTGCCCGTGTATATTCCCTGACAGTACTTTTTGAAAAGCGTAATTTTAACAAGGTCAGTACAGCGGGCAAACCTACGGGCCAGCATATTACCACGAACTGCTGAAGCCCTACGCTCTCTTTCAATGCCCACATCGTCTTTAAGGTCGTCGGTTAGATAACGGACCAAGATATTTAAATTGATAGACTCGGTTGATGTTCTTACCATTTAAAATAATGGGTGGAATGGTTTCAGGAGTCCTACCTGCGGCCTTAAAGACCATGTATTCACTCTTCTTAACATTATATGCCAGCCCATGTTTCATAGCATAAATTTCGCAAAAACTAAGCATTTCTCTTAGGACACGCACTGTCGGGCTCAGGAACGCCATGTCGTCAGCGTAGCTAATGTTATTGACGCTGATATCCTGCATCCGACACGCATGCTACTGATCCCGGCAATGAGCTCGTTGACATACAGGTTGAAAAGCTTTGGAGATGTCAACCCTTCCTGTCTCACGCCACATTCCAGCCCGTATGCCTCCGAAAGAGGATTAGGCCACCTAACATAATTAGTGCGGTTCGAATACCAATACTTGAAATTATTGGTAATTTCACCAGGCATACCACTGTCATCCAGCTTTCTCCAAAGCACATCATAAGACACGAGATCAAAGGCTTTGGAGAGGTCCAGAAAACAGAAACAGTATACTTGAGACTCGGCATTGCGCTTTCAGAGGAAAGTCCGGGCCGAAACCCAAACTGTGCGTCATGTATGTTGAGGTACTGTTGTAAACATGAGTCAAATAGACTGTCCATCACCTTCGCAACCGTTGTGGCGAGTGAAATCGGACGGTAGTTCCCCAAGTCCGAGATATCTCCTGTTCTGTTTTTCACAATAGGTACGCTCGTGGTTCTCATTAGTTCACTCGGTAAGTAAGAGTGACTGATGCACAAATTGAACAACAGAGACAGGAGTCTCGAAAGGTGAACGCCAGCATATTTTAAATGTTCAATACTGATCCCATCATGTCCGGGTGATTTGCCTCCGCTCATGTTTTTGTTGAAAGCTTTAACTTGACTTGCTGTAAAATTTAGCACAGGCATCTCACCCCGACTGACAGGATCAGAAGTGACCACCACCGCTGACGGTCCCAAAAGTCTAAAGCTCTGGCTACCCCTTTTTGGGATTTTCATATGTATGTATGTAAAGAAATTTTGAATTTTATTTCACCAATAGAAACTTGCATTATGTCTGACAGGGTGGACTATGCATTTTTTCATTCGTTAATGCAAGGCTGGCTGTGCTTGCGAAGACGGGACGGATCGCTGATATGTAGACGCCTATACAATAATTGTAATAGAATAAACTCATATATTTAAAATGTATACCTGTGTTTAATGTGCTGTATTCCATTGTTGATTTTCTTCTTTTTTTGTAATATTTTTATTTGTAACGAAATTTACGTTTACTTTCTTTATGTTGATTGTTAAGTGTTTCTAAATGTATGTGAGTGTAACTGTGCTTTTCTTTGTATGTAGCAATGAATAAATGATTTCTTTCTTTCTTTTTCTGTCTATTTTATTCAATTTATAAATGATTAAATTACAAAAATACAATGGAAATATAACTGGTAGTCAATTGCTCAATAAATAGCTGAAATCGATTTTCAAACCCCCAAACATAAATTTTGTGTTATCTAAGAGGAAAAAATACGGGAATAATTATTACATTACCAAGGTTCCAAACTTAGATTCAATTGCGAAAGTAATTTGAACGACTAAAAAACGGAATTTAAAAAGTTTAAAGCTTAAGAATTATATAATGAATGTTACAACAGTTTAAATGTTTGCTGTTGTGCAGCAGTTAAATTAACATACATACATACATATACTCACGGCTATAAATCCCTTAACGGGGTAGCCAGAGCTTTGGAATGAGAAATTGCTCAGCCACTTTTGGAAGTTGATTGGGGAAAAGATAGTAGAAATAAATGTTTTTGGTGACGGGTCTCCAACCACATCGCCGAAAAATCACTTAAAAAGCCCCTATACCCTTAGTCGCCTCTTACGATCACCCACGGGTAGAAATGGGGTAGTGTTATTCTAAGCCGACACTTCACGGCGCAGTATATGTAATTAAATACTTACATATTTTTCTTAATTTAACTCCATTGCCATCAAAATAGGGATGTATACAATAATATGAATGCGAAGTTGCCTGTTTTGGAGTACTTTACTTTTGAAGTGCAATCTGTTTACTCATCGTATAATATTTATCTAAATATATAACAAATTTAAAAAAAACAATCGCATATCACAATAGGAATGGTAAAAAGGATGAAAAAGAGGGCTTGGTCTTTGTCTCATCATTTATTGGATTGTATTATTTTTTGCCTTTAATCAAAACTTTTAATTTAATGTGATACAATGTATGTTTTCAGTGCGGAGATCTTTATCATTATCAGCCAATTGATGTTCACTGCTAAAATTGGCCTCCCTTTTGATATACACACCGCCCTTTGCTGTCCTCATGCATCGCCTACCTTGAGACCTTAAGATTCTCAATTCTTCGGGCTTTGTTCGTTTCCTCCGTTCTTCATCGCTTCTCTTCGTTGCAGTTCAAGCACGTAGAGTAACTCCTAAAATTGCCTCTCTTTAACCCTTTATCCAGAAGAGGCAAATTAGTTGCCACCATAATTTTAACCATATCTACATACATACATATACTCACGGCTATAAATCCTTAAAGGGTAGCTAGAGCTAGGGAATTAGAAAATCCTCAGCCACTTTTGGAAGTAGCGTAGGGAAAAGATGGTGAAATAAAGGTTGTTGGTGATGGGTCTCCACCCGCATCGCCCAAAAATCCCTTAAAAGCTCCAATACCGTAAGTCGCCTCTTACGTACACCCACCGGAAGAAATGGGGTAGTGCTATTCTAAGCCGACACCAAAAATCTACCTTCCGGCTACTATGGCGGAAACCATATCTACCTTCAAATAGTTGTGAAATGCAATACATTTTACTTTTATCTACACTGGTTCAAAGGGTTAAGTAACTGCCGTAAGTATGACTTACCTCCATGTGCCAAAAATTTGTAGTTTTCATAAAAGAATATAGATGCGCAGTAACGAATCAATTCTTGATTTTTCTGGCAACACAGCCAGGATAAAACGGGCGCCTACTAATTGAATAAAAAGCCTTAAAAAGCCTCGCACAGGCTGCGCGTGCAGACACAAAACGAAACACTAGAAAACGGCCAACGGCTGGCGTACTTTGTGTGCCGCATATTTTGCTGAACTTTACCCAAAATGTTTATCTACCCCTACTGCATTGTATTTTTGTCTGAAGTGAACTTTGAATTTTCCCAGTTTTGTTCTAATCGGAAGCGACAGCGTTTTGAAAATAGATGCCTTTTTAGCCAATCTACCCAGACATGCATTGTTGGCTAAATTTGCGAGTAGTGCTGTTTCAGTTCGAGTCATACAGGAATCAGGAATCCCACCAAAAACGTTCTATAAAAAACTAGCCAAGTCTCGATAGAGCTGCTTGTTTATCCCTAAAAAGTAATGAAATCTCTAAAATAAGTGGAGCCAAGTCTAAGGTTCCTTACTGCGAGTATAGTTAATTTTACGTGACTTGGCCGTTGACTTCTAATTAGTAGATTATGAATTAAGTTTAAGGAAAACATAGAAATTATCACCAGAGTTCTTACAACTAAAAATAAAGATAGATTAGTACCACAAAAAATTGTTAAGTGGACTACATAATCGGCAAAGAAGTTTAGAAGATTTGAATAAATCTGCAAATAACTTAGTAAATAATCTTGTACATACTAAACGTGTCAAGAATGTTCAAATCGCAGTAAGGAACCTTAGACTTGGCTCCACTTATTTTAGAGATTTCATTACTTTTTTGAAGCAAAACAAGCAGCTCTATTGAGACTTGGCTAGTTTTTATATAAAATGTTTTTGGTGGGATTTCACTTCTTTTTGACAGGACGTAGACTGATTGAATGGTTAATTTTTTTTATTATTATAATATCTTGTGAAATCTAATAAAAATAAATTCCACGACTTCTCATATCTTTAAATATTTTTTCATTTTATTTAGAGATTTCATCTCTCATCTCGATTTCAACATCTCTCCCACCAATTTACATTAATACATCATCCCTTCCTACCTCAACTTTCCTAATCTATATATTTTTAGCTACACCACCATGACTACCGCAATTCATTCCTAAATTATAAATTATAATCCAGTTTTCCATTTTCGGGCCACCCCTTCTATGTACTAAAGGGTTTATTATAAGCATGTAGGAAATTCAAGTAAATTTGAACTTCAAAACGACTTAAGACATACATTAGAATTTGTTTGCGTACATTATCTGTTTGCAGAAACTCCTCAGCCACATTTGGAAGTTGATAGGGGACAAGATGGTACAAATAAAGTATCGTTGGTGATGGGTCTCCAACCGCATCGCCCAAAAACTACTTTAAAAAGCCCCATGCCCATAGACGCTTCTTACGACACAGGGGTAGTGACATTCTTAGCCGCACTACACGGCAACATCAGAATTGTTTGTTTTGAATTTGTGCCGTGTAGTGCCGGCTTAGAATGTCGCTACCCCTTTCTACCCACGGGTGTCGTAAGAGGCGACTAAGGGTATTGGGGCTTTTTATTGGATTTTTGGGCGATGCGGTTGGAGACCCATCACCAAAAACCTTTATTTTTACCATCTTTTTCCCCACTCAACTTCCAAAAGTGGCTGAGGAATTTATAATTCCTTAGCTCTGGCTACCCCTTCTAGGGAAATATAGCCGTGAGTATATGTATGTATGTATGTATGTATGAATCAAAAAGTCCTCTTTATGCAACTAAAACAAGTTAGTTGGTGTTTGTGATATGTTCTTTATCTAGTCACATCTTAAACAACCGTTCAATTATAATAAGTATAAAACAGCCGTCTCTTTCGCACTTACTTAGAATCGTATATACATCTCATTCTAACCGATATCGTGCCGATAAAATAACGCAAGTGCTGGGCGTACTAGCGGCTTTCTTCCATCTATAAAATGATTTAATTATCAAATTTAGTTTCTCACGTGGTGAATAGAACCGACCAAAGGCAATTCAGGTTAGTCAAACAACTGTTCTGACTTAAAAATATGAAATAATCTTAATTAATTATGCATCCACCATGACCTGTTCAAACTGCTATTTTATATTGTGTATTACGTGAAATAGAGATATCATAGATCCTTATCATTCATTGACCTCATTCTAAAAAGCGGTGTTTCTTTACTAAAACTATTTGGTTAATTAAGTAATTAACGGATTTAAATCATATTCCTTTATAATTAAGTGATTTAAATGATGAGCTTATTCTTTTTATTACACTCATATACTCACAGCAATAATCATCTAAAGGTGTAGGTAGAAATTAAAAGTTACAGAAGGGGTAAAATACTTTTCTTTCTTTGGCAATGCTTTTCCGTTTCACAAACTATTTGCTTGAATTGATAGTCTGTGTATACCTGATGCGGGATTAACAACGTGCGAATCATACAAACATACATACATACACTCATGGCCATAAATCTCAATAATGGGTAGCCAAAGCTACAGAGCTAGAAACTCCTCAGCAACACAAGTATCGTTGGTGATGGGTCTCTCACCGCATCGCCCAAACACCATTTAAAAAAGCCCCATATATATCATATATATTGCTGTACTAACATATAGTATTTGCTATGGTGCGTATATTATAAGCAATTCAGTTATATTTTTCGTGTGCCTAAAATGGTCAATAAACGTCTTTCTTTCTTTCTATTTGTACCGAGTATGTACTGTTTCAAAAAGTTAAAAAGAAATATGGCTTCCGTAGGTACCAGGCTACCAGAAACCAAAACAACATAAAACACTCCCCTTAAAAACAGTGATTTCAGGAGCGTTGTCAATCGTTATTAATTTAAAGGCCGCAGCGGAGCTTTGCCGGTAGAAATGCAGTATTTATAAAGCACGTACATACAGACAGCCAGACGGAAACTAATCGAAACTGCATCGGGCAGACACTTCCACATAGACATAGCTAGGAACTGTTGCTATAGCAACGCGCTGCTGAATTTCACGAGCGAATATTCTCGGAAATGTGACAAAGGATATGTTTGGGATGAAATTTGTTACAGGAGTATTATTTGATACAAACGAAATTTGAGACTGGTTTCCCCTTTTTGGTTAATTACTACATGAAAACTATTGAGTAGTGCGCTACCTGCCTATATAAACTTACAATTAAGATAAATAAAGGAAAGAAAAATTTCGACACTTTGTTTCTTTTACACTTTTATGTATTGTGTGTGCGTTCCCTACCTCCGAATTTTTAACAATAAGGAACGCTAACACTACTTAAAAGTGTAAAAGAAACAAAGGATACAAGAATTTCGCGCTGGCAGCCATTGACACGGTAGCTCAATTGGCAGAGCGACGGGGGCGTATACCCGAGGTCGCGGATTCGATTACCGCCTGTGTCGAATTTTTTCTTTCCTTTATTTATTTTTTATTTATTAGTAATAATCTCCACATGAGGTTTTCGTGAACAAAAACATTCAAACTCTAAGGCTTTTTCTGCCGTTCATACATATCTTTTTATTCCTCACACTTCGAAAATCTGCCTTTTTAAGCACCTTCTTCCATGGTCATTGTCTACTGATATTACCATCCACATGATATCTCTTTTACAAATTTATTGTCATTCATCCTCTCCATATGTTTATTTACTTGTTAACTATCTATGCAATCCGGTTAGGCGTCACCTGCCCAATTTATTAACTTAAAAAATGTGTTTCGGAATATTTTAATTATCTAAACCTGTAAAGAAGATCTAGAGATAGATAAATAGATACATACATACATATACTCACAGCCATAAATCCCTAGAAGGGGTAGCCAGAGCTAAGGAATTTGAAATTCCTCAGCCACTTTTGGAAGGTTGAGTGGGGAAAGGATGGTAAAATAAAGGTTGTTAGTGATGGGTCTCCAACCGCATCGCCCAAAAATCCCTTAAAAGCCCCAATACCGTTAGTCGCCTCTTACGTACACCCACCGGAAGAAATGGGGTAGTGCTGTTCGGGTTCGGTCCCCTCCTTACTGATGATGAATTGTTTTTTTATATAGTCTTGGATGTTATTTATATTTGTTGTGTATAATGTCTAGTATATTTTTGAATTCGAATCCCATGACCCAAATCAGTATTGAACTTTTCTAGGGTCAAACATAATGTGCGTGCTGTGTCCAGCATTTCAATAGGGAATACGTGCATTTTCTAGCATATTAAATAAAAGGAAAGCATAATATGGCATTTGCAGTGATGGTTGAGCGCTGTAGTTTGAGAATCATTATTAACGACGATGTGGTCACTTTTTCTCGCCTTTATTACGAGAAGTGGCTGAAAAGAAAATGTATTGATTGTAAGGGTCTGGCTACCTGTTTGAAACCGATAGCCGTAAATTTAGATAAATAATCTGTGTAGTGTCGGCTTAGAATAGCACTACCCCATTTCTTCCGGTGGGTGTACGTAAGAGGCGACTAACGGTTTTGGGGCTTTTGAGGGATTTTTGGGCGATGCTGTTGGAGACCCATCACCAACAACCTTTATTTCACCATCTTTTCCCCACACAACTTTCAAAAGTAGCTGAGGAATTTTTAATTCTAAAGCTCTGGCTACCCCGTTAAGGGATTTATAGCCGTGAGTATATGTATGTATGTATGTTAGATAAATAAAGAGAGAAGAGCAACAAAGGAATATGACAGAGTAGTCGCCAAAGGGAAACACATTTGCAAGCGTAATTTGTAGATGTTAAATGAAGATAAAAGTTGTAATGCTGCAAATTCTAAATAATATTCCTTATTTCTCAACTCAAAGGTTCGCGCCATATATTCCCGAAGGGGTTTAAAGAGGTACTAATACCCAAGTTTTGCTTTTAAAAAGATTACTTATTCGTATAAAATATATGTTCAATAAATACACCTTTATGCCTTTTTTGCATAGATTTTTACCGTATTTTTCCGTCGCATTATTGTTGAATAATGCTTTCGTAATGATTACAAGAAAGGATGCAGGCAAGACTATTTGTTCGTTCTATTTAAATTATTCTATTTTGCAAACTGAAGAGCCATTATTATCCTTCAAGTTCTTCCATTCTTCCGTTTATATTGTGAGTTGAGGATATAAAATCTACATAATTAAGAAGCAATAGGAAATTATACGAGTTAATACGTTATGACTACATTTCTCTAACGTACTTATAATAATCTACAAGCAATCTACCCTGCCTTCGCACGGGTAGTAAGCATCTTCATTTCTAGGGATATAAAATATTTAAAATTTACATCAGAAAAAATCTGTGTTTAGTGCTGGCTTAGAATGTCGATTCTACCCACGGGTGTCGTAAGAGGCGACTAAGGGTATTGGGGCTTTTTATTGGATTTTTTTGGCGATGCAGTTGGAGACCCATCACTAAAAACCTATATTTTTACCATCTTTTCCCCACTCAACTTTCCAAAAGTGGCTGAGAAATTTTTCATTCCTTAGCTCTGGCTACCCCATCTAGGGATTTTTAGCCGTGACTAAATGTTATGTTATGTAAAAAAACTTACTGGTGGAAGAATGTGGTTAAAGTTCCACAAACTTATAATTTATCACTTTTAAATATTTTATATATTTCTAATTGAATAACAGTTCTACAAAGGCAGTCGGGTAAAAAACGAGTACCATTTCCCATCAAGCATTAGTCAAAGAGCTTCGGTATCCTATATTAATCACGTAAGTATACAATTATGGAATGAAAAATCCCCTTCATCAGACACAAGTGAACATGAATGTCCAACACCGTCGCCCCATCAGCAATTTCAATTAGCTCAGATTTGCTCTAAAACTAGTACAGTTAGAAAAAACCATTTAAATTACTTGGGAGAGTGTGAAATTAGGCGTATGTTGAAATTAGGAAATGTCTTACGAGGTGCCAAGCTTACCTTTTAAGTGGTTCTTAGTCGATGTTGATCGATCTCTCTACGATTTCTTTCAAAAGTACATACATACATACATACTCGTATACTCACGGTTATAAATCCCTAGATGGGGTAGCCAGAGCTAAGGAATGAGAAATTCCTCAGCCACCTTTGGAAAGTTGAGTGGGGAAAAGATGGTAAAATAAAGGTTGTTGGTGATGGGTCTCCAACCGCATCGCCCAAAAATCCCTTTAAAGCCCCAATACCGTTAGTCGCCTCTTACGTACACCCACCGGAAGAAATCGGGTAGTGCTATTCTAAGCCGACACTGCACAGCTTTAATAAAGTATTAATAAAGGATTAATTGTATTTTTGCAATTACTTAACCGACGCGAGGATGAACTGTTAATTTGTAAAAGCATTTCGTTGTTGTCTGTACCTACCCCGTGTTTTAGCAGCAGCCGTCTAGACTTCACTTTAAACCTACCCTCTATTTCCAACCCTGCTATAGGTACACAGCATTTCCTCGTAATAATTCACAATTTAAACCTCTTTAACACTGTTATATTTATATTTTCGTATCCATTGCTTGTTTTGTTCAGCATTCAACATCGTCTGGCTAGCTAGGAGAGCAATGTATGCGGTACAATATTGTAGAATAGAGTCGCTTTGAATGTCTGAGAGGTTAGGGGAAGAGGGTGGACCTACCCCAAGTTCTGGTGTTTTGTCTATGATGTTAGCATGTCTGGAGTTTGTATATATACTGTCAGGGTCAGAGGAGATTAGTTCGACGTTTGTTTTTAATATTTTTTTATTGCATGTAGAAAATGTTGATTGATAATATAAACTATTTGATATTTTTTTTGTAAATTTGTGTTTGATGTGCAATAAAAAGTTATTCCATTCTATTCTAAAATATGCAGTACAATATTTTTTCATATATTAAAACTTTGAGGTAGGCGCAAGATTAAATTGGCAATGTTTTAATGATTAGGTGAAATAACTGAACATGATAATTGGAGAAGCTATAGAGGTTTGCCAGGATCGTACAAAGTAGTGATCAATAGTCTTCGCCAGCCCCAATGTGAAATAATGGCGTGAGTATATGTATGTATATATGATGATTCGACTCCTTTCAGTATCTAGCTATTTAATTACCCGTCTTAGACTATTTAATATGAACTGCCAACGACCACTGCACTGGTTGGAAGAAAGGTGAAACTATGTCTTGACTTTTCTATAACGTGAATAATGCTACTGTGTAGTGTCGGCTTAGAATAGCACTACCCCATTTCTGCCGGTGGGTGTACGTAAGAGGCGACTAACGGTACTGGGGCTTTAAGGATTTGCGGGCGATGCGGTTGGAGACCCATCACCAAAAACCTTTATTTTACCATCTTTACCCCACGCAACATTCCAAAGTGGCTGAGGATTTTCTAATTCCTTAGCTCTGGCTACCCCTTCTAGGGATTTACAGCCTTGAGTATATGTGTGTATGTATGTTAACAATGTACGGTGTAAAGAAAACATTAATTTATTCATGCACTGCAAAGTGGGAAAGTTTGATTGATGGAATACCTTATCATTACTATACGTATGAATCGTATATATCTATACATGTGTTTAGGCATTTAGAGGATTGAGACTGAAAGGAATACATACATATACTCACGGCTATATTTCACTAAAAGGGGTAGTCAGAGCTAAGGAATTATAAATTCCTCAGCCACTTTTGAAAGTTGAGTGGGGAAAAGATGATAAAATAAAGGTTTTAGGTGATGGGTCTCCAACCGCATCGCCCAAAAATCCAATAAAAAGCCCCATTACCCTTAGTCGCCTCTTACGACACCCGTGGGTAGAAAGGGGTAACGACATTCTAAGCCGGCACTACACGGCAAGAAAGGAATTCATTACTCAAAAACTTTTCATAAGATATAATTGTCTAGCCGTTACACAAAGGATGGCGGTTAAAATAGATACTTTATTTGTATTGTGTAGCGTCGGCTTAGAATAGCACTAGTCAAGTCCTCACGAGGGGTGAACTAAGAGCCAACTAAAGGTAACTTTGTTTTTAAGTGTACGACTTGCGATAACGATAAGGCTGGAAAATTACCACCAAAACCTTTACTATACTTTCTTTTCCAAGTCAACTTCCGAGTTGAGACGTATGAAAAATAAAGAGCATATATGAAACCATTGACTGATGTAAACAAAGCTAGAGAGGTTTGTCAGGATCGTACAAATTGGCGATCGAAAGTCTCTGTATACCCCAAAGGGAACTGACGGCGTGAGAATATATATGTATATTTGTAACTTGTTAAGTTTTAAAATGTTACTGTAGATGGTACAATTCTAAATCTTTAGCTCTAATTTGGCATTCATAGTCATACTTACATACATACATATACTCACGGCAGTAAATCCCTAGAAGGAGTAGCTAGACCTAAAGAACTAACAGTTCCTCAGCCACTTTTGGAAAGTTGAGTGGGGAAAAGATGGTAAAATAAAGGTTGTTGGTGATGGGTCTCCAACCGCATCGCCCAAAGGTCCCTTAAAAGCCCCAAAACCGTTAGTCGCCTCTTACGTACACCCACCGGAAGAAATGGTGTAGTGCTATTCTAAGCCGACACTACACAGCATAATTATAATTATAGATATAGCTAGTTCTTACACAGTATTGATCATAAACTCAGAATCCCGGACAAACGAAGCCGCGTACTAACACAAAGTGAATATAGGTATATTTAGTATCGAGCTGGCTCGAGCTAGTTCCTGGTAAAGAGTCCGGGCGAAATTCTGACGGTTGCCATGACGACCGACTATGCAACACCATCGCTGCAGCCCCTGGATATTGAGATGACTATCGTTTCGGAAATAACTGGGACTTTTTATTAATTGTTTAAATTGTTTATGATTACCAACCAAAAAATAAAAGCTGTGAACCAAAAAATGTGAATTATAACCTGATGAGATGAAATGTAATGTGTAATTAATGTGAATTATACTTATGCTGTGAGCTTATTGTTGAAAATAATTAAATACATTGATGTTGTGGTATTTTAAGAAGCAATGTAGTATAGTACTGAAATAAATAATTTAAAGTTTGACGATTAGAACACTATGCATCCTAAACCAAGCAACACACATCGCTATAATTATATAAAGTGTTTTGAAGGTAATGAGCTGACACATAGCTGATTACCGTTTGGTACGAATACACTGTGACGTCAAAAAGTTCCAATCAGCCAAGTGGCTTCTCTCACAATGTATTATTTTTCACCGTTAGCAACCATCATAAATTAAACAGACCTATGACTCCGGCGTAGTTTTTACAGTAAATTTCATCCAATAAACAAAGGTCGATCAAAATCAGACCCAGTTCAAGCCGCATTTAGTGCCCACATTGCAATATTCATTCACACATCTGTGACTTCTGCACGCCAGTGTATATCACCACAAACAAAACAGGGACCCCATTGAACACCACGAACAAACAAATAAGCATACATACCACAAGATTTCCGCTTCGTACTGTGTACTCATAATAATATATTAAATCGATTTATATATTCGTATATTTCTCACAGCCCATATATGTCCCCACCAAGGGGCTCGAGCCTACCCTATATAGGGCGATTTGGCCATAGTCTACCACGCTGGCCAATTGCGGGTTGGCAGATTAACGACTACTACCGTAATAGTAGCCGGGACCGACGGCTTAACGTGCCCTCCGAAGCACGGAATTATCTTAATTTTCGGATAATCAGGTGATTCAAGCCTGCAATATCCTTCCAAACTGGGTTAAATCTTACAAATTAAATTTGTAAAGTTACCACCCCTCGGGAATCGAACCCGAGACCTCCGTACTTGAAACCAAGCGCTTAACCGCTAGACCACGGAGGCAGTCAACATACATATATTCGTATAATCAACAGAAAATCTCCCCATACAAAGCTGGGCGAGGTAGCTACTAAAAAAATCTCATTCAATTGAAATCATGGACACCGCACCGTTTTATTAGCGACCCGTTCCAAGGTTGCAGCAAAGAGGGAATTCCTGTTACGCAATAAATACTCAGCGTTGGAAGTTATTAGTGAAACTCTACTGATTTCATTAGAAAATATGTATCTACTGACAGGATTTTTCACTAGCAATCTACATACATACTCACGGCTATAAATCCCTGAAAGGGGTAGCCAGAGCTAAGGAATTAGAAATTCCTCAGCTACTTATGGAAATGTGAGTGGGGAAAAGATGGTAAAAATAAAGGTTGTTGGTGATGGGTCTCCAACCGCATCGCCCAACCATCCCTTAAAAGCCCCAATACCGTTAGTCGCCTCTTACGTACACCCACCGGAAGAAATGGGGTAGTGCTATTCTAAGCCGACACTACACAGCAAATTTCTGCATGGCATTTTATATTTTATTTATATGATGAAGAACTATGGAACATAAAATTAAAATGAGAGCTTCAGCATTATAAATAATAATAATAATAACGTTTACTTCTCAAAGTTGAACCGTTACAGATGACATTGATTCCCTCACTAAGCAGCCTGGCTAGTACGAGCGGTGTTTAAACTAGTTATCGCGTGGGATAAAGCAGCCATCTCTTACGCACTTACGTAGTATCGTATACTGCCATCTCATTCTAACCGTTATCGTGTCAATAAAATAGCGCTCGTGCTTGCCCTTCAGGGCTTGTGTCGTGGACAATCATATTTAGTTTTACAAATTGTTAAAATTGAATTAGATGTCAAATGTTCTATCCCATTAATTTTGAAGGTGGAAACAGTAAGAATTGAATTCCAATTTGTTTAAATAGCAGGACATAAGGGTTTTTAATTGATTTAATGACGATGAGGTTTGAGCCCCATCACCAACGATACTTATTTCAACCATCTTGTCCCCTCAACTTCCAAAAAATGCAGCTGAACAGTTTCTAGCTCTGAAGCTCTGGCTACCCCTTTTTGGATTTATGGCCGTCAGTATATATATGTATGAATTATTCGAATCTTAGTCAGGAGTGTAGATACATGCGTACCCACTTGTTACTACCGTCGTTTTAAAACAACAGCATGAATAATAATAATAATAATAATAATAAAGCCTTTATTTCCCAAATTTATAAAGATTTTAAAACATTGACAGTATTAAATTAGTGTAACAATTAATGACAAAATTTTACTTACATCTATGTTTAGATTGTTATACAAGATTATATTTAAGGTAGGTTTTAAATTCATGCTATTTCTATTTTATTTTATTTTTTATTTCATTTATTTTTATTAATTGTTATTGAATAGTTAGTACATACAAGATTAATTATTATAAATGAACCCACCAATCAATTAGCAAAGCATGTTACAATTGATATAATTATACAATCCTATGTTTGGGACGTCCATTGTTGGACGTAGGCCTCCTCCATCCGTTTCCAGCAGTGTCTGTCAGCAGCGAGGCGCGTCCAAACGCCGCCGGCCAGCTGCACGATGTCGTCCACCCAGCGCCGCCGCGGCCGGCCCCGCCGCCTCCTCGCGTCTCGCACCTGCCAGTGCAGCACCCTCTCGCTCCAGCGCCCATCGCTAGCACGTGTCACGTGACCTGCCCATCTCCATTTAAGACTGCACGCCATCTCTACAACGTCGATAAGCTTTGTTTTTTGCCTTAATTCTGTGGTTCTAACTCTGTCGCTTAGCTTCAACCCCAACATGCTTCTCTCCGTTGACCGTTGAAAAACTTGTAGCTTATTAGTTATCGTCTTTGTGAGAGGCCAAGTTTGGCATCCGTAGAGTAGAGTAGGCAGGACTATTGTATCGTAAGCTTTCTTTTTTAATTTAAGTGGTATACGTGATTTGAATATATCTTTCAATGACCAATATTTGTTCCACGCCCTGGCTATTCTTCTTTCAACCTCTTTTAGTGCCCAGTTTGTCATTGTGATCTTTTGCCCGAGGTATATATACTCGTTCACATATTTAATTTCTTTACCTTGAACAACTGTTTCTATGTGTTCACCGTTTGTTAGTATACATGTTTTTTCTGGGTTCATCTCGAGTCCGCATTCTCTGCTCTTTTCATCAAGGGTGTGAAGCATAAACTGTAGTTCGTTATGGTTTTCGCTTAGTAGAACGATATCATCAGCAAATCTTAAATTATTTAATCTTTCTCCATTGATATTTAAGCCGATAGAGTCCCATTCGAGTTTTCTAAAGATATGCTCTAGTAAAGCCGTAAAAAGTTTTGGTGAAATCGGGTCACCCTGTCTTACTCCTCTTTTGATATCGAACGGTTTACTTTTTCTATCAAGTTTGACCAAACCTTTGCTCTTTTTATATATTTCTTTCAATATAAGTATAAAATCATTGGATACTCCCTGTTCATTTAGAGCCGTCCATATCGGATCATGAAGAGCGGAATCAAATGCCTTTTTGTAGTCTATAAACCCAATATATAGCCTTTTTTTGTATTCTGAGAATTTTTCAATGATCTGGGTTAACGTGAACATGTGATCAGTTGTCGAATACTTGGCTCTAAATCCTGCTTGTTCTCTCGGCTGGTTGAAATCAAGTGAAGGCGTAATGCGTTTTAAAATCAGCTGTGTAAAAAGTTTGTATATCGTCTGTAGAATACTTATTGGTCTATAGTTACCGATATCTTTGGAATCGCCTTTTTTGTACAGTAAGCAGATCACCGCAGTTTCCCATTGGTATGGTATACTTTTCTCATGTAATATGTTGTTGAATAAAAAAGTCAATACAGGAGTGAGTGGTTCTTTGATTGCTTTTAGTATCTCATTTGTTATACCGTCTTCTCCTGGGGTTTTCATCGAAGACAGAGAAGAGATTGCCCTATTGACTTCGCACTCTAGAAAAGGCAATGTAGAGTCATCTTCGGTGATTGAATTTCTCATATCGGAAGTATCACTTGGTGAAGCATTTTCGCAATCATACAGCTTTTTGTAATAGTCGAAAGCTATATCTAATAGGTCGATGCGGTTGGTAGAGCTTTTGCCTTTTTTATTATATAGTTCAGGTATCCACGGGCTGGATGTTTGTAATTGTGATTTTGCATTCTTAATTGATCCTCTTTTATCTAAGTTTTCATCAATAATTTTTAATTTGTGCTCTTTGATAGACTTATTTATTTTAGTTTTGATTTGTTTGTAGAGTTTGCTTAGACGACTTCTCTCTTCTTTCGTTTTATTCATTTTATTTTGTAGCTCTATCCTCTCTTGAATCATGCTTTCGATATCTGTTGTAATATAGTTTTTTCTAAAGTTGTTTTGGTGTCTTTAGGCAAATAAGAAAGTGATTTTGTTATTTTAGAGATAATGTCATCATACATTTCTTGAGGAGTGGTATAATTTGTCTTGGTCCTTTGTTGTTCATTTTTGAAAATGATTTTTAAGTATTCTGCTTGTAGTGTTGATATTTTTTTCTTTTTATTATTAAAGGATTTTCTTGAATTTTTCATGGGTTTTACATTTACTAAATAATTACATCTTAACAGTTTGTGATCGCTGGGATAAGTGGTATTAATAACTTGCAAGTTTTGCACTCTTTTATTATTATTTTTGGTGATGAAAAAATCTATCTCGTTTCGGGTTACGTTGTCGGGAGATCTCCAAGTCCACCTCTGTTTTGGCTTCTTTTTAAAGTGAGAATTCCATATGTAGAGCTGATTCTCCCTACAAAATTCTATAAGTCTTGAGCCTCTTTCGTTTCTGGTGCCATAACCCCACGGGCCCATTACACATTTGTCTTCAGCTAATGGCTGCCCGATTTTAGCATTAAAATCGCCAAAAATAATAGGATCTTTACAGTTCTCTACGGCTCTCATTAGGTCCAAATATGTCTTCTCTATTTCTTCGAGAGGAGCTCTGCCTGTGGGGAAATAAACTTGGATTAGGTTTAGCGCATCACTCTTATTTTTGTCTCCCACTGTGAGACTTAATCTTGCAACTCTATCGAAATTGGTTTAAAATCAATTATATTTTCTTTTAGACTCTTTTTCACCATAAATCCTATGCCATTCGTTCCATTTTTCTCACCATGCCACATAAAAATATAGTTTTCTTTTTCTATAATTTGAGAGCCATCCTTTTTTACTTCCGAAAGCCCAAGGATGTCCCAGTTAATTTTATTTATCGCATTATTTAATAGGTGTGATCTGTGCTCATCTACCAAACTCCTTACATTAAGAGAGCATATTTCAAGATGGTTTTGCTTTTTTCTATTTTGGATGAAGGGTTTTGGTCTATTACTCCCGCGGGGACCAACCGTACTGGGTCTATTACTCCCGCGGGGACCAACCGTACTGGGGGGACCAACCGTACTGGGCAGCATGAATAATAAAATCTAAATCGAAATGTGGGTAGTTTTAATGAAATTTTATAATGAAATTGCTATCGTCAGTGCAGCATCTAACCGAGGAAAATACAGTTTACATCAAGATATTACGTGTTTTTTTGTATAAATATCTATAAAATACGAAAAGTAATCATGTCTTTTCAAGGGTAAGTACAATATCATTTGAATATAATATTGGCCTGAAGTTACATTTAACTTGTTGTTATAACGTAGTTTTATCTATGCAGGAAAATAATATGCCTTACAATTAACATTTTGGTACCTTTTTTGTCGAGAAAAGTAGGTGTTGTTTATAAACGACGATCGTAAAATGAACTACCTTACCTACTTATGCAGTGAGGATGAGGACGGTGCATAGAAATACATTCTTCCTACTTGAAATCTTTTGTGTTACCTACGCTTTTATTGTTTTATCTGTGTTTTTGAAGTAGGTATTTCTTATTATTAGAGATCCCGTTTCTACTCTTTGAGGCTTCATGAAATCGTTGAAGAATTGGAGAAGGACGATGACGGTCCTTTGCCAGATTCCATCATAATACTTCCTCCAGATAATTGTAACGGTAATGTGAGCGATGAAGATTCCGGAGACGAAGAATATGTTAACATTCAAAATCTACCAGACTCCCAGCTTCGAGCACCCTGTGCAATACAACTTGATAACGGCGGCGATGATTCCAATAGTGATGACGAAGACGACATTCCGATATCGCAGTTGGCAAAACGTCAACGTGTGGATGATGCGCCCACCGCCTCTTCTACGGACGCTCAAGATACCTTACCAATACCTACGCAAGGTAAGAGTCGTGGCATCATGCGAGTACAAAAAAATAAGGCGTATTCCTGGATTGCAAGAGACATCAAGCCAGATTTTTCTTCCTGGCGTCCCCAAATGACTGCTAAGTTACGTCAAAAGCCGTTATATTATTTCGAATGTCTTCTCAGCAGTGAGATCATAGATATGTTAGTTGATTTTACTAATTTGTACGCCGCTCTGAAGAATAAGCCTGGTAACATAACATCAAATGAAATGCGATGTTTCATTGGTATCTTGCTGTACAGTGGTTATGTTCATGTACCCAGGCGCTTCATGTATTAAGAAGATTCTGCTGATTGCGGCATGAAGATAATATATAAAACAATGCGGAGGGATCGTTTTACGTACATAATGAGTCACTTGCATTGTTGTGATAACTCAAATCATAGGACATATCGTAACATATCGCCCTAAACAACTGCGTTGTGGATATTGTCACAAACATGCCAATTTTTTTTGCTTATTCAATAAAAGAAGTACTTATTTTGAAATATATTTTGTTTCAATCAACTCACCATGAACCCTTGCAACAGTAGTACATATTACTACCGTAGTTTTAAAACAACACCATTTTCCGGCTTTCCCAGAAAATTCTGTTTTTTTTTAGTATTTTTTTCTTAATCGTAGGCCATTAAACTGCCCCCAAACCAAAAATCAACTTATAAACTTAACTTTTTTTTGTTTCCGTAACAAGTGGGTTAATTTTGTCATCTAATAAAAACATTTGATTCCTATCTATTCGTTAAAAACATTAAAACGTAACTTTATAATTTCGTTTTACTGGATGTTGCGGAAATTACTATAAATATGGAACATAATAGCCCAAAGACCATCAAATAAAAATTTAATTTAATTTAATTGGATAGATAACAAATTGCAGTTTCACAAGAATATGAGTAAATAATTATAAATTCATTTGAGCTCATAAAGGGTTCCTGGAACTATGGCTTACAGATCCGTAAATTTTGATTAATTTGGATAATAATAATGTCATGAAATTTCATTTTTATTTAGAAACCAGGACGTCAGAGAGCTGCCTGAAAAACTAGTATATGTTTTCGATTCTTATAAATTAACATTTTATTGTGCTTGATGGGTGATTTGGTAATAGAGTTGTCTGTCCCTTTTTAGGATTTATAGCCGTGACTATGTGTAACTTTGTTTGATAAGTATAAATTCTAAGTGTCTTGCTGTGTAGTGTCGGCTTAGAATAGCACTACCCCATTTCTTCCGGTGGGTGTACGTAAGAGGCGACTAACTTTTAAGGGATTCTTGGGCGATGCGGTTGGAGACCCTTCACCAACAACCTTTATTTCACCATCTTTTCCCCATGCAACTGCCAAAAGTGGCTGAGAAATTTCTAATTCCTTAGCTCTGGATACCCCTTCTAGGGATTTATAGCCGTGAGTTTATGTATGTATGTGTATGTATATAAATTCAAAGTTTTTTTCCGGATACGTACATACATATACTCACGGCTATGAATCCCTAGAATAAGATATTCCTCAGCCACTTTTGTGAGTTGAGTAAGGAAAAGATCGTGAAGTAAATGCCTCTAACGAACACCCACTGGAATTAATGGGGTAGTACTATTATTATTATTCTAAGCCGACACTACCCAGCTATACTTAATAAGTACAAGTCATACATTATAAGTTAATCTCCGAATCTATAAAACCCCTTCATACCCAAGTAACAAAGGCTGCTTTTTACTTATATTCAAACAGTTTGCTTTTCATATAAAATTGGGACGGAAAACTATAGTTAAATATCAATAAAAGCGTACATTCAACCGAACAAAGTCAACCACGAAACGACGCCATAGTTTTCCCGCGCATCTCGGCTTTTCCGGGCCCTGTCAAACACGATCGGCTCGCTTCGAATACCATCGGGTGTTTCCGTTCACACCCCCGTAACCAATCCACGAAGACACACAATTTGAAACCTTACTTACTGTATTGGAGGTCAAACTAAACTGAACGTCGGCATAGTACTTACAACCAAAATACTAAGACCTGAATTTCAATTGTAATAATACAATTTAAAGGCTTACTGTAAAATGGATTTGGTGAAGAATCTGTCTTGAATGTGGGTGTTGCTGAACTTTAATAAACCTACTTAGAATCCTCAGAGGTTATGAACCTTTACTTCAACTTTGCTTAAACAGTTTAAAAGTGACGCACTTAGCACCAATCAATAAGCCTTTCATTATTCGAATCGATTTGTGAACTATCGTTTAGGAGAACTATTCGCTTTACTACTGGTTTCATGGCTATAGCAATAAACTGTAGCGTTTCCAGGTTCAAGCCTGCCAAGGCACACTCATTTATTATTATTATTATTATTATTATTTATTAAATCAGACAACAAGGGTCCATAGTATTAGTAACATTATTATCTTAGCCTATGTTAGTATACAATATAATCTATTTATTATTATTAATCAGTATCACAATCAGTCAATTAGCACCCGCGCAAGATGCTGCATTATTAGGGAGTCGTAGCGCCCAGCTATGGTCCTCAGGATAGTGTTAGGGCTGCACCGCACCCTGCAGAGCAACGAAGCGGCTTTTTTGCGCATAATGGCATAAAAGTCGTCTGTATGGTTCTGCGCAAACATGCCCGAAGCACTGCAGAAGCGAGGCAGCCCCAACAACATTCTGAAACCATTATTGTATTGGACTCGCAGAGCAGTGATGGCCCGCTGCGTATATCTGGTCCATAGGGTGCACGTATAAAATACCTGACAGTAGGCTTTAAATAGACTAATTTTGACTTCTTTGCTACACCGAGCAAATCTACGAATCAGCATATTACAGCGGACCGCCATCGCTCTGCGTTCCCTCTCTATATCCTCTTGGTCTTTGAGGTCGTCGGTCACAATATGCCCCAGATATTTAAATTTAGTGACGCGACGTAGTACCACTTCATTTAATTTAATAGCTGGTATAGTTTCTGGGGTTTTCTTCCCGTCGGCTCCAAAGACCAAACATTCGCTCTTTTTAACATTGTACATCAAACCATGTTTGGAAGCATAATCGGCACAAGTACGTAACAATTCATTCAGAGCTTTGACCGTGGGGCTCAGCAGCACCATATCATCAGCATAGCTGATATTATTTACAGCAACATCATCTACTCGACAACCGATGCGCTTGCTGCTAAGCTCCACGATCAAGTCATTAACGTACAGGTTAAATAGATTTGGAGAACTAAGCCCCCCCTGCCTCACTCCACATTCTAGTTTATAGGCATGTGACAACTTATTGGCCCATCTCACACAGTTTTCCTGGTTACCGTACCAATACTGCAGTATGCGCAGAAGCTCCGACGGTACTTTTCTCTCGCGTAACTTGGTCCAAAGCACATCGTACGACACGGTGTCGAAAGCACGCGACAGGTCGAGAAAACATGCGTATACGTGCGTTCGGCGCCGCGCATAATACTGTACTGTGTGCTTTAAACCAAGGACAGCGCTCTCAGTAGACAGTCCGGGTCTAAACCCGAACTGAGCGTCATGGAGATGAAGGTAGTCATTAAGTCGAGAGTCTAAAAGGGAGTCTAACACCTTAGCCAGAACAGTAGCCAGTGAAATGGGCCTATAGTTATTTTTGTCGGCTACATCACCTGTCCTATTCTTTATCATAGGCACTACCACCGTACGCATCAGCTCGTGTGGGAGATACGAGTGCCCCATGCACAGTGAAAAGAACATAGCGAGGACGCGCGGTAGGTGGACACCAGCGTGCTTTAGGTGCTCAATACTTAAGCTGTCATGACCCGGCGATTTTCCTCTGCTCATTCGCCTAATAACTTTTGCCACTTGATTACCAGAGAATCGAATGATATCAGAGTTACGACAAGGCCCACTATCAACAGTGTGTGAGGACCGGCCTAATGGTGGCTGTACAGTAAAATGTTCAACAAACAAGTTGGCAATAGACTCTGGATCACGAGCTTTACCCACAGTCACGGGCAAGCCAGGCTTAAGATCCAGTTTACCGGTGGATTTCCAAAACTTGCTAAAATTCTTTGAAGCACGTTGTGTCGAAATTATGTCAAGCTTTATTTGTTCTTCGTGGTTTTGACACCACGTTAGGCGACTTTTAAATAATTTACGACTTTCATACATTTCACTATAAATAGGGCCGGTTGAAGGCTTGTCATACGATAGCCACAACCGATACTTAAGCCTAGCCTGCTCGTGCGCCTCACGAACATGCCTATTCCAACCCACCACGGGTCTACGCTTGTTTTTACAGATTTCAGAGCCGTGGGCACACACATGACACTGTGCCGCTGCTTCTGACAGTATAGAGATAATATTGTTGTACATTTGGTCAAGCAGTAGGCGGTGCTCACAGTTATTACAGTGTACATCACTACAATTAGAAAAATCATTGGGGAAATGAATAAGCCTTAATTTACTATTACATAATTCGTGATAATTTTCTACTTGATCGTTACTCCTCTGCCCCCAAATAATCATATTTTTAGTTTGCAGGTGAGCACTGAAAAGTTTAGGTCTAACTAGGTCTAGCTGGCACTTAATAACCAAAGGTATATGATCAGATACATAAACCCCATGAGACACAAAAATTTCACACACAGTATGCGATGCGGCTTGTGTGACCACACAGTGGTCTAGCCAACGCCGACAGCCATGAGCCTCACTGACAAAAGTATAAGTGTCCGCAGGCAAAAGCTCATAGTCTACACAGCGCAGGTGCTGTTCCGAGCAAAAGTCAAATAGTTCAGTACCGAAAGACTCACCCGGATGTGAGTTGAAGTCCCCAAGTATATATACTGCTTCCACATCACTGTTCTCCACTATCGCGGTTATCTCACTTAAACACTCCGTAAACTCAGGAAGATTATCACTGCTATCAGTAGGCATATACACACTAAACACCATAATGGATTTAACGTCACTTATGTACGCTCTTATCCCCGATATACGTGAACTTTCACACTTGACGACAGTGACAGACTGAAATAGGCGAATAGGTCATTTGTGAGACGTAACCCTGTTAGGATGTTATAGGCAGGATTTCCTTATTATAAATACATACATACATATACTCACGGCTATAGATCCCTAGAAGGGGTAGCCAGAGCTAAAGAATCAGAAATTCCTTAGCCACTTTTGGAAGTTGATTGAGGAAAAGATGGTAATAATAAATGTTTTTGGTCACGGGTCCCCAACCGCATCGCCCAAAAACCACTTAAAAAGCCCCTATACCCTTAGTCGCCTCTTACGATCACCCACGGGTAGAAAGGGGTAGTGTTATTCTATGCCGACACTACACAGCATACCTTATTATATGACAGATTAATACCATTTCGTGTTTCGGAGGGCACGTGAGCCGTATATTTTTCAATATTATCGTAGTTTTTCATCCATAACAACATTCGAAGGGGCTTTAGCCTATTCTGAATAGGGTGATTTCGTTTGCCCTCCGAAAGTAGAACCTGCGACCTCTAGACTGTGAGCTTAACGTTCTACCGCTAAACTTCGGAGGCAGTATACGAGTTGTATACATATTTTAACCCTCTATATACACATGTTTGTGACAGTGTAGCTTTGTAGTTTTGAGAGGTTCGCGAAAGAAATAATTTGATTAACTTTATTTATTGAAATGTATCCATATATAGTCGTGGTAAGTTTATTTTATATATAAGTAAGTTTTTTGTATATAAACTGCAGAGTGTATCAATTAAATAATATTTTCTAGAAATTGTCATCCTTTACTTCTCTTGTGGTACTTATGCATACTCTATATATAACAAATACAGACACTTACTTAAAAAATAAACTATTAATAACTAAGAATCTTTCTTTATACTTAGGACACTGTACAAAAAAATTACACACAAAAAAAGAAAATTAGTCATCATACAATAAATAAATATCATAACATAATACTCTCTAATTTACTTGTACAACTTTCACTATCATAATCAGGCTTTGTTTTGCATGAAAACCTATCATTTAATGTAAGTAGTATGGTATCATCAACTCAAACTTCCAACCCATCGACATAAAAAAACTCTAACAAAAAAAGCCATCTCGACGCTCCTACCCCTCACTTCAGGACTCAAATAACATATTTACCCTCACAAATGCAATAAACATGTCATGTCAATGTCACGCCGCGTCCCCCGCGATCCAGACAAAGGTGTAGGCACAGACACTGTAAACCCTAGCTCCACCCTAACGTCTAGACTCGCAGATTCTACCGACATTACTTAAGCTGTGAACTTCCCATTTTTAAGAGATTTCTTTAAAGCATAATTTGTATGAGTTTTAATTTGAACGGAGTTAACGTCATTCAGTTTATTAACTCAAAATTGATACAATATTTAAATTTCACACAATTCACATTTGTTTAAAACTCTAAAAGCTGTACGTGTCGGCTTAGAATAGATTAATTACACAACACCGGGTTTCAACATGGCGAGCATTATTTATTTATGATGATTAAAGTAACTAATAATTTAAATAAATATATCCTGTATTTTTTTAATTGCGCCCGAGATAGTTTATTAAATAGAATAAAAAATCAGACTATTTTAATATCAATATGATTTGACATTGAAGTACAAATGGCGATCGTATCACGATAATCGATATACTTTATACAATGTTTTTTTTAATAATTATTTTAAATACAGTCATGTAATTATTGCAGGTGTTTTTTTTAATACTTAAAAGCAGAACTCCCAACACTAAGTGCAACCAAACGAACCCTAGGTGTTAACATTCGAGCCCCGGGTAGGGTCGCGGCGGTGACGTCATCACTGCACCCGCGTGGGGTAGGTCAGGACTGCACTTACTATCGACTGGTGCCGTATCTTTGTTTTGCTGATTGGGGGTTTACTCAACTATTTATGTAGGTATGTTTTTAGGGTGTATTTTGATTAGCGTAGATTGAAGATGATATTGTAAATTTGAAAGGTTGAATACTGCTTGAAGATTGCAACCAATAACACTTTTATAGGCTTCAAAAACGCATTTTATTACTCTGTATGAATTATACTTTTTTTTGTAAATAAACATTTTAAATATACAGTTAACGGTGTATTTATGGGTAGATTCAATCTTTTGTCAATAGGCAGCGTTCGACAATTCTAAGGCTGCTATAGTCTGCAAATGATTTGTGGCCAATTTTATCGGAAAACTATCACCTAATATTTATTTCCCTAAATTTTCCTCTCTCAATAGTTATCGTTTTATTTATATGAAAATAGGACTATCTTTTTATAGTCTTGTTTGTTTTTCTATGTCAACAATAAATAGGCTCCGAAACCTTTTAACCGATAAAAAAACAATATTTATTAAATAGAAATCTACAACATTCAGGAAACTAAAGGCTATAATATCATCAAGCTAAATTACTTAAGGGGTGAGCGGTGATTAAAGAAACCTTCGTCAACAATGCCCGTACAAAGCTGGGGCAGTCCACTAGTCATAAATATTTGTCTACATAGTTTTCTCGTAGCTCGTAGTAAAGTGAAACTCGTAGCACTCCCCTCCAATGTTTATCACTCATAAAATAAATTATATCATATTTCACAGTATTTATTGCACATAAATTCCGATGTTTTTTCAGCACATTCTTCTAAATTCCCAATAAAAAGTTTCCGTAATTTCGTTTTCATACTAACATAACTTGATTCCTTCATATTCGATAATTCAATGAATTTTTTTAAGTTGAATATTTAGATATATTTATCATACATACACATAACCTTCTTCAAGTCATGCTCATTAAAACAATAAGTTGTAGTGGAGTTATATATTTGTATTCGCTTAGCAGCTAAGAGAAAATTAAGGCACGATATGGCTTTCTATGTCATTAATAAAATAAAATAAACTTTTTTACTCCAGGACTGCTTCCGGAAAAACCCGTACTGCCTATATTAGGTTTTTATAAATTTCTTGCAAACCTTTTATTTTCAGTTATTATTTAACACGAAAATCAAAACCAAAGCATTTCCGCAAATAAATCAGTTAAAAAAAGCACACGTGGCAATAAATAATAACAAGGCTATAGAAAGGTGAACGCACAGAGCGGGCGGGCGGGCGGCACTGCAGGGCGGGGTAGGGCGGGCGGTGCAATGCGTCGCCGAGGTGAACGTCCGGACATCGATCCCAGCCAAGCCTCCCGCGTTATGTAACCATAGCCTTATACCTACGAGTACCTCTTACAACAGCTTCCGGCCAAATGTAATTTCACACTTTTATTTCCCGTGCAAAACGCCGGTCGATACTTTTTATGAAACTCGCGCTGAAAAATGTACGAGTATTTTGCTTTGGTTGTTTACGTTTATTGCAGATTCTAATCAGGCTATTTAGAAAAGTACTGCAATGCAGACTTGAAGTTGAAGTATTTATTATCCTAGGCTGTTTATAGACTGTTTTATTAAAAGTCCAACTACCTTTTATTTTACAATCTGTTCTCTACCAAAACTTCCAAAAAGGCTGAGAATATTCCAATTCTGAAGCTGTGACTACCCCTTTTTGAGATTTACGGTGGTGAGTTTATGTATCTATTTTATAAAAAGTCAAAGGTCACACACTTACATACATACATAAACTCACAGCTATAATTCCGTAGAAGGGGTAGCCAGAGCCAAGGAATTATAAATTCCTCAGCCACTTTTGGAAGTTGAGTGGGGAAAAGGCGGTAAAATAAAGGTTTTTGGTGATGGGTCTCCAACCGCAACCGCAAATCCAATAAAAAGCCCCAATACCCTTAGTCGCCTCTTACGACACCCGTGGGTAGAAAGGGGTAGCGACATTCTAAGCCGGTACTACATGGCACTACTTTCATCTAAATGTCCTATTGTTCTCAGAGATAACCTACAGGAAGTAAATGTAAAACAAAATAAAAACCTGATGGGAAGTCTACTTCAAAGCTCAACCAAATCATTAGAAACAACACACAAAACCAAAAAGGTTGTTTGCTATTTTTAGTACTAAAATAATCCGGAAGCTAATCTATTGAGGCAAAGTCGTAGCCCGGGCGTCTACGGAGCTACGAGCTACGAGCTACGAGGTGGCCCGGGCGCGCGGTCACCGACCCCTGGCCGTGAACGAGCCTCCCCCGCCCCGCGCAACACCCCCGCCGCTCTCCGCGCCATAGACACGTGCGCGCCTCTCTCTATATACAGGCTGTGGTTTATTGGTGGGGAAAAAAATGAATGATGCCTGTTTGGAACTGTACTAAATGATAAGTGTTTTGCATGAATCATAGTGATTAGGACTTATAATTACTTGGCTGATGGATTTGTATGTGAAGCCTATCGTTCTGATTAACTACTTTTAATATCCATTGAAGCAAACAAAATTTATTGTAGCAACATAAAAAATATGTTTTCTGAGAAGTCAGTTTCCTGAAGACAATTTAACGCCATAGCCATAGCGATATCATTTACTCGTACATACTGACAAGATAGTTAAAATAACAGTTCAAGTGTAGTTATGCTGTCGTTTTCTCTCTTCTACTCGGAATCATCAGCCCATCGAGCCTCACCATCGCTCGTTCTGCGCTCTCTCTCTTGCACGATCGTCTGAGGCAAATCGTATAATTTTTTCATGCGTGCAAACAGAGTTAATTCATTTATTAGGCATTACCATAGCAAAAATACTTGATCGTGAACTCGATTTTCGCTATTAAACAAAATCACACAATTTCTTTTCTACAACACCATGTATCTAGAGTTTTCCCGGCTAAGTTACGCACACATAGTACACATTTACGTATCCTCATAGCTCCGTTTTCCAAGTGTGTGTCGGCGGGTGGCGCACCCCCGCTGTACCGACACGTAATATATTCACACACCGAAGAAAAACGCATCTGTATGTAACTCGGAGCTATAAAGATTGTATAAAAGCTTTCGTTGTGTTTGTGGAAAAATCTATGTCAATGTTTGACTTCCTTATTTCTACAGTATACATATGAGTGGTAGTGGTATGTGTGTGTGTGTGTTTTGTGCCGGTGTGTGTGGGGTTGTTAGTACGTGCAGTGCGGGGTGCAGTGCTCCGACCACTTCCTGTTCCGGTCAGGTACGGCGCCCAGTAGAGCTGATTTATGCCTTTTTATCGAACTTTGCGTGTCATTGTTATATACGTTTCTATGGCGTTTCCATAACACGCTAGTATTGTATACCTTTTATTAGTCTTAACGATTTTACATGTCGTTTCTGGGGTAACTGTGCAATAAGGAATTAATTTGAATCGATTTGGGTAGCTTACAACGTTAGAAACTATATTGATTTTACTTTGTAGTACGAGGGATTCTTCATAGCAGTCTGATACATTTTGAAGTGGGAGTAGTAAAGGCGGGAAAATAAGAGAAATTAACATTTTCTACGCCGCTAGACGTCGCTACGGGGGTGGGGGGACACAGGCTGTTACTAAAACACTTTTTATCTTTGCTCTTAAAACGTTCTTATGTTTAGTTGTTTTGCCTTTGGGATGAATGTAAGAGAAATTGTGCTGTTTTCTTTTTTTTATGAATGTTAATAGCCTTTTTAGGGTTCCGTAGCCAAATGGCAAAAACGGGACCCTTATAGATTCGTCATGTCTGTCTGTCCGTCCGTCCGTCCGTATGTCACAGCCAGTTTATTCCGAAACTATAAGAACTACATTATTGGAAATTGGTGCGTAGATGTATTCTGGAAACCGCATTAAGATTTTAAAATAAAATCTGAAAAAAAAACCAAAATTTTTAGGGTTCCCCATACATAGAACTGAAACTCAAAATTTTTTTTTTCATCAAACCTATACGTGTGGGGTATCTATCAAAAGGTATTTGAAAATGATGTTGAGGTTTCTTATATCATTTTTTTCAAAACTGAATAGTTTGCGCGAGAGACTTTTTCAAAGTGCTAAAATGTGTGTCCCCCCCCCCCCGTAACTTCTAAAATATGGGCATGATAATACTGAAAAAAATATATGATGTGTATTACTATACAAACTACTAACGAAAATTGGTTTGAATGAGATCTAGCCCGTAGTTCTATTTTTAAACGTCATAAATTAAAATACTTACCTAATTTGGCTCCCATGATTTTCACACAAACGGGATTTTCTATATATATGATAGTACGGAACCCTTAGTGCGCGATCCGACTCGCACTTGGCCGGTTTTTTTGTGTTCTGAATACAATCTTTCTGAGTATGACTGACTCTAGTATAAATTAATAAATAATTATAAATGTATGTACACGGCTATAAATCCCTTAACGGGGTAGCCAGAGCTTTGGAATGAAAATGAAAAAATGAAATGAAAAAAACATTTATTCGTTACCACAAATCACAAATGAAAACAAAACAATCAGATCTTATAGCTAATAACAATAAGTGGAAAGAATTGGCGTACACTTCAGCTTAATGTTATGACAGGGCTTGTTAGGCCGCTGCCACAACGCTGATATTCTAGTGCAGCCTTTGTTCGTCAAGCGCTTAGACTAAACAAGCATACATAAGAAAAAAAATAAGATATAAACAATAAATTATAACAAACGAAATGAGAAATTTCTCAGCCACTTTTGGAAGTTGAGTAGGGAAAAGGCGGTAAAATAAAGGTTTTTGGTGATGGGTCTCCAACCGCATCGCCCAAAAATCACTTAGAAGCCTCTAAACCCTTATTCGCCTTTTACGACACCCGTGGGTAGAAAAGGGGTAGCGACATTCTAAGCCGACACTACACGGCAATTCATAGT
>OY755182.1:17203553-17652224 GCA_963576735.1 Bedellia somnulentella
GTAAAAGAAATAAAGGATAGAAGAATTTCGCACTGGCAGCCAACTGACACGGTAGCTCAGTTGGCAGAGCGTCCGGGGCGTTTACCCGAGGTCGCGGGTTCGATCCCCGCCTGTGTCGAAATTTTTCTTTCCTTTATTTATTCCTTTATTTATTAGTAATAATCCCCACATGAGGTTTTCATGAACAAAAAGATTTAAATTATGTGATAGTTAGGCGTTTTCAACATTTGCATTCTATCTGAAAAGGTAGACAAGTGGCCTTCCGAATTAGTAAAAATTTGGAGGTAGGAAACGCAAACACTACTTTAACGTGTAAAAGAAATAAAGGATAGAAGAATTTCGCACTGGCAGCCAACTGACACGGTAGCTCAGTTGGCAGAGATTCCGGGGCGTTTACCCGAGGTCGCGGGTTCGATCCCCGCCTGTGTCGAAATTTTTCTTTCCTTTATTTATTCCTTTATTTATTAGTAATAATCCCCACATGAGGTTTTCATGAACAAAAAGATTTAAATTATGTGATAGTTAGGCGTTTTCAACATTTGCATTCTATCTGAAAAGGTAGACAAGTGGCCTTCCGAATTAGTAAAAATTTGGAGGTAGGAAACGCAAACACTACTTTAACGTGTAAAAGAAATAAAGGATAGAAGAATTTCGCACTGGCAGCCAACTGACACGGTAGCTCAGTTGGCAGAGCGTCCGGGGCGTTTACCCGAGGTCGCGGGTTCGATCCCCGCCTGTGTCGAAATTTTTCTTTCCTTTATTTATTCATTTATTTATTAGTAATAATCCCCACATGAGGTTTTCATGAACAAAAAGATTTAAATTATGTGATAGTTAGGCGTTTTCAACATTTGCATTCTATCTGAAAAGGTAGACAAGTGGCCTTCCGAATTAGTAAAAATTTGGAGGTAGGAAACGCAAACACTACTTTAACGTGTAAAAGAAATAAAGGATAGAAGAATTTCGCACTGGCAGCCAACTGACACGGTAGCTCAGTTGGCAGAGCGTCCGGGGCGTTTACCCGAGGTCGCGGGTTCGATCCCCGCCTGTGTCGAAATTTTTCTTTCCTTTATTTATTCCTTTATTTATTACTATGTGCTTTTAATTATAATATTTGATTGTAAAAGCGTGGGGCGCTGGAGCAGGAAAAACTTTCTTGTAAACAAATACACGAACAAGAACTCTACATTTTGCCACTGTTGACTAGTACTTTGAACAGACTGTTTAATATAGAGCCTCCAACTAGTGGTGCTGCAACTCTAGTTAGAGTGCCGATCTCTGTAACCTGCTTCCTGAAACATTGCTTAACTTGATTTCTTAGCAAGGTAAACAAAAAATCTTTCCTTTTCCAGCGCCCCACGCTTTTACAATCAAATATTATAATTAAAAGCACATAGTTTACACTGCAGCCCAGAAATAGAGACAACTTGAACGACCCGTAATTTATTTTTTACTTTTAAGTGCACTTATAAAAGCGTGTTTTTTAGTGTTTTTTAAACTATTTTTTTTTTGTGTTCTGAATACAATCTTTCTGAGTATGACCGACTCAGAAAAGCACAGCCCTAACTCTGTATAATTTAGTATAAATTAATTAATAATTATAAATGTATGTAATGTTAATTTATTAATGTATAATTAAAATATTATGAACCGATTTGAGTGTTTTGGAACTTGTTGAACATTTCTTATTTAGTATAGTAAGTGTGGTTAAGGAATTGTTTGTTTAGAAGTGTTGCCTTTCCCATTTTTTAAGATACGTAAGTACCTAGTTAGGTGGGTATGAAGCCGATCGCCTTTTTGTAAGAATACACTGTCACATGACTAAGCACAACTTAGCCATGCGGGTTTCCTCACGACGGTTTCCCCCATCGACAAACCAAGCCTCTCTGCATGATGCCCCCTCTAAGGGGTTGAAATAGGAGTGTGCTTTATGTAACTTTATACATACATACATACATATACTCACGGCTATAATTCTCTAAAAGAGGTAGCCAGAGCTGAGAAATTAGAAATTCCTCAGCCACTTTTGGAAGTTGAATGGGAAAAAGATGGTAGAATAAAGATTGTTGGCGATGGGTCTCTAACCGCATCGCCCAAAAATCCCTTAAAAAGCCTCAATACCGTTAGTCGGCTCTTACGTACACCCACCGTTAGAAATGGGGTAGTGCTATTCTAAGCCGACACTACACAGCTATATAACTTTATGATTATCTTTTAATCAGATTTTTTAAAGTTTAAATAGGTTAATAAAATTTTCTATAACACACAGACAAGAAATAAGAGCAAGATTTATATATAAAAATACGGATTTCATTAAGTTACTCTTTCTTTCATGCTCTTCCTTCATTATGTACAACCAAAATTTTGTTATTAAATAATTTATTTCATTGTTATTTCCAGAAACTGGAGATTTATTTTTGCTATATCAAACAGTTTTTAGTTATTTCAAAGATGTAACGGATAATGTATTACAGCATAAACCCCCATTTTTTCAATGGGCAAAATAAAATAGCGATATGCCTGCCTGGTGATAAAATCACGTGATGTTCAGAAGTATTAGTACCTCTGCCAACCCCTTCGGGGATATTCGGTGTGAACGTTTATGTTATGTTATGTTTATGTCAAAATATAAAAATAAATGCATACTGGTTTAAACATCTCAAATTCAAATCTATAATGTTTTTATAACTAACAAAATAAAATGTTGTTACTAATTACTTTTGCAAATCCTGGTTTCTGGGTATTTATTGGGGTCCGTGTATTAAAAAATTATTTATTGAGCAATAAAATTAAACAGGATCAGAAAGTGAAAAAATCAGTGTTTAAGGGTCATATAAAAATATATCATGTTATATCATCAAAAGTCTATTAGTGAAATATATTTTTAACTGTTATAATATGCATGCCTTAAATTATAAAAACCACGTAACAATTTCCAAGGTTTCAATATTTTAAAAAAAAAGCACACGAAGCGAGTAAATATTGACAAAAGTAATGGTTACGTCCTGCCTCACTGCAACTGTGTTTGCGGAGAAGCATATAATAAGCGTGAGAAAGGTTACCACCTTTACCAAATGCTCCGTGGTCGTCCTCTACCGATATAATCATTGGCTCTTTATATCTATTTCTTTTATTTAAATTGGGAAAATACTGATCATAAACCGAAAAAAAATGTCCGCATAGGTTGTTACTGATGATATTGTAAAAAAGATAGAAAATGGAATGTGAAGATGGTTTGGGCGCTTAGAGAGAAGGGATGATAGTGAATTGGTAAAAGAGATTTAAAGAGCAAATGTGAATAGTTATGTTAAACCTCGGAGGTCACATTTGGACCAAATAGCGAGTATATTATTCCGAAGTATACATACATAGATACATACATATACTAACGGCTATAAATCCCTTAACGGGGTTGCCAGAGCTTTGGAATGAGAAATTCCTCAGCCACTTTTGGAAGTTGATTGGGGAAATGATGGTACTTAATCTATACTAATATTATAAAGAGGAAAGGTTTGATTTTTTGTTTGTTTGTTTGAATTGAATAGGCTCCAAAACTACTGGACGGATTTGAAAAATTCTTTCACTGTTTTGATGCTACACTATTCCCGAGTGACATAGGCTATATTTCATTTTCAAAAAATTTAGGAATCCTTACGTAAACTTCAAAAATGTAACCCAAGGTGTTAAAGAAATACCAAAAAAAACCTTACATCGCGTGCGCTGCGAAAACTATTGACAATAGAATAAAATTATGTACTACAATTTTATAGAACACATCATTATCTAAAAAAAATGCCTTGACAGCATGTCTCTAACTATTATAGTTATCTCACAACAAGCGTCATTATATAAAATTATTTAAAAATTAAATTAAAATCCTGCTTTAGAAAAGGCTCTTTATTTGTACCTATCTATTAAAAAAAACGTATATATTATTTCAGACTACTTCAATACCCTTATATTACTTTTTGAATTATTCGATTCGAACATTCCATTCGAAAGTTATCTCGAATTAAAAAAAATAGATAAAACTCCGCTCGATTAGCTATGCATAGTAAGTTGTTGCAGGCGTCACGAAGGGGTACGGGAGGCTGCTTATCAAAGAGTTAAAGCAAAATTTAATTGTAGCGACTATTATCACTGGCCCAGCAGCCGGTCAATTAGCTCATATACCGAGGATACCGATGATCCCAACTGATCTGCCAATTCCATTTAAACGGCTACAATTTCCGGTTAAAACATCTTTTGCTTTAACAATTAATAAGTCCCAAGGCCAAACCTTCAAATTAGTAGGGATTGACCTGCGAAAGAATTGTTTTACTCACGGTCAACTGTACGTTGGCCTGTCGCGGGTGGGAGCTCCTGAACATCAATTTATTTTGCTGCCCCAAAATACAACAACGTCAAATATTGTTTACAGGGAAGCTATAACTCTATAAATTGAATGGCTTTTGATGTAATTACTCATTATGGAAAATAAAAAAATAAAAAAATATATCTAAATATAAATACAAAAAAATATAACATACATACATACATATACTCACGGCTAAAAATCCCTAGAAGGGGTAGCCAGAGCTAAGGAATCAGAAATTCCTCAGCCACTTTTGGAAGTTGTGTGGGGAAAAGATGGTGAAATAAAGGTTGTTGGTGATGGGTCTCCAACCACATCGCCCAAAAATCCCTCAAAAGCCCCAAAACCGTTAGTCGCCTCTTACGTACACCCACCTGAAGAAATGGGGTAGTGCTATTCTAAGCCGACACTACACAGCAAAAAAATATAACATAGCTTAAAACTTAAAAAAAAATATTAAAATAATAATACATGTAATAAAATAAAAAACAAAATTTTAATGATACTTTATGCCCGAGCGAAGCCGGGACGGGCTGCTAGTAATAAATATTTTTGGGGACAGGTCTCCAACCACATCGCCCAAAAATCAATTAAAAAGCCCCTATACCCTTAGTCGCCTCTTACGATCACCCACGGGTAGAAATGGGGTAATGTTATTCTAAGCCGACACTACACGGCATTCCGAAGTATGAAGAATAAAAAGTCATGTATTGTGTACAGGCTTGTTAGGATCGTTTAAAGTGGCGATCGATAATATCTGCCTACCCCTAATGGGAACTAATAGCGTGAGTATAAGTATGCCACCAGGCTATCAGAATACAACACAACTTGAAACTTCAGCTTGAAAACATCTAAAAATTCAATACAGTTACCAGTAATAAATAAAGAATAAATAAATAAAGGAAAGAAAAATTTCGACACAGGCGGGAATCGAACCCGCGACCTCCGGTATACGCCCCGACGCTCTGCCAATTGAGCCACCGTATCAATGGCTGCCAGCGCGAAATTCTTCTATCCTTTATTTCTTTTACACGTTTAAGTAGTGTTTGTGTTTCCTACCTCCGAATTTTTACTAATTCGGAAGGCCACTTGTCTATCTTTTCAGATAGAATGCAAATGTTGAAAACGCCTAACTATCACATAATTTAAATCTTTTTGTTCATGAAAACCTCATGTGGGGATTATCTATACTTATAATAAATCTGTAGAGAGGTCAATTCTGTACATGAAATATATTTTCAAAATAAAGGTGGTGATTAGGGATCGATACTGATGCCAAAAATGCAATCAGTAAAATTTTTGTCTGTCTGTCTGTCTGTCTGTCTGTCGGTTTGTATGTTCCTTATGGAAACAAAAACTACTTGACGGATTTTAACGAAAATTGGTACAATTATTCTCCATACTCCTGGGCAGGTTTTTGTATACTTTCCAGCAGAGTAGTAAAGGGGAATTTTGGGAAATTTTGGGAAAACGGGAGAAGTTACTCCATTTTTTAAGCTTCCGTCGCGTGTGCAGCCTTAATGGTTAAACTTACATAAAAATCATGTATGACGGAAATATTCTTCATAAAATTATCTAAAAAAAATCCTCAACAGTTTATGTCTATCTTTTACGGTTGACTCACAATAACACGTGTAATTCCTGATAGCTTAGCAGTTCGGAACATTCTGATTATATTTGTTTACTCTTACGTTTGTAAACCTCTCATTCATCCCTAATTTAAAAAAAGGTAACATTATTACCTATTCAATAAAAAAATAATCATAGAAATCGGTAGAGAAACACCGAAATTATACATTAAATAAGCCATCGCGCCCGTGACCAAAACCGAATCGTTACTAATTTACATATAACATACTAGATGGCGTCAGTAGTTGCATCCTACAATACGTAATGATTTATTTTTTAGATTGTCATAAATACTTTATAGCGTTTTATTCCAAAATTTGCTATTAAACGGAAATACTGAACCGTTCATTAAAGCGCATTAAAAATCACCAAACTACACTGTTTAGGGAGTGCTATAAATTTAATAAATGGAAAACATTGCGCTGAATTTCACAATGCTTGAGCAGTGACTAAAGAAAGAAACCTCAGATATTTAAAAAATAACGCTACCCGTTAGAAGCTGGGACGATCCACTAGTTACTAATAAGTAAAGAAATAAATAAAGGAAAGAAAAATTTCGACACAGGCGGGAATCGAACCCGCGACCTCGGGTATACGCCCCGACGCTCTGCCAATTGGCACCTTTGGACCTTTCTTAATAGGAATGCAGGATTCTCGTAGAGTATTCGTGAACTTCCCATTGAGGTAGGCACCGACTATTGACCCCCATTTTGTCCAGACTTGGTAAACCACTCGAGCTTCGTTTACATTAATGAATAATTTCTAGCAAGCCCTTTTATTATTCACAATTCGAAAGATTGCCATTTTGAGCATATTCTCTTATTTAATCAAATTAGTTCTTCATGGGAACGTTCCCTTATCTTGGGAAGCCGGAATGCCGAAACTGTGGCATCAGTCAGATTACTTACATTGGGGGATGATTATGGCACATCGTTATCACATAAATACACAAGCAGGGTAGCAAGCCAGCCGAAGTTATATTTCTTCAGAAATCACAGAACATTCTTGCACCTGGGGTTACTCTTAAATTAACCATTTTGCGTCTAATCAATAGATTCACGTGAGTGGAGGCAGGTTTATCGTCGCTAAGTAATAGTAAGTTAGTAAGACTCTCTCACCCTGACCAATTAATCAACCAACATCGATCCACTGATTGAAAGTTTCTTTGTAATTATGTATTACCTTGCACTTCTGGAAACATCTGGCTGAGTTAAGCCAATTTTTTAGAACGCAGTTATCGTATCTAACTCCCTTGGAGCTGTTCTTTGTCCTCAGTTTGATTGCCTCCGATTAATATGAAAATTGTACATATACTTTGGATAGTATTTTATTAATGAGATATATTTTCAGTTTGCCGTGTAGTGCCAGCTTAGAATGTCGCTACCCCTTCCTACCCACGGGTGTCGTAAGAAGCGACTAAGGGTATTGGGGCTTTTTATTAGATTTTTGGGCGATGCGGTTGGAGACCCATCACCAAAAACCTTTATTTTACTATCTTTTCCCCACACAACTTCCAAAAGTGGCTGAGGAGTTTATAATTCCTTGGCTCTGGTTACCCCTTTTAGGGAATTATAGCCGTGAGTATATGTATATATGTATGTATTTTCAGTATAACTCGTTAGTTTTTTTACGATATGTTCACTTACTACTTAAAACTGCGACTACATAACGAAGCGGACGCGTTAGGGATGACGACCTCCTATGCGATTTTATTATATGATATTTATAGTTTGTAAGTAAGCAAATAAGTAAAATGTTTATTTGGTATTAAAAACAAAATTATAAACAGTATTTCACAATAAGATACAACATGTAATGATACCAAAAACGTCTTGGTTCAGCATAAAATGTACCCAGCGCAAGTCTCGCAGGACAAACGCTGAGTACGCTGGTTTTCAGCCAACACCTCAAACTTATATCTACTACATACTAACTAATACATAAAGCAAAAAAAGTTTGCTCTAATATCCGACTACGGCAAAGCCAATAAGAAGGATAATGATATTGGCAGTCTGTAAGTATATATGTAAGTTAAGTATATTCCACCGTAGCGCCTAACTCATGAAAACGATTTAAAAAAATAACCAAGTGCGAGTTGAGGGGATTGTAGTAGCAAACATTATGATATATCAGGAATAACATTGTAATTTATTTGAGCCGGCACATAACGCAAACTTATATTTGATTTTCATAGTGTTTGTTTGAGATAGAAAGTTGGATTTGATGTTTTAGAATAGAATAGAATAACTCTTTATTGCACAACAAACACAAATTTACAAAAGTAATAATATGATCAAACAGTTTACAGTGAGGTACAATTAGCGGTCTTATCGCTAAAGCGATCTCTTCCAGACAACCTTTGGAAGGTGAGATCGATAAATTAATTATTTGGGAAGATGCACAAAACAAGGCCAAAAAAACATTTTACAAATTTTGCTATATATATATCTCAAAATCTGCAAGAATTATTTGGCTCAAACCAATATTTGTTGTTAGTTCTAATAAATACATATTTTATAAAGATTTGTCACTCTCTTATTTCAAAAGCTAGAGGGGTTTATCTCTTTTTAACTATTGATTTCTTCTCGATCCATCACTTTTTTCAGCTTTATCCATTCTCCCCGTGGGTGTTCGAAAAAGGCGACTAAGGGTATTGGGGCATAATTTTAGAGTATTTTTGGGCGATGACGTTGTTGCAACATTTGTTTTTGGTTGTTGTTGTGTCGAGGGGTTGAAGAATTTCTTATTTTAAATTTCTTATCTTAAAAATAGTGTCGGCTTAGAATAAATGCCGTGTAGTGTCGGCTTAGAATAACACTACCCCATTTCTACCCGTAGGTGATCGTAAGAGGCGACTAAGAGTACAGGGGCTTTTTAAGTGATTTTTGGGCGATGTAGTTGGAGACCCGTCACCAAAAACATTTTTTATTGCCATCTTTCCCCATCAACTTCCAAATGTGGCTGAGGAATTTCTCATTCCAAAGCTCTGGCTACCCCGTTAAGGGATTTATAGCCGTGAGTATATGTATGTATGTAACATACAACCCATGCTGTCTAAGCTTTGTGTACGTTCTGACCAAACCTCGTGTGAATAATTCCTGTGGGATATTGCTAATTTGAAACGCATTTCACATATTAAAATACTTACTAGGGGTAGGCAGAGACTATAAATTGTCATTTGATACAATGCGAACTCCTGTCGTTTCATTTTCATTTTTCTGTCTTCTCGTTCATCACTTTTTAATTTTTACATTTCAGACGGCTGTTCTGTTTATAGTGTTTTAGCACATTCTCTTGGTATCAAATTGTATCCTCCGTGGTCTTCAATGATATTACCATCCATAATAATATTATTATAATCATTGACTTTAAAGAAACTTCGGCTCCCATACTTGTTCTCACTGGAAGAAAACTAAAAAGCGAGTAATTTACTATTCCTCGTCCACTTTGGCAGCTAACAAGAAAAATATACTCGTAGTAGAATAAATCTGCTGTGTAGTGTCGGCTTAGAATAGCACTACCCCATTTCTTCCGGTGGGTGTACGTAAGAGGCGACTAACGGTATTGGGGTTTTTAAGGGATTCTTGGGCGATGCGGTTGGAGTCCCATCACCAACAACCTTTATTTTACCATCTTTCTAATTTCTTAGCTCTGGCTACCCCTTCTAGGGATTTATAGCCGTGAGTATATGTATGTATGTATGTAGAATACTATTGTCGTGAAAAAAATATCAAGTCCACTGGCCACGCCTCTTAAAAGACCTTAATTTTTAAAGAGGCAGAAGTGGGGTGTTCTTTTCGAAATCGACACATATTATAGTCGCAAACATGTATTACAAATACTCAATGAGCATTCAAACGCTATATTAGTACAAAACTGCTATACAATGTGACCCACCTATGCTATACATCACTGTATCGTACCAGTAAAACTAGGGTGCCATCGACCTGATAACACCCTCGCGTGGTAAGCAGAGTGCATAATACGATTCCATGCACATGATTTACTAGATAGGGTTCTTCAACGGGTGCTTTATTGTTTTATTTAATGGATAGACAAACATACTAAGCCCTACTTTTTCTGGTTTGTGTTGGTTTGGAATATCATTGCCACTCTTTGGCGGAAAAGGTAGTTAGGAATATTAATAAAAGACTTATTAAAGGTGACATACATATAACATAAACTATGAATATCCCCAAAGGGATTGGCAGAGGTACTAATACTTCTGAATATCACGTGAGTTTGTAACATGGTGTTCAGAGTACCCACGTTTTGCATGGACAGTTTACTCACGTGACAGGGGGCAGGCCTATCGCCGTTTTGTACGAATACACTGTCACATGACTAAGTACAACTCAGCCATATGGGTTTCCTCACGATGCTTTCCCTCACCGTTAACAACCATGATAAATTAACCACAAATATGTCTTTAGAAAAGACAAATTGGTGTAGGCCCGACCCAGGATTTGAACACTAGTCGTTTGCACGATAACCGAGTGTTCTACCAATTGAGCTATCACGTCGTCATATAAGGTGATGGCAGGCATATTTCAACGGTTACTATTGTTCATAGTGTTAATACACTTTGACTCTGAGGTATACCAATACATATAATACTAACGGCTTAAAATTACACAAAAGAGTAGACATAGCTGTAAAACTGGAAAATCTTCAGTCGCTTTTAATGAAAGAAAAGGAAGAAGTTTGGTACAAGAACAAGAAATGGGGTACTGCTATTCTAAGATGACATAACGCAGCATATACATACATACATATACTCACTGCCATAAATCCCAAAAAGGGGTAGCCAGAGCTTTAGAACGAGACACTCCATAGCTACTTTTGGAAGTTGATAGGGTACAAGGCGTTAGAAATAAAGTATCGTTGGTGATGGGTCTCAAACTGCAAAAAAGCCCAATATACTTACATACATACATACATACATATACTCACGGCTATAAATCCCTAGAAGGGGTAGCCAGAGCTAAGGAATTAGAAATTCCTCAGCCACTTTTGGAAGTTGCATGGGGAAAAGATAGAGAAAGAAGAAGAAGCCCCAATACCGTTAGTCGCCTCTTACGTACGCGCACCGGAAGAAATGGGGTAGTGCTATTCTAAGCCGACACTACACAGCAACCCAATATACTTAATCGCCTATTATGTCACCCGTGGGGTAGTGACTTTCTAAGCCGGCACCACACGGCATATACATTAAACTGAATCATTGAATAGCATTAATTTTAGGTCAATCAGGTGACTCACCCTGCAGTGAAACGGTAGAATCATTTAAGTTTTAGACGTATTTGACGTTCTAGTAGTATGAGTAATAATTTTCACTTACTTATATACACAACTTTTTCCATTAGTGTAGGCAGAGACTATCGATCATTGCTTAGTACGATTCTGACAAATCTTTCTTGCACAAGAAGTGCTGTTTTTATAATAACGAATGATTTTAGTTAATGGAAAAAAACATTACAGTTTTTTTTAGTAAACATTACAGTTAATAACAAACATATACTCACGGCTATATTTCCCTAGAAGGGGTAACCAGAGCTAAGGAATTATAAATTCCTCAGCCACTTTTGGAAGTTGAGTGGGGAAAAGATAGTAAGAATAAAGGTTTTTGGTGATGGGTCTCCAACCGCATCGCCCAAAAATCCAATAAAAAGCCCCAATACCCTTAGTCGCCTCTTACGACACCCGTGGGTAGAAAGGGGTAGCGACATTCTAAGCCGGCACTACACGGCAAACTAACCTAGAATCGAACAAAATTATTTCCTTGAAGCCTTATTTATTATACACTCATCATGCGCGGATTCAGCCATATGGGCAAGGTGGGCATGCCCACAAGCATAATTAATTATGCAGCCTCATACTTTCGTGGTCTATTAGGGCTATATCAAGTAGGCTGACTTCGAATTGGAAGTTAAGGTAGCTATGCCCACAACCTAAATTGTAGGCTGGATCCGCTCTTGACACTCATAGTTATAATGAAGGCATTAAGTACAGCCAGAGCCAGAGCATCTGAATTATAAATTCGTCAGCGTCTTTTCGAAGCTGAGTAGGGAACAGTAAAAAACAGGATGGACGATGATGGGTCGCCCAAGGATTGCTTAAAACTTCCCAATACCCTTTGTCAGCTCGTAAGAACTGACGGGTGTAAATCCCTAAAGGGGTAGCCAGAGCTATGGAACCACTCTTAGAAGTTAAGTAAGGAAAATATGGTGAAATAAAGGTTTGTGGTATGTCCAACCTCATTGCCCAAAAATCACTTAAAACGCCACCTAGTTACCATGGGCACAAATGGCATATTGCTATTATAAACCGACATACCCAGCTAAATAAATATAGTTTCTAACTTTAGGATCATGTGTAACAATAATTATTAACAGCAAAGAAATATGTATACCGTATACCAGCATTTGTATACCAGTGCAAGGACGAACTTTGTAGCATTAAGGAGCGTTCACATCACATAGCATCTTTATATATATGGTTTAGGACTATCAGCTATTTACATTATATATTTAAAGATTTGCCGTGTAGTGCCGGCTTAGAATGTCGCTAGCCCTTTCTACCCACGGGTGTCGTAAGAGGCGACTTAGGGTATTGGGGCTTTTTAATGGATTTTTGGGCCATGCGGTTGGAGACCCATCACCAAAAACTTCCAAAAGTGGCTGAGGAATTTATAATTCCTTGGCTCTGGCTACCCCTTCTAGGGAATTATAGCCGTGAGTATATGTATGTATGTATGTATTAAAAGATGTAAGGATTACTTGGCTTTTCATGCAAATGAGTTAATGATATTTTATCCGAATAGTGTAGAAATAATTTATCTTTCACTACCCCTCTAGTATTTCAGTTTATCTCCCTAACCACTTAAAACTAATCCTCTCGCGTTAATCTTATTTGGTCTCAACAAAAACATTGCGATGCCAAAACAAGCTTTTATTTATTAGGGTCATCAACCCCACGTAATGACGTGTAGGTTGTCATAGTACTCTGAGACCCTGGTAGCGAGGGCGCAAACGTTGGGGGCGGATGACCTAGTTTCTGACTGAGGGTGCTCTACTGCCAACCCCTATACAATCGATCCATAACAATCCTTTCAACTCTACCTTAATTATGCACAATTACGTTGTAACACTATATGAATATTTGTTCTATATATTTTGCATCCATGACTACCACATTTGGTTTAAAAATGATTAAAAAATCTAATCATTGAATAGCATTCGTGCCGTGTAGTGTCGGCTTAGAATAACACTACCCCATTTCTTCCGGTGGGTGTACGTAAGAGGCGACTAACGGTATTACTAACTTCCAAAAGTGGCTGAGGAATTTCTGATTCCCTAGCTCTGGTTACCCCTTCAAGGGATTCATAGCCGTGAGTATATGTATGTATGTAAAAAAATAACAAGGATAGAGAATATTAACCATTCAAGCAAACTAAAACATTTCTGTTCTTCGGGTCCCGGCGTATAACAACAGCTGTGTAATTATGTTTAATATCTTGGCAGCCATTCTGATGACATATGGCAAGAGTGTTGGACATAATTCCTACCCTGAAAAGGGGGATTTGGTCATAGTCCACCAGGCTGGTCTATTGCAGGTTGGCAGACTCGTATGTGGACATAGTGATTGTGACTGGGATAGAAACGGCTTAACATGTCCTTCGAGGTTTGGAATTACATTCATTTTCGAATAATTATAGTAAGTTAAATATCACTAATTAATTTTTTCAAGGTAACTCCCTTGGAATTCAATTTATGAAACCTCTGGATTGTGAGCCAAAAGACCAACCGGTAGTCGTAGACCTCGGAGGTAATATATCAGAGATAGTCAAATTGACTTTTCTTTTAAAATTATATCTTAAAATTTCCTTTTCTATACTTATAATAAATCTGTAGAGAGGTCAATTCTGTACATGGAATATATTTTCAAAATAACCATCAGGTGGTGATTAGGGATCGATACTGATGCCAAAAATGCAATCAGTAAAATTTTTGTCTGTCTGTCTGTCTGTCTGTCTGTCTGTCTGTCTGTCTGTCTGTCTGTCTGTCTGTCTGTCTGTCGGTTTGTATGTTCCTTATGGAAACAAAAACTACTCGACGGATTTTGACGAAACTTGGTACAATTATTCTCCATACTCCTAGGCAGGTTTTTGTATACTTTCCAGCAGAGTAGTAAAGGGGAATTTTGGGCAATTTTGGGAAAACGGCAGAAGTTACTACATTTTTTAAGCTTCCGTCGCGTTTGCAGCATTAATGGTTATACTTACATAGAAATCATGTACGACGGAAATATTCTTCATAAAATTATCTAAAAAAAAATCCTAAACAGTTTATGTCTATCTTTTACGGTTGACTCACAATAACACGTGTGATTCCTGATAGCTTAGCAGTTCGGAACATTTTGATTATATTTGTTTACTCTTACGTTTGTAAACCTCTCACTCATCCCTTATTTAAAAAAGGTAACATTGTTACCTATTCAATAAAAAAATAATCATAGAAATCGGTAGAGAAACACCGAAATTATACATAAAATAAGCCATCGCGCCCGTGACCAAAGCCGAATCGTTAATAATTTACATATAACATACTAGATGGCGCCAGTAGTTGCATCCTACAACACGTAGTGATTTATTTTTTAGATTGTTATAAATACTTCATAGCGTTTTATTCCAAAATTTGCTACTAAACGGAAATACTGAACCGTTCATTAAAGCGCATTAAAAATCACCAAACTACACTGTTTAGGGAGTGCTATAAATTTAATAAATTGAAAACATTGCGCTGAATTTCACAATGCTTGAGCAGTGACTAAAGAAAGAAACCTAAGATATTTAAAAAACAACGCTACCCGTGCGAAGCTGGGACGATCCACTAGTTATGTATATAAATAAAGGTTTTTGGTGATGGCTCTCTAACCACATCGCCCAAAAATCACTTAAATACCCTTAGTCGCCTCTTACGAACACCCACGGTTAGAAATGGGGTAGTTTTAGTTTAAGCCCACACACAGCTTCATATTAAAATTTATTCTTTCGCTTCTTTTGGCTACGCTAGTTATGTTTAAAATTTATTGGCAGTGCTTTATTCACTAAGGGCCAGTTTTTTGATCCGTAGTTAAAAATATAACCATTTGTTACATTGACTATAGTTAAATGACTAACCAGTAGTTAAATCGTAAATCCATTTTGGTTCGATATTTGACCATTAGTTACTCTAACTACGGGTCAAAAAATGCATTTTGCTGATATCTAACTAATAGTTACGATATTTAACAAATTGTTGAGTTAACCACGGATCAAAAAACTGGCCCTAAGATGTCATTCAAAGTTACCTTAGATTCTTTGTTTTTCAGCTATTTAACAGGTGCCTTATATTATAATAATAGTTTTGACTATCTCTGTTTTTACTAAGTTTGTAGGTAGTATTTATACTTTGTATGATGATTAAATCAAGTATTGCTACGCTTATATACGAGATTTTTAGGCGTTTTTTTATATGTATATATGTAGGAATTTAAATAGACCTATTTACACACATAAAGCTAAGATTGCGTATTGAACCTACCTACTAGTACCTACTTTAGATACAAAAGTTGCCTCTATTTGTTTCTTTTTTAAGATCATACACTAATCTACTTTAGTATAGATATTCTATCTTGTTTATACTCCAGAAATAATACTTCTCAACAAAACCTCGCGTATTAAGTCACAAGCAAAAACGAGCGACATATAAAGACACAAACTCATTACTATAAATATAAATTCAAAATACTTATAAAAAGATAACAGCAGATATAAAAACCGTCATTACTATTATAGATCAGAAATAAAGTCGACAACAAATCAAACTATACACTTGTCAACGAAAATGGTCTTTGCTGCTAACATATTACAATGTTGAAGTATGGCAGCTGTTAATATGTAAACGTTGGTATTTGGTCGAGTGTACAAAATCGGTGCGCAGCTGTCTGTAGCACGTGAAGAAGACACTCACACCTGGCAACACCTTAAGGCGCAGCTGCCATCAGACCCGGGTTCGAAACCCGTCTTAGAATAATTTTGAATCTCGCACAAAACTACGAATACAGTTTTTGCTCAATAGATGCTAACAAAGAGCTTATTGAGGTAGGGTAGTGATGTCTTTTGATAAAGTTTTTATTTGCGCAAACTGTTCCGTAGATTGTGCATTGGGATGCATTTATTGAGGAAAAAATCTATCGTTTGTTTGATTGACTAGTTATGATATATTCAGATGAAATAAAGTGTCGTTACCCAGAAAACATTCATACATACATATACTCACGGCTATAAATTCCTTAGCGAGGTAGCCAGAGCTTTGGAATAAGAAATTCCTCAGCCACTTTTGGAAGTTGATTGGGGAAAAGATGGTAATAAGAAATGTTTTTGGTGACGGGTCTCCAACCACATCGCCCAAAAATGACTCAAAAAGCCCCATACCCTTAGTCGCCTCTTACGATCGCCCACGGTTAGAAATAGGGTAGTGTTATTCTAAGCCGACACTACACGGCACCCAGAAAAAATACATCCATACCTGTAAAGATGAAAGGAAGAGAAACCTATATTTTCTCTTAGGCATATAAACGATGCCTATAAAACTGAGATAAAAGCAACAAAGAAACATGAACATAAGGCACGGCATCGAATTCCGGGAACTAGCTTACACCAATTTGTCTTTTCTAAATTCATAAAAGTGTTCATTTATCATAGTTGTTAACGGTGAGCGAAAACATCATGAAGAAACCCACATGGCTAAGTTGTGCAACATCATGTGACAGTGTATTCGTACCTAACGGCGACAGACGAGCCCCCTCTATCACGTAAAAACATTGTGCAAGCAAAACGTGGGTCCTCTAAACACCAAATGTCACGTAATAATCAGAAGTATTAGTACCTCTGCTACCCCTTCGGGGATATACGGCGTGAACATTTGAGTCTTGACAATAAAAGCAACATATACAACACAGTGCGTGTAGTGCCGGCTTGGAATGTCGCTACCCCTTTCTACCCACGGGTGTCGTAAGAGGCGACTAAGGGTATTGGGGAGTTTTATTGGATTTTTGGGAGATGCGGTTAGAGACCCATCACCAAAAACCTGTATTTTTACCATCTTTTCCCCACTCAAATTCCAAAAGCGGCTGAGAAATTTATAATTCCTTAGCTCTGGCTACCCCTTCTAGGGAAATATAGCCGTGAGTATATGTATGTATGTATGCATATACAACACACTAGAACAATATGATACATTATTGATACAAACGAGCATATGTTTCTCTGTATCTTTTTATGTTGACACTGCTGAAGCAATTAAGGTAAAGTTTGGTTTAGTAGTAGCCTCACCCACAAAAAATAAGGCGCAAACGATAGTTTTATACCAGAAATCATTCAGTGTCTCTGGCGATCCCTTCTAAGGATTTATAGCCGTGAGTATAGTTAAAGTATTATAATATATACTTTATAGTTCAGTTGTAATAGGCTTCTATTTCAGACTGTGTTTGTACCTTGTTATTTTACAGTGACTTCGTACCAAGTGGCGATACGCTTGCCCAATGTTATGTAAATGCTCTATCCAAACAATAAAATATAAAAGAGTAATCTGAACATTGATATGTATTTATTAATACAGGGTACACATCGATAGTCTCTGCCTACCCCAATGGGAACTAATGGCGTGAGTATATGTATGTATGTACAAGGCATATATCAAGGCGACAACTCTGTCATACATCATTACTCAACACATTGTAGGTTTTCTGGATCTGATGACAACACCAATAGGCTATTTGACTAAGTTTTGAAAACTATCTTACGGTGTTAATTTGTTTATAAGGAGCCCTAAAAAAATATATTTCTGTCTTCATTTTAGCTATTTTATTAAAAAATCGAAAAAGAAAATGCAATATTCAAATGTGCCGCGAAAACGCCATTTTAAGTAATATGGCGGCTGTAAGCACAAATGACGTCAATTCCGCATTAAACACTAATGAGCGAAGCGATACACTGACTGTTTATGCGCGATCTACGTCATTATAGAAATAGCCAATCACGGTCTTTTTTAGTCACGTGACAGTTGCATCAAAAATACTTATTTTAGAAGACGGATTTTAGTGAAATAATGCAATATTTTTATCTCGCATTATTACATATTGCTCCAAAAAAGAAATATTAAGACTAATGAAATAAAAGAAATGTATATTTTTATTACAGTCAAATAGCCTATTATAGGTCTACACTACTGCAATGTTTTATAGTGGCTCGAACTTATTGTATGTATAAAATTTATTGTATGCAATATTATTTTAACAACATACGTACACATACTTATACGGCTATAAATCCCAAAAAGCCAGAGCTAGAGAACTGGAAATTCCTCACCCACTTTTGTTTGAAGGTGAGTGCTGAAAATATTGTAAAGAAAGTATGTTTCCCATGTTGGGTCACATGAGAGTCTCCAGCCCTATCGACAATAATCACTTCAAAAGGCCTGAATCCTAAGTCAGAGATTCAGAACAATAAACTCCTCATTCACTTTCGGAGGTTGAGTTTGGATAAGATTGTAAAATAACATACATACATATACTCACGGCTATAAATCCCTCGAAGGGGTAGCCAGAGCTAGGGAATTAGAAATTCCTCAGCGACTTTTGGAAGTTGCGTGTTGAAAAGATGGTGAAATAAAGGTTGTTGGTGATGGGTCTCCAACCGCATCGCCCAAAAATCCCTTAAAAGCCCCAAACCGTTAGTCGCCTCTTACGTACACCCACCGGAAGAAATGGGATAGTGCTATTCCAAGCGGTCACTTCAGGCCCAACAATTTAAATTTATTTTCATAGAAACTTGGTGTCGAAATTTTACTTTCCTTTATTTATAAGTAATAGAAATACTTATGATTACATTCTCATTCATTTAACTATCGCGTGGTGTCCAGAAGTATTAGTACCTCTGCTACCCCTTCGAGGACACACGGCGTAAACGATGAGATGAACGTATTGGCATTATCAAAGTTACTTCCTTGTAGAACAAAAAAGTCTTGACTATTGTTTGAATGAATTTAGATAATGTGGCGCAGATTTTCTAAAAAAAGGACAAAGATACCTTTGCATTGTATAGAACGGTTTCAACCCTAAGACACCATCCATTCATGTTACATAATCATGTAACAAAGCCTTCGGTCGGATAAGGAGCATCTGTCCTAACAGCTTGCGCCATAAAAATAGGCCAATAACATATCGATGCAAAAAAACTTAAAGAAATGTTAAAGACGTCGGCAGGTGCGCCGTGTCAGCTGCTTTACCTCTGTAATGATTGCCCGCGCGCCGCCATTATTCGTTTTGTTTGTTTGTTTCGTGCGAGGCTAGGGTCAAAGACATGACAGTTGCGCCCTTCACTTTTTAAATAATAATTCCGCTTTTTACTGCATTAGGTTCAGTTAAATTCTTAAGTGTCAGTTACGATTCAATACGCGTGGCGAAGGACAAAAATATAATTAGCCCTATGCTTTTTTACCTTTCACTTTTGTTGGGCTTTTGAGTTACTGAATTATATCTGGAATTACTTTAATCTTATTTAATAGATGTGGATATTATTGCACAAGATATTTTTTTGTATAATTTGACACAATTTAGCAAGTGGTGCCAATTTACATTTACAGCCAAATCTTTTACTAAGCCATTATATTGTACCTTATTTTTAAACAGGTACTTTTAATTATACAACCGAACCGAAAAAACTGGATCTGAATAAAATGTTGACTTTGTCCTTATCTATAATTCTTATACATATACACGAACAAAAGTTATGATATAACCTTTAGTTTTTTCATACCCCCATAGGGATTGATGAAGTGAGTGACCCACTATATTCTTCAAAATATTGGTAGCTCAAAGATAAAACAATCGGCATCAAATAGTATTGTTAAAAAACCTGTATAGGACCAAGAGCCCTGTGTCTCTTCTGTAAGTATGCTCTTACTATCAGGCCAGTAAATATCGTGATGAAACCCGCGTGTCTTCACACAAGAAACGATACCTGTGCAGGCCACAAAACGGTTACTAGTTAATTAAATATTATTAGATGTTCAGAGGGAATAGTACCTCTACCATCCCTCCGGAGATAAGATTTAGGGGAACACCCATCCGAGATAATGTTTAGATTATTAAAAGACTTGAATACTGCATGATTCTTATAAGACTGATTGCTTTTCGTACGTGCCCTATCCAAGTCTTATAGTACATACATATACATATACTCACACCATTAGTTCCTATTAGGGTAGGCAGAGACTATTGATCGCCACTTCGTACGATCCTGACAAACCTCTCTAGCTTCGTCTTATAGTATTCACGCGATATTAAGCTTGTCTTTTGATAGTCTTATATTACATCAACCAATCATGCTATACCCTATTACGTAGTCATATGATCAGCAGCACATCAACAGCAGAACACAAATGGGTCAAACTAGCTGTACTAAATGCGCTTGAAACTTTAGTATATACCATTTTTATTACAATAGTTTTTATTTCTCGTCAATACATGCAGTATTTCCGATGCAGCGACCTGGAGAAGTTCAACCCCGTTTTGAAAGCTTCAGATTTCGCTCGCTTTTAATTTAGCGTCACAACGTTGGAGACCCATCACCAACAACCTTTATTTTACCATCTTTACCCCACTCAACTTTCCAAAAGTGGTTGAGGAACTTCTAATTCCTCAGCTGGCTACCCCTTCTAGAGATTTATAACCGTGATTATATGATTATATTTATATTAGTGGGTCTTGATAGTCTCCTATAATAGTCTCCTTTAATACTAGACACACACAAAAAAATATACATACACGTAAACACGGCCATAAATCCCTAGATAGAAAGATAAGTGAGGAAAAGATAGTAAAATAAAGGTTGTTGGTGATGGGTCTCCAACCTCATAAACCCCAAAAATCCCTTAAAAGCCCCAATACCTCTAGTCGTCTCTTACGTACACCCACCGGAAGAGGGATAGTGCTATTCTATGCCAACACTACACAGCAAGGAAAAAGATTTATCTAGTGTTTTAAACTCAAACTCTTACAGCATACCATAAGTGTACAAATAGTTGGTGTAATCTCGGTACAGTAATATCACATATGGACAAGACAAGTAATATAAAATATGGACCCAACCTGTTGGTCACATACAATTTCACAAGAGGGTTGTAGATACTAAAAACAAAAAAAATATAATTATAATATTAGGTAGCATAATTGCAGAGTCGAAACACTGAGGCCAAATACAGTATTTATTTGCCATTTTGTATCACAAAACTATAAAAACTCCATGCGTGCGCACACATCACATCGTCACTTTGCCCGCGCCCCGACCGCATTGAACTCCGTCGGCAGAAATGCGCACTTTGAACCTAAATATTTCAGTCCTTTTTCAAGTTACGAAAAATGTAAAAATACAGTTTTTCTCGTAATTTTTTGTAGATTTATTTGGCGAATGAAATAAAAAATGTTTGTCAGGTCCAATTGGACACATGCCGTTTTGAAACTACAACTTAAGTCTTTCCTTTGGCTTTCGGGTGACTCTCTACCTTCTTGTGTGGGAGAGTAAGAGACTATGTCTCTGAGTCGTAAGTCATAACAACATTAATCCAAAACTTTATTGAACTTCGCGCCATCTTCGTTGAATTACGGCTAAATCCTCTTAAACGGAGGAGGAGCTTTGAAATGGAAAAGGTTAAGAGTCTTTGCTGATGGTTAATTAGCGCAACTAGTTCCTAGGGCAACCACCGCAATTAGGGTAGTGTTATAGTAATTAGACTCGAGCCCTTAAGTTGGGTCATACTGAATATGGGCTGTAAGGATATAAAACGGGTATACATAATCTAAAATGCCCCTAAAGAAGAATTTCACACCTGTTCAATAATAACAAAAAAAGGTATTAATCCTTATCGTAATCGTAATCGAGAATTAAACGTAAGGGTTGAAGGAATTATGTAATTGGTTATTCAAAAAGGTTCCAAAACTAGACATGACTTTACATTATTAAGTTGAATGAAGGAGCAGAGGTACTAATTCTTCTGAACACCACGGCTCTTTTGATCTCTCGGTGTTTAGAGTACCCATTTTTCTCTAGATAGTGTATTTACTTTGATAAGGGCAGACCTATCGCTGCTTTGTACCTAAACATTGCCACATGGCAAAGACAACCTCAGCTATGTGGATATTGTTTCGATATTTATTCTCTTAATCATGAATTTAGTAATAATAAAGTAAGTAGTAATAAAGGTAATTTAGTGCCGGCTTAGAATGTAACTACCCCTTTCTACCCACGGGTTTCGTAGGAGGCGACTAAGGGTATGGGGGCTTTTTAAATGGTTTTTGGGCGATTTGGTTGGACACCTATCACCAACGATACTCTATTTCTATCATCTTGTCCCCTATCAACTTCCAAATGTGGCTACGGAGTTTCTGGCTCAGAAGCTCTGGCTACCCCTTTTTGGGATTTAGGCTGTCTTTAGATAGGTTTATTATCCTGTGAATCCCTACAATCCTATATCTTCAAGAATGAAGCAATAGTCTTAAGGATAGCTTTAACTTTACACGGTGAAATATGGGACATTTGAGAGTCGAAGAAGTTTAAATGATTAAATCATTTTTAAGTACTTGACTAAGTTACTCTTAAAATAATTTCTTTTCTTCATCATTTCATCCAACTGAACATAGACTTGACCCCAAGATCTCTACAACGATGGTCCTGCATTGCCTCTATCCATAGGTTTTTGCCTTTATATAAACACTGGCAACAGTTTTGTTAAAATAAGTAGAAGATTTTGATGAAGGTGCCACCAACTGCAGCATTGAAAACAAATCTCTTAGAATTGTACGACACCCGTAAAAAGATATGTATTATTTTAGGAAAAGCTAGTAGTGGCAGTCACTACGACTTTCTTAGGAATTTGTAAAAACCGAACCCTTATATCTAACATTTTATTACTCAAGACACCACCCAATCTTCTTAATAATAGTAATTAAATAATCAGTAAAAAAATATGGGGTCATCGAAAAAACTTACAAAGTCCGGCGCCATTAATCGACGCGAGCCAAGCAGGTGTACCGGACACGTGCTTTCTACCGAACCTACCACTACCGTTAATGGGTGTGCTCATTTACATACTAATTGTTTTTGTTCGAATATGTTTATTCTATGTGCTAAGTTGGCTTAGAATAGAACAACTACCTTAAAATAGGATATTGAAATATCTTTTAGTTTTTTCTTATCGTTTCTAAGGTATTTACCCTCGAAGAGATGATAATATGCTCTTCGGTCGTCTTACTCGATTGTTCCCAGTAAAGCCCTCTAGCACTGTCCTCCGGAGAGACAGAAATATTCGCAACCGTATCAGAGTGGACAACTGGACTCTTTTTCTCAAGTCACCCATGAGACTAAGGGAGTGCCAAATGCTAATAAACTTTCTCCACTCTAACCAGTTTAAAAAAAAGCAATCCTCGTATACAAATCTTTTTCCTTTGTATTTGCTTTAAATAGCGGCTTCATATTGACATACTAAGGGCGGTAAGCATTGGCCTACACCTTATATATGAACTTACTGTTCATACAAAACTTGCCTAATCTTGGCGCATAAAATCTGATGACCAGGACACTAAAATAACGCGCTGATTAGAAGAATAATATACCCATCATGTTTACCAGAATGTCAACCCATTAATATGTTACCTGACCTTATTTTAAATACTAGGTATACCCACTGGCAACTGAAACAAGGCTGAGTAGTACTTAGTCATGTGACAGTGTATTCGTACAAATACGGCGATAGGACTGCCCGCTATCACATAAGTACACTGTCCAAGCAGAACCTGGGTCATGACAATGTCACGTGATGTTCAGAAGTATTTAGTACCTCTGCCAACCCCTTCGAGGATATACGGCGTGAACGTTTGAGTTTATTTTACTATATTAATTGCTAGCCTGTTCGCTAAAAGAATTGGCCTCGACCTCGTATTTAAAATGTACCATTTTTATACTTAAATTTAATGGAAGACATCAAACTAAACATCTTTGCCTATGGAATGCTTATCTAAAATATTGTAATTTAAAAAATAATGGGATTTTTGGGCGATGCGGTTGGAGACCCATCACCAACAACCTTTATTTTACCATCTTTTCCCCACTAAACTTTCCAAAAGTGGCTGAGGAAGTTCTAATTCCCTAGCTCTGGCTACCCCTTTAAGGGATTTATAGCCGTGAGTATATGTATGTATGTCAAAATAATTAATATATGAAAAGTGTCGTACCTAGATCAAACTAAGGAAGTATAGTGAGGTTCTTAGCCTAAGCCAAAATAAAAATAAAAAACATATGGTCAAATCACAAGATGTTTTTTTTTTATATCAGCTGAGGCTAAGAACCTCACTATATTTTCTCATTTTGATCTAGGTACGACACTTTTTAATTATTAACTATTTTGAAAATTACAACATTTTAGATAAGCATTCCATAGGCAAAGCTGTTTAGTTTGATCTCCTTAATCGATTTAAAGTATAAAAAGGGTATGTTTTAAAAACAGTTTTGCTGTGTAGTGTCGGCTTTGCTGTGTAGTGTCGGCTTAGAATAGCACTACCCCAATTCTTCCGGCGGGTGTACGTAAGAGGCGACTAACGGTATTGGAGCTTTAAAGGGATTTTTGGGCGATGCGGTTGGAGACCCATCACCAACAACCTTTATTTTACCATCTTTTCCCCACTTAACTTTCCAAAAGTGGCTGAGGAATTTCTGATTCCTTAGCTCTGGCTACCCCATCTAGGGATTTATCCTCGTAAGGCCTAATGACCTCAGATGATGACATAATATGGTTGTACTTTACCGCCCAAATGTAAATCTAAGTATTTTTTATTACCGCCCAGTGACCTCACATGAGAACATATTTAAATTTTAGATTTCAGTAAAAGTTTTTTTACTGAAATCTATTGCTTACCATACATACAATATGCATTAAAAAATATGAAATGTAGTTCGAACTCTTATAATATATTTTTTTAAGTTTTTTGTTCTGGGCTGATGCTGTTATGACAAATATGTGCTTATTTGAGGACAGTGGGGCATAACATAACTAAGGCAATTTTTACGCTGGGCCTTACGAGGTTATAGCCGTGAGTATATGTATGTATGTATGTATGTTTTAAAAACGAGGTCTAGGCCAATTGGCATCACTGAACGTTCGGGGTATGCTCCGCTGTTACACCGCGCTGTTCACCCATGGAACAGCGGAGCATTTTTTTTCTTCACTGTTACACCAACGTCTTTTTGAGATGAGTTTAACAGCTCTGCAGATATATCTTGATATGATCATAGACGAAACATATCAAGGACTCATATACCATAACTGGACTGTTTGGAAACCCGGTGTTTGGTTTGGCTAGCCTCGTAAAGCTGAGTATATATTATGCACGGCTGCCTCGCGAGCGTGTTCGCCCGCGGCAAACCTGTTTTTGGCTCGCGGCCCAATCGGAACAATCAGCACACAATTTTACTACAACGAGATAATACACATACCGAGACAGCTCAGCATACTGAGATTTCTTTACCGCGGTGTCAAAAACCGACAGAGGGTCAACTCTGTACATCGAGAACGATATCTAGCGAGAATATTTGTTTTTTTGACATTTCTGTTATATGAGAATACATGGTGATATTAGACGAATCCAACGATACCTCCGTAGCTGTCGTTGGTTTCATCGAATAGAAAGCGCCAATATTTACATTGTTCTATACATATCAAAATGTCAAAATCCGAATATACGACCGTGCGAGGGAGAAATAAATAAATTTTAATATGGATAGAAGAGATAAGTATGCTAGATATCGTTCTCGGCGTGAAGAGTAAAAATTCAGTATCCATTACGCGCGGCTGCCGATACCGCCAATGTTTTATGGTTTGCCGCACGTAATCGATACCCAGCTTAATATGTATGAAATTTCTGCGGGGATTCCTCTAAAACGAGAATAAAACACGGCATTTGTAAAATAATTTATTAACATCACTTTTCAACATGTCATCAGTCAAGCTAAACAATTTTAGCGAATCACGTCGCGTTTCACTTGCATTTATAAGCAACTATCTAACTCATATAACTGATATTACAACCAAACTTTATTATACAATTTAGTGTAAGCATCACATGGGTCAGAAAAAAATTGGAAATGTTGTTTTAAGAATTGTTTTTTTTTTAGTTTTAGTAGGAAAAAAACAAAAATGAAAGATTTCTTGATAAAATAGTTGCACTTTTCATTAGGTCGCAGTTAGTTATTCACATGCAAAATTATTAAAACCAATCCAATAAATATATTTGGGTAAAATCTTCAAAATACATTTTAAAATAAACTTTCCTATGTACGATCGTTCATTTCACACTAAACGAGTTTACGATACTTGAGACAAATCGAAATGCACGTAGTTTCAGTTAAGATGTACATTTATAAGCATACTTTTTATAAGACCGATTGTTTGAATTAATTATACATTTGGCATGACTTACATTCAATAGAGAGTGAAGAGTGTATTCTCACAGTATTAAAAAAAATATTTCAAAGTAGTGTAATGTTGGCTTAAAAGTTATATTTGTCTGTCTTTTAGGATAATTGGTTTGTACATACATACATATACTTACGGCTATAAATCCCATGAAGGGGTAGCCAGAGCTAGGGAATTAGAAATTCCTCAGCCACTTTTGGAAGTCGCGTGGGGAAAAGATGGTGAAATAAAGGTTTTTGGTGAAGGGTCTCCAACCGCATCGCCCAAAAATCCCTTTAAAGCCCTAATACCGTTAATCGCGTCTTACGTACACACACCGGAAGAAATGGGGTAGTGCTATTCTAAGCCGGCACTTCACGGCTTGGTTTGTATTATGATATATTGGATTGGTCATGAACCCGTCTTTTTAAGTAAGCAGGTTCATGAAAAATCAGCAATTTTCCTTTGTATACTGTTTAAAAAGAGATTTTGAGAAATCTTAAGGAAAAGTTTCATATGTATCTTTTAACCTGTTAGACAACAATCTTAAATTTTGATAGTGGCTGAGGTATAAACTATGGAATATATGTGGTGGTTACGTTCTATTCTAAGCTTTTAGAGTTTGCAATTTTGATTTTATATAGGTTAAATTAATACAATTGAATGTTTCTTATTCAGTTATAGTATATATTATAAGTTTCTTATTGAGTATTTATTCCCAGACACTAGGCTAAAGATATAGTCAATTTACAACACTATTTGCATCAAACTAATTGGCTGGTTAAACACTGACATTAGTTTTATTATTTGAAATTAAAGTACTTCTGCTGTTGTACTTTGTGCTTCAGATTATTGAAGAAGGAATATTTTAAGTTTGCCGTGTAATGCCGGCTTAGAATGTCGCTACCCCTTTCTACCCACGGGTGTCGTAAGAAGCGACTAAGGGTTTTGGGGCTTTTTATTGGATTTTTGGGCGATGCGGTTGGAGACCCATCACCAAAAACCTTTATTTTACTATCTTTTGCCCCCACAACTTCCAAAAGTGGCTGAGGAATTTATAATTCCTTGGCTCTGGCTACCCCTTCTAGGGAATTACAGCCGTGAGTATATGTATATGTATGTTATGAATATTTTAAAGAAACTTTTACAACTTTTAAACAAAGTCTCGGGCTGGGTGGTTAGATGACTACCTCTTGGGTCAGGAGGTTGCAGGTTCGAATCCATCTGAAGGAATCATTTATGTTTTTAAGTCTAGGATGCTATTCATATGTGTATGTTATAATGTGAGATATATCGTTGGAATTGTATTTAATTAGAAAAAAATAGGTATGCTTTTTTATTTTTGAACCTATACTTAATTAATATATTTATTATATTTGATAGCCAATTATCATAAAATTCATCATTATCATCTTTTATTACATGGATGTAATAAACCACAGCACAACTGTTGTAAAAATATACTTATTAACTCGCAAAAACACATTTCCAGAAAAACAGGATAATGAAAACATTTATTAACATATCAAGAATGCAAGGGCGTGTGTAGTCAATCCGACTTTAAAAAATATCATATGTAACAGAAACAAATTTATGAAGCAAAGAAGAGTTACAATAGAACTCCCTATGTGCATTTATGTATAGGTCATGCCAAAAAGTAAATATGCCTGAATAGATCTATGGTGTTTATAAAATGTTTGCTTATAAACTATAGTCAAAGCAAGTCTTAGTTGTAGTCTCACTATAAAGTTATCATTTCTACTGGTTCAATCAACTGAGACAGCACCCCTCGTGCTATATACATTTAAACGGCAATTCTATATAAGCTATTTTAAAGACAATATACAAGACCATTGTGACTCATAGCCGGTCGATATTTTATTAACATCCCTAGTTCAAATCGTCGTATATTATATTACATTATATTGTTTATCTGTTCATAATCCTTTCCCAAAATTGTTATGACATAAGCTAACAAGTAGATGGCAAAATTTTAAAAGGAATAGATTTTATTTGGACTTTAGTGTGTTTAGCAACAAATACTTATAATTATCAATTTATTTACAAAATTTACATAAATGTGTGGATATAAAATATAATGTTATATCGCAAACTCTAACCCTAATAAGGGGAATAAGTTACATGAGCAAAGACTTAGCAAATCTAGCATATCTAATCATTATTATCTCTGACAATTAAGAATAATAAATTACTATGATACCAAAACACAAACAAAAATAATTGCACAAACAAGTTTACAGATATGTTAGTATTAGATATGCAAGAAATGAAATCTGAACTCAAAACTTCTAAATGCTCTAGAAATAAATAACATTATGATGGGCCCCATTATTTTCCTAAATGAAAATTGGCATCCAACAATATGGGTGTTGATAAAACAGCAATTAATTTTGTTTGATATTATCTATGAATCGTTAATAAATAAATACATTACAATTAATTATATTTATTAATGTGCTCATGTTTCGATTGAAACTGGGCTAGTTAACATTATTACATATTTAAATTCCAATTCTATACATAACTAATAATGCAACGAATAGTGCGAGCCACTCATTGAGTAACAATGAAATTTAAACACTAACACACAAGTCACAATCCAGCGTTCATTCACTGTAAGGTAATCACTAAAATTTCATGTTATTATCATGTCATCACCGATTTAATTTCACTGCCGCATCACCACTTATTTGTGGTTCAACTTCACTTTTAAAACAAAAAAAAACACACTATTTATTAAAACTTGGTCCTTCGCGTGGCGTCAACTTATTGATTTTGATGCCACACTATGACAAGGTCTCAATCAAAGTCTATATCCATGTTGAAGTTGGGTGGTTCGCGCTCCGAATTTGATGAGGTATTGGTAGTGGTGGTGGAAGATTGTGGTATCGACATGATGGAGGAAGACCCACTGGTGTCTGCGGTGGCCTCCCATTGGTTGGACTCACTTCCATGAGGCAACCTCGTTAACACTACTCGGGGGACCATTCCTGAAAAACATAATATTTTTTTGCGGAGTTTGAAATATCTAAATTATTTCTTATAAATAGGTTGTCCTCAGACTCTATTTTTAACTTTGTAGAATCCAGAATCTTTAGTGTTGCTACTGAAAAAGCTCTCCAGCCAATAGTAGGCAATAAGACGTTGATTTTATAAATACAGGTTCTTGGTCCGGAGGTCGCGGGTTCGAATCTCAGTGAGTTATATATATCGTTGAGTAAGTATCCCATAGCACAAGTCATTAAGTTATTTTGGCCATATATATTTATTCTCGTATCCTATTGTCTTTTAGACTGTCACCTTTTCCATGGCAAAAAAAGAGAAACAAAATTTTTTAATCGGAGAGGTGGTACTCAGGAACTCATTTTCATGAAATAGACGGACGATCCGACCGAGCCGTATCGAGCAGCACTGCTTTTTGCATTTCAATTTTGGGATTTCCTTTAGTTTCGCGCCGCTTCCATGGCCAAAAAAGAGAAAATAAAATTTTAAGGGGTCAGGGAGTCAGGTTCAAGAACCGACGGACGATCCGAGCCGTATCGAGCAGCACCCTGCACTGCATCTGTGCTGGAACCGACACGCCACAGAAATCCAACCGCCTCAAGTTGGTCTAGCATTTTTATTTATTAGGATATGTTTGTATGACGATTGTTGGTAATTAACTTTTTTTTAAAAAAGTGGCTGAGGAATTATTTAATTTGTATCTCTGGCTACCCCTTCTAGGTATTTATAGCCGTGAGTATATACATATATAAGTTATTTTTTATCTATGTAATAAAAAATGGTTTAAAAAATGTGGCAAAACTTGAAATCAGTTTGACCGATTGGACTGATTTTTTTTTAAAGTGTTCCTTAAAATTCGTAAAAGGTTCATAGCCAGTGTATCTTACTAATCATAGTATCTTACTAACTAGGTGGGGTATCGGGTTGCTCCACAGGCGTGTCGGGCAGCAAGCTGCGGCGGCAGATGGGACACGTGGCGTGCAGTGTCAGCCACGGCTCGATGCACGTGGCGTGGAACACGTGCTCGCATTGCAATCGGGACACTTTCTCGCCTGTAAAAAAAAATTTGGTTAAGTTCGAGTCGGATTGGGCATATAAACGTTGTTAGACTAGGTAAAATAAAGTTAGAATAGAATTACTAGCTGCACCGGCAAACGTTTTGACATGTAATTATTTCTAGGGAAATTGTAGTCGACAAAATAAAAATAAAATGTTAGGTGTGTAAATCCTATTTTCAGACCAACCGAATGTGTAAACAAACATAACATAACATAACATAAACGTTCACTCCGAATATCCCCGAAGGGGTTGGCAGAGGTACTAATACTTCTGAACATCACGTGACTTTGTCACCTGGTGTTCACAGTACCCACGTTTTGCATGGACAGTGTACAGTCGCCATCAGATATATCGGAGCGGCCGAGGTACTCAAATATATCTGAGCAGCAATAAATTTCAATAAAATCTTTACGGTAAATAAGGTCAATAAGATCTGAACATCCAATTCGCCATAAATATGTGAGCAGTGGTTTTTCAATTAAATCTGAACACTCAAAGAGACAATAATATCAGAAAGCACAACTCGTCAAAGTTATCTGCTCAGACAGGGTGATCATAAATATCTGAACATTTAGGGAAAATATACCTTAAAGCATTAGGCATTCAGTTCAAATGTAATCGTACAGATGTAATGAATTTTCCTTTTACAAAATGAGTACATATACAAAATATAAATATGCGAAAAGCAACTTTACAGTCTTGTTACTAGTGACACATTTGAATTAAATATTTGGCAATTCACAAAAACGTCAACATAACTGTCATTGCATATAATGCACTGCATTTATTTATCAAATATTCACAGATTTATTATGCTATACTTACGTTTATAGATTGGCAATACAAATACGACAGGCGAGATTAAAAAAAGTACAACGGTGTTCGTAAATGAGTGTGTGTGCGTGACATTAGTATGGCGGATCCCATACTAGCCCTATTCACGTATTTGTTATTTTTGCCAAATTGTAAAATTTACAGTAATTGTAGTATTATGATGACAGAAGATATTTTTATCATATAAATAAAGCATATAGACTTGTAATGTAATAAATAACTAAAAATTTTATGTTTGCCAAAGAATATGTATTCGATTTAGATTCTGTGCTATTAAATATTAATAACTTTAATTATTTATTTATTATTATAAAAACACAATAATGCTTAACAGCTATGGCCAACGCGCAATTATTGTTAGGTAGTTAAAAATATATACAAAATAGAATTTAACATTTACAACAAATATAACTAACTTACTTAATCAAAAAATCACCAAGGTTTAGACATTGATTCCTTGGCTCTGGCTACCCCTTCTAGGGAATTATAACCGTGAGTATATGTATGTATGTATGTTAAGACTTAAATACCAGAATTAAGGAATTTGTCAATTATTTATTCGTAAATAAGTCAATTATTATCTTTCATGTTTTATGCCAAAATCGTTTTAGGCTGGTATCGTACTCGTGAGAGGTCCTGCCTTTGTTGACGTTTATGCTATGACGTTTGTCACTTACTGTCAATCTATGTGCTTCTATATCTATGATAATATAAAAGCTGCCAAATTAAAATAGGTACGAATGCTTTGCAATATTTCATCCACTATTGCGTTAGTCACCATGGCCTAGCGGTTAAGTAATTTAGTAATCATAAATATAATCCGCTGCATCAGGGTTCAAATCCTAACTAGTGTTTTGTTTTTGTATTTTAACAAGAATTCATGTTCTTTTTTTTCAAATTTTTATTTTTAATTATAAGCCTTTAAATTCATTGTCCTCATTTAATATGCCGTGTAGTGTTGGCTTAGAATAGCACTACCCCATTTCTTCCGGTGGGTGTACGTAAGTGGCGACTAACGGTATTGGGGCTTTTAATGGATTTTTGGGCGATGCGGTTGGAGACCTATCACCAACAACCTTTATATTACCATCTTTTCCCCACTAAAAATTCCAAAAACGGCTGAGGAATTTTTAATTCCTTAGCTCTGGCTACCCCTTCTAGGGATCTATAGCCGTGAGTATATGTATGTATGTCATTTAATATATATATATATATGAATACGTATGGTACGTTAAAGAAGACAGCAGGAAAAAGTATAATTTTGTAAAAACTAGTTTATCCTTTTATTTTATTAAAACTGCATTTATATTTATGCTACCCTGGTACATACAATGTAAAAAAAAGAAAACCGACTTCATAGTTGGAAAAACAACCGAAAATAAAAAATCTAGTACTAAAAAGTACGAAATAAGTATTTTAGTAGAATATGAGTACTGTTATTAATACCTTAGCAATTTCTTTATTCCACACGCGTCAGTTCAACCTACCTAAATCTTAAAATTCTCTTAAATTAATTTGTGAGCCGGTGCCAGCCTCGATAATAATTGATAATAAGAAGTGTGTATTTCGCACTTCATATACATGTAAAATGTAGGGTACCTTGTAGTTGTAGGGTAAATTGATTTTTGTACGTATTACCATTTAAAACGATAGATATATATTGTTTAGATTGTAATAATCAGAGATAGATAGTAGGGTGAATTTACTTTTGTTTGACTGGCACCGACTCAAAAATTAATTTAAGAGAATTGTAATATTTAGGTAGGTTGAACTGACGCGTGTGGAATTGGCCTAGACCTCGCTTTTATAACATACCCTTTTTATATTATAAATCGATAAAGAACATCATACTTAAAAACTTTGCCCATGGAATGCCTATCTAAAATATTGTATTTTTAAAAAAAAAATGATAATTAAAAATTATCGTACCTAGTTCAAACTGAGAATGTATAGAACTAGATTCTTTGCTTCAGTGAAAATAAGAAATAAAAAAAAACATTTGATCTATGGTGTAAACAAAAACATAACCTCTTTCGGTATTTTCCAGTTCAATCGCTCGCTTACCGGTTTATTTACATGATATTATTTTTCAACGACGATCAATACAACTGGAAAATACCGAAAGAAGTTATATTTTTGTTTACAGAGCGAAAAGCATAGATCAAATATTTTTTTTTATTTCTTATTTTCACTGAAGCAAAGATTCTCATTCTATACATTCTCAGTTTGAACTAGGTACGACAATTTTTAATTATTATATTTTTTTGAAAATTACAATATTTTAGATAGGCATTCCATGGGCAAAGTTGTTTAGTTTGATGTCCTTTATCGATTTATAATATAAAAAGGGTATGTTATAAAAGCGAGGTCTAGGCCAATTAAGAAATTGCTAAGGTATTAATAACAGTACTCATATTCAACTAAAATACTTATTTCGTACTTTTTAGTGCTAGATTTTTTATTTTCGGTTGTTTTTCCAACTATAAAGTCGGTTTTCTTTTTGTTAAAAAATATTTTATTTTACGAGTTTTAGAGATGGGTAGACCTGGCAAAAATGCCTCTCGGACGAGGAAGTGACGGTTACGGTATTATTCTTCGTATTTCCGGTATTTCTATTATAGTACGATATTAAATAGGCTCAACCATATGTAACCTTACATTGTTCTTAAAATCCTTCGAAAGGCGATGGTCTACAATTCTACATCTCAAGAAAGACTCAAACGTTCACGCCGAATATCCCTGAAGGGGTTAGCAGAGGTAGTAATACTTCTGAATATCACGTGTCATTGTCACCTGTTGTTCAGAGTACCCACGATTTGCTTAGGCAGTGTTCTCACGTTATACAGGGCAGGCCTATCGGCGTTTTGAACAAATACACTATCACATTATTGTGAGTTTCGACAGTCCCCCGATTTCCTGGGATGCCATCATCAGATCCTGGTCTCATGGTACTTTCTCGGTAACAATAACATAACAAAAGAAATGTTTAGTGAACCTGTACTTCTCTTCATAAAAGCTACGAAGAGGAGTATAAATCTATATAGAATGTGGAAAGAACTGTTTCCTAATACCTAGTGATTGAGGACCCACACCTTCCATCATCAGCTCAGCAGCATAACAATATGATTTTCAGAAGCAAATGCCAATATAAGTTCAGAAAATATGTAAAACGCGGTACATTTGCCTATCAAATTTGAGGGTTCCCCTCGATTTCTTCAGGATCCCATCATCAGACCCTGATATCCTCATCATGGTACTAATCCGTGAGTATCTTCTCTCGAATAAAAAAATAATAATCAAAATCCGTTCATAAATGGCAAAGTAATCGGCGAACAAACATAAAAAAAATAAATATATACGGTCGAATTGAGAACACTCCTTTTTTTGAAGTCGGTTAATAAAAAATGGAATACATGGTTTCAAAAGTTCTAAGTTATTTTACCTCTTGGTGTTTTTGTACCGGTGAAAAATTATTACGTACAACTAGTTGTACGGATTAGTTGGTCAGTGGAGAATACCTCCCTGCAGAAAACTCTTATTAGTTTTGACATTGATAAAACCAAATGGTGGTTGTGTAGAAAATGTATTCCAGCGTAGTTAGTTAAAGAATTTAAAACTGTATGCCTAGTGCTATAAGGTATATTTTCCCTAAATGTTCAGATATTTATGATCACCCTGTCTGAGCAGATAACTTTGACGAGTTGTGCTTTCAGATATAATAGTCTCTTTGAGTGTTCAGATATAATTGAAAACCCACTGCTCACATATTTGTGGCGAATTGGATGTTCAGATCTTATTGACCTTATTTACCGTAAAGAATTTATTGAAATTTATTGCTGCTCAGATATATTTGAGTACCTCGGCCGCTCCGATATATCTGATGGCGACTGTACTCACGTGATAGGGGGCAGGCCTATCGCCGTTTTGTACGAATACACTGTCACATGACTAAGTACAACTCAGCCATGTGGGTTTCCTCACGATGTTTTCCCTCACCGTTAACAACCATGATAAATTAACCACACATGTCTTTTAAAAAGACAAATTGGTGTAGGCCCGACCCGGGATTTGAACACTAGTCGTTTGCACGATAACCGAGTGTTCTACCCACTGGGCTATCACGGTGTAAACAAAATTTCGTTTAAATTGGTTCAGCCGTTTGGAACACGTGAATTTTATATATACATACACACATACATATACTCACGCCATTAATTCTCATTGGGGTAGGCAGAGACTATCGATCGCCACTTCGTACGATCCTGACAAACCTCTCTAGCTTCGTTTACATCCATCAATCTTTTCATACATGCTCTTTTGTTCTTCATACTTCGGACGCCAGCCTTTTTGAGCACACTCTCAATTTGGTCCAAGTGTGTTCTCCGTGGTCGTCCTCTACTAACATTACCATCCACACTAGCTCTAACCCCTTTACCAATTTTCTATCATCCATCCTCTCTATGTGCCCAAACCATCTCAACATTCCTTTTTCTATCTTTCTTACAATATCATCTTTCACACCACACTTTTCACGAATAACACTATTTCTCACTCGGTCACACAATCTAACATTACAAATTTTTCTGAGGGACCTCTTCTCCACTGCATTCACTCTGCTCTCATGCTTCTTCTGCCACACCCAACATTCGCTTCCATACATAAGCGTAGGAACAAGAACAGCATCATGCATAGCCATTCGGGCCTTTTCAGACACCGATTGACAGGTCATTAGGCTATTCATTGCTCCATTTACCGCATTACCCTTTTTCACTCTTCTTTCAATGTCTTCATCACATTTTCCATCCCTTGTAAACAAACTTCCCAGATATACAAACTCCTTCACCTGTTCCACATCCTTACCATCAATCGCAATCACGCATTCTGTCACATCTTCCTGTCTCTCAAAAACCATCGTTTTGGTCTTATCCACATTCACCCTCATTCCCTTTCCTACAAAAGACTCACATGCAATATTCATCATCTCTTGCAACTCTTCTGCCGACGATGCAAGTAGCACTTGATCGTCAGCATACAAGAGGCATTTAATGATGAATCCACCCATTCTTAGTCCATAATCACTTTCACGCAACTCTGTCAAACAGTCATCCATGAACAAATTGAAGAGCCACGGAGAAGCTACACATCCCTGTCGGACACCCCTAGAGATTCCGAACCAGTCAGTGTTTTCTCCGTTTACTCTTACACATGCACTAGAATCCACATAGAGTGATACCAATGCACGTATAAGTTGACTCCCCAAACCGAACTTGGATAACACGTCCCATAAAAACTTTCTTACCACTCTATCATACGCCTTCTCTAAATCAATGAAGGAGCAATACACCTTTTGGTTCTTAGCTAAGAACTTTTCAGTGATGCTCCTTAGAGAGAAGATTTGATCCATACATCCCATTCCTTTCCTAAATCCATATTTTCTCATCAGTTTCATTCATCACTCTTTCAATCAGTACCTTAGCATACAATTTACCAACAATGCTGAGTAAGCTGATGCCGCGGTAGTTTTTAGCCTCTTGGTGTGACCCCTTTCCTTTATATAGAGGCACAATCACCGCCTTGCACCAGTCTCGTGGAACTTTGCCACTCGACCAGCATTTTTGGAAAAGGAAGTACAACCAAGAAGCCACCAACCCTTTACCAGCCCTCAGCATTTCGATAGTAATCCTATCATACCCTGCCGCCTTCCCTACTTTCATACTTTTCATTGCTTTCATTATTTCTTCCATACTAATCTCACTGTCACTGAAATCACCCATCTCTTCGTTCCAATCAACATTATTGTCGATTGTCGAAGAAATGGATGTATCCTCTTTTACAAACAGTCCCTCAAAATAATTCTTCCATACCCGTTTCGTGCTACTTTCATCCGTCGCCAATTCACCCTGTTCATCTCTTTTTACACTCATTCTAATAATATATAATTCATTATTTACTGTTTATTATAATTATTATGTATACAATATTGTATGTATTTATTTTCTTCAGTATGTTAAGTAACATGTAAATAGACGATGGTAGACTTAGTAATAAGTTAAATAATTGTGCAAGTTGTCAACACACCTAGTAGGGTGGTTTTCATATATTTTATAAAAAATGTTTTTCAAACGTGTATTGTTAACTGCCTGTTGTGTGATGCAAATAAATAAATAAATTCTCGTGTTTTGGGAAACTCCCTTTTCCTTCCGGATATACTTCCAGAATAACTTTTGGTTATTCCGGAAATTATCAGAAAGTTTCCTCTCACACCACTCTTGCAAATCCCGCTTTTTCTTTTCTATTTTCTTCTTTACCTCATTCTTAACTCTCTGATATTCATCTTCACTTTTCTGCACTACATCGTCAGTTACTAGCTTTAATCGCTAGTAAATCTAACCACGCTTTCTTCTTATCTCCAACCGCCTCTTACACAAATTTATCCCACCAACTTGTTGGTGGTCTATTTGACCACCACTCCATTACACACTCCACTTCCGTCGCACATTCAACCATCGTCGATTTGAGCACATCCCATACTTCTTCTATTTCCATTTCATCCTTCATCTCCACGCAACTTAGTCTATCATCCAATTTCCTCACGTATTCATCTCTGATATTTTCATCTTCTTGCAGTTTTTCCACTTTTATTCTCGCAAAATCCGTTGTTGACACTTTAGGCCTGTGACGCCAACGCGTACAAAGACCCCTTAATCGTGATATAACGAGAAAGTGATCTGTGCCAACGTTCGTGCCCCTATAGACCCTGGTGTCAACAACTTTTGCTCTCAGCCTTTCATCAACTATCACAAAATCAATCATACTTCTCTCGCTTCCCCTCTGTCTTGTATACATATGGATATCTTTGTGTTTAAACAACGTGTTTGTAACACAAAGATTCCTCTCCAAACATACCTCAATCAATTTCTCACCATTCTCATTCATCCTTTGATCGCCAAACTTTCCTAAAACTCTTTCGCAACCGTTGCGAGACACACCAACCCAGCCATTAAAATCTCCTAACATTATAAGTCTCTCATTCTGATCACACCCATTCACAACATCGTCTAACAGATTCCAAAACTCCTCCCTCTCGGATAGGGATTTAGACATGTCTGGAGCATAAACGCAAATTATGCGCATCCGGACTAGTCCCAATTTCACCTTAATCCACAGGAGCCTTGGACTCACACATTCGTAATCTTTCATACACTGAGCCATCCTTTCAGATATCAGAAGTCCCACTCCTTGGCTAGCTCGGTCATTGTCAGCGACTCCAGACCAGATTGCTGTAATGTTGCCAAGTTGTGAAACTTCCTTTCCCTTACGCTTCGTCTCATTTAAACATAGAAAATCCAGTTTTCTCCCATTCATAATCATACATACTTCATCTAATTTTTCAAACATTCCTCCACATACATTCATCGTACTGAAGCGGGTCTCTTTAGCCAACTTTTCGCCCCGTGAGAAACCATGGCGTGATGAGTGGCGAGCTACATCGCCGCCTCCGTGTTTATTAGAATTCGAACACATATTGGACCCACGAGAAGCAAGGGAAGTAAACTGTCCACCTAGCCAGAGCCCCGCTTGACTAGGTAAGGTTATTTAGTACCCGGAGTGCACCAATTTGTCTTTTCTAAAGACATATGTGTGGTTAATTTATCATGGTTGTTAACGGTGAGGGAAAACATCGTGAGGAAACCCACATGGCTGAGTTGTACTTAGTCATGTGACAGTGTATTCGTACAAAACCGCAATAGGTCTGCCCCCTATCACGTGAGTACACTGTGCAAGCAAAAACGTGGTTACTCTTTTAGTTAGTTTAGTTTAGTTTGAGTTTATTTTACTATATTAATTGCTAGCCTGTTCGCTAAAAGAATTGACATCACTTATTCGGCGGGAACGTTTGAGTTGGAGTTGAGTATTTTTACTAAATGAACACTTGCTGAGACGTCTATCTAATATTTATAATTTTAGTATTTTTTATGTGTTTTCAGTATGGGTTTTGTTTTGTTTACCAAAAATATGTCTTTTCCTTTGATTTACATACCTATAACAAAGTTTTCCCAGCAGACTGAGCAGGGTGTTCCTATAATGGCATGTCCGGCCGCTAAGGTTTCACTTGGCAAGGCTTCTATCTGGTCACGTGGTAAGGGCGGGGGACCAGCGTTTTCCAGTTGGCCTAGTAGCTGGGTTACTACGGCATCTAGACCTGGAATTATTTAATGGATGTATATTAGTATTTTCTAAGATTTTCACGATTGCACATTATAATTGAAACAACTATTGATTTTCGGATATTTTAATCGCGTGTTATTACATTATTATTTTTTTAAAGCCCGACGTTTCGAAAACTTTTCAGTTATCATGGTCACGGGAAGACTGAGGTGTTATTTGTCATTATACAGTACTATAAAATTATTAATACTAACTACCTTCACAAAATTTTTAAGTTACATTTGCGTTTAATATTTGCTATGTACAAAATTATGGATGTATATTAACCGCTCGAACGTCGGAGCGTAGATCTGCGTCAAGAATAAAAACTCCTTCGTGTGCCGCGACATAGATCTACGTCTACACTACCTGCAAGCTTTTTTTCTTGGTTTTCACAGTAAAAAAGCGTTTTAAGGTATAAATTACTGCGGCAAGAGAGAGACAATGAAATAAGGAAGCAGAGACAATAGTCATAGACTTTTTTTGCGCGCGGCGTACGAGCGGTTAAAAGATTGCAGTATAGTGGCAGCATAGAATTTCACTACACCTTTCTACCCACGGGTGTCGTAAGAAGCGACTAACGGTATGGGGCTTTTTAAGTGGTTTTTGGGCCATGCAGTTGGACTCATCTCATCACCAACAATACTTTGTTTCTACTATCTTGACCCCTATCAACTTCCAAATGTGACTGAGGAGTTTTTACCTCTAAAGGTCTTTTGGGATTGATGGCCGTGAGTATATGTATGGGCCGGATACCAAAGGAGATAGGGGTCCATAACATTTAAACTTATTTGGAAAATCGAAAGTATGTTTATTTTCAGATGAGGGTCGATTTTCAGAGATGACTTTGATGAGGGTCAATTTTGGATGCTTCTGCCACAGGTTATTTATATTTCCTATTAGAAGTGCCCAAACACTGTAACCTAATTTATATAAGAAAACCAATAAATTAATATTGAATTTTATGACTAAAACCTTAGATACGTACCTTCTCCCCCAAACACATAGTCCCCGGGAGCCCCAACCAGTACGAAGGGCGCTCCGGCCGTGAAAGCCCCGCCGCCGCCGCCGCCGCCACCTATCGTCCACACTAGCTGTTCTAACAACGTTTCTGGTCTGCCATTGCCACTGAAATTAATAATAAAATATTTTTTATGGAATCGAAAATTTAAAGTTTCGTTATTTTGGCTAACTGCTAAGTAAAGAGATAATATGAGGGGTATAAAAGCAAAGACAGGGATAGGTTATTTGATTACAATATTGTAGTACAACTTAAAAAGAAATATTGTGTTCTTTGAATGTTAAAGAAGGTACTTAAATAAGAAATCAATAAACAAATCATTACATACTTATTAAACATACATACATATACTCACGGCTATAAATTCCTAGAAGGGGTAGCCAGAGCTAACGAATGAAGTATAGTATAATTCCTCAGCCACTTTTGGGTTGCGTGGGAAAAAGATGGTAAAATAAAGGTTGTTGGTGATGGGTCTCCAACCGCATCGCCCAAAAATCCCTTAAAAAGCCCCAATACCGTTAGTCGCCTCTTACGTACACCCACCGGAAGAAAAGGGGTAGTGCTATTCTTAGCCGACACTACACAGCAATACTTTATAAATTACAATACAATATTAATTTTTACAATTTAGTAATATTAAAATAAGCTAAAAAGCCAGTAAAATAAATACGACAGTGGTGAATTTGCTTTTATACTCCTCATATAGCATGGATACACCTGCCTATACATCCTTGCGTCCCAATAATATCCTAGGAAGAGTAAGCCAGAGTTTGGGAACCAACACTTTTGGTAAATGATAGACGCAACATGGTTAAATGAATCGCTGGTTGCCCTTAAGGGCGTCCCCGGAAAAATAGGTTGATATTGATTGTTTGGAAATTCTATAAAGTCTGATTTGATGATATTGATATGACATGAATAAAATATATGTTGGTGATTAGTTCATGGTGTTAAAATTTAATGTTTAATAATTTGTTGAAAAACATGATGAAAAAAATTGAATTGGAACATGCTTTGCTTTCATAAAAACCGTATAGGCTCCACTGGCATAACATACATGTGAACTCATTATGTGTCTATATACGCGTAGCTTTAAGATCGGTAACTTTGATGTTTAACTTTTCATTTAAACATTATCAGCCGGTTTCACATCTGAGCATTCTAGCTCTAATCAGTTGAGTTTTTATCAAACTCTAAGTAAGCACTTAAGTTTAAGGTGTTTCACAGAACAAACACTGCTCGCTGCTATAATGTGATCAACAAAGTATTTAGTTAAGATTCTAATCAAAATCTATGAACGTTTCAATTTACCTACAAAAACCGGTAATACCGATGAAGTTATATTTCATTAATTATATTTTATATTAATTAGCAAATTGTATATACAAACTTGATTCAATAATATTTCACTAGTAGTTACATTTATTATGAGGTTTTGAGACCATTTAATTAAATAAAAAACAGAAATAAACAAACAATAAAACTTGGCAACGGAACGTACATACACTAAACCAATTATTGTTATCAAACGTCAATCAAAATAAAATTATATTATAATGAAAATGAAATTTAAGCTTGTTTTGATCGGTATCGATAGTTCATGCTTGCTGTAAATGAGGAAAGATAGTTACGGAGTTACTTGTAATCTTTCGTGGTTAATCAATAAAGTTACACCGAGCAGGGGGACTAGACATGGAAAAAGAATTAAAAAAAAAGGTCTCCCAACTACACCCTCGAGGAGAAAGAAAATCTCCTCTCAATCGCAGAAAAGTGAGTAGAACCTTCTATGTATGACTTAAATATATTTTTATCTTATAAACTTTTTGGTTTGGATGGTGAGTCAGGGTTCATGTTACAGATACAATGGTGTCATTGAGTGCAAAAAGACTGGGGCATATTTTATACATAGAAAGAAGGAATCCTGGACATCTATTACAAAACAATATAATAGCGTGTGCACGTCGGGACCACGGTGAGAATGTGAGTTAGAAAATTATGATTATTATATTAGAATATCAGTAAATAATTATTTAAATACTTCCATAACTTAAATATTCAGTAATAAAATGCGTATTCCGGCTGTTATAAAAATATTTAGTTAGTTTTATAGTTTATTGACTGACATCATTGACACCTTCAATCTTTTGCTGTTTTTGTAACTGGACAATGCGAAGCGAATTAAATTAACAAATGATATTAAATAAATTATTGATTGTAAATGAATTAATATTTATTTTCAGAAACAAAAGTATATCAATGAGATACTGATAGAACACAATTCTCAATCAGTTGATGAGGTCAATGAAAATGTAAGTTAAACTTTTTATTTTATACATACATATACTCACGGCTATAAATCCCTGAAAGGGGTAGCCAGAGCTAAGGAATTAGAAATTCCTCAGCCACTTTTGGAAGTTGCGTGGGGAATTGATGGTGAAATAAAGGTTCTTGGTGATGGGTCTCCAACTGCAACGCCCAAAAATCCCTTTTAAGCCCCAATACCGTTAGTCGCCTCATACATACACCCACAGGAAGAAATGGGGTAGTATTATTCTAAGCCAACACTACACAGCTAATTAATTTATTTATTTTATGCATAAACTATAACACAATATTAAGTGCCTTTTTACCAAACTGAACATGGTAGGGTTATGATTTTAGAGTGTAGGTTGTATGTGTATGTATATTTCTTGGTGGCGACACCCATTGTCCCATTTTCACAAAAGAGTGTCTTGATTGCAAGAGTGACAATATACATTATTTCCTGGAATTCCTCTCATAATTACTGTTCAATTAAGGGAAGGAAAATTTAGTTTTCATGCACAAAAAAGTCTAATAATTCCTCTCATAATCATAACACATGAATATAAAACATTTAAAAATGTGGGAAGATGGTCTCTTTTCTCTTTAGGTTTTAAAATTAATATTAACTATTAAGCTTGATTTACAGATAGCTATGGAAAAAACCAAGATGTAATCATAATCGAGGAATCGCATGAAGAGTTTGAAACAGATTCTATTACATATGAAAATAAAATTAAAGACCTGAAGAAAAAATCCGATATTGATATAGATTATAATTAAACTTGGTTGTTGTTAAATAATTTTATGTACCTATTTTAATAAAACAAAATAAATCGGATCATTTTTTTATTTTCATATAAGTTGCATCCAAATACAAATAAACAATTGCTCAGAAATGATTGCTGAACATTGAATAGAAAATGCTTTATTATTAACCTTAAATTATTTTTACGTTTTTTTATACTTATATTTATATTCCCGCTGGCGTTGTAATAGATCTAAAGAATATTGAGGGTTTTTAAGTCATTACTAGGCGATACAGTTGCCCATTTGACTACCTTTTCCCCATTCAACTTCCAAAAGTGGATAAATAATTACTATCTCTGAAGCTGTGGCTACCCTTTTTTGGGATTTATAGCCGTTAGTATATACTCATGAATGATTGATAGATGAATTTCATATATTCCTTTTTGTAGTGGTTATATCAGTCAATCGCATCAAGTTTCAAATTTCTAGATACAGAAATGTATAACAACTGTATACTATATAATATTTATTTTATGCGTAAGTATTGCATAATATATCTATGGGAATATAAGTTTAAACATAGTTATAGAACCAAAAGTTATAAATATATTCTCAGAACTACCAAATAAATACGTAAAATTCATGCAATGTACTTTCAATTATCTTTATTCATACATATTCGCATAGCTGAATGTGAAAAAGAAGGAATAGTGCTTCCTATTATTCTAAGCTAACGGAAAAGCCAAAAAAAATGTAGTCCTTGAGATTCGAACCTGGGTCTGGGTCTTCCGATCGATTATTATTAACCAAACGGCATACCGCTAAGCCACGAAGACGTTAGTGTTAGCTTTGAATTAAGCTACAATTATATCTAGTAGTCATACTATTGACAAACAATTAAATGAACATTTATTTTGATGAAAATTGATGAAACCCTTATTTTTTCCAAATAGACTATTAATGAAGAGTCTAATAAAGCCGTTCGATGAAAAAATTAATTGTGTAAATATGAGAAGCCATATAGGTAAAAATTATGTTTTTTTGATGATGAATTAATTATTGATGAATTAACGTGATGACCGGACATACAGACAGACATTTTTGCAATGGTGATAAACAATCACTCCGTTGCGTTCTTGCTGGTTGGATCCTTCTTTGCACTTTCCTAAAGATGCTGCGCACCGATTCTTTAGTGAACCTGAAACGTTCTTTAAATTGGTTTTCACTGAGCGTTTCAAAGAAATTTGGCCGGATCCTAGGAACTCCTCGGCGACGGCGTATTTGCCTCTGAGGTATCTGCTGTGGTTCCTCTAGTGAAGATAACGATGTATCCGTAGACATCTTCAGAATATTGTCGAAAACAATGTGTTTATCGTCTAATATTTCACAATTACAAATTGAAGCACCGTTTAAGAAGCCGATTTCGACAACTTAACTGTCACTCACTCAAATCAGCGATGATTACCGTTTGAGTATTGTCAAACGAGTTCAGAAACGCAAATTTCAACATTTATGTCAGTTTTTTGACTGATGCGCAAAATTTTGATCATTTAATCAAAACTTGATTAAATTACAATATTTCATCAAATCAGAAACGTAATTTTGGTAAGTACGTACTTAAATACGGTTTGAGATGCTTTTATCGTTGAATTCTCAGATGTGAAACCGGCCGTATAGTTATTCAATAAAACTAAATAAACTACATTTATCCTGCGCGCGCGTTTTTTCCGTCCCTGTCACTCTCAGTAAATTTGACGTAAGAGTGAGCGCAATAGCTGCAAAATGCGGGGAGGCCTTTAAGGTAAAACAACCGCCGCCGCCTCGGACTTATCAAGGTTAGAAAATAAAACATAGCTATTTTAGCTTTAAAAATAGAAACATTAGAGTTTGTTTAGTAAACAATATTGATAGTAAATATTTTCGCAAATATCTCTTAACACTGTTGATTTCGTTCTAATTACCATTCAACCTCCATTTTTCCGGGGCGGTGGGCGATTATGCGTTTATTATCGCTAGTCACCTGTAACGACAATCTTGGGATCCATCCCACATGGGATGGGAACATCCACATCATAAGTAAGCTTAAAACGGCTAGGTTATACAGACCCGATTTATCATTTGCATCCCAAACTTTCTGCTATTAAAAATCTTGACCGATAAATTGAGAAAAAATTGTAACATAACATAACATAACATAAACGTTCTGAACATCACGTGACTTTGTCACCTGGTGTTCAGAGTACCCACGTTTTGCATGGACAGTGTACTCACGTGATAGGGGGCAGGCCTATCGCCGTTTTGTACGAATACACTGTCACATGACTAAGTACAACTCAGCCATGTGGGTTTCCTCACGATGTTTTCCCTCACCGTTAACAACCATGATAAATTAACCACACATATGTCTTTTTTTTAGAAAAAATTGTCAAAACTAAAAATAGCATGCTAAAAAGTATGTCGACGAATTTTTCCTATTTGCATTACGAATTACGTAGTGATAAGCCAAAAAGATAAGAAAGTGTAAACAAACCAAATTGTTGTTATTGAGTTAATAATACCATTTTATAATTTAATTTATATTTTTATAGTTACAACAGTAATTCCCATTGAGATAGGCAGAGATTACTTATTGCCACTTTGCACGATTCTCGCAAACCTACCGCGCTTAATTAAAATTAATGAATCTTAAGATTGTTAAATGGCTCTGAATTTAAATTCATAGTAACGTACTAATTCGAATTTTATTTAGCAACTCACAACCGATTTCATGAACGCAATTTATGTTAAACAATACAACTATTAGTTCATATCAAAAGTGGTCAGAAATTATATCTATTCCCTATATAAATTTACTTTTGTGGTCAGTAGCTCGTACATTATCAGCATATCAAATATAAATATCGCAAAAACAACGTTTTCGTCGGAAGGTCAAGGGTTTTATTTTAATGTTGAAGTTACCACTCTATTTTTTCAGTCAGTAATGGTTGAAGGACTTGTTGCAAATATTTTTTATTACCTTGAAGTATGATTTTAAACCTGATTGATTAACTAACAGTGCTGAAGAAAGTGGTTACTTGTCAAATTTTTTTAGATTGTTAGGAGCAAAATATAACAATGGCTACAAATCCTAAAAAGAGTAGCCAAGGTTTTAAAATTAGTATTTCCAGCCCCTTTTGGTTTGGGAAAAGGATAATAAAATAAAAGATGTTTAAAAGTCCACTGGTGATGGGTCTGCAGCCCAGCCAAGTCCGAAAAACTTTAATTCGCCTCATACGACATCCGCATGAAAAATGGGATACCAGAGCCTAAAATTTTAGAAGCTCTTTTGGAAGATAAGGAGCGAAAGGTTCGTAAATAAATGAATTAATAAAGTGATGGGTACAAGGCGCCTTGGTGGCCCGGTTTTCATATCACACTCATGTAAAAAGATGAAGTAGCACTGTGGCAATACCACTAGAAACTGGTCATATAAGTGTATGTGTACAGTCCACACACAATCATGTGGGCTAACTTATTTTCAAGATTATTTTTAAATATATACATACATACATACATATACTCACGGCTATATTTCCCTAGAAGGGGTAACCAGAGCTAAGGAATTATAAATTCCTCAGCCACTTTTGGAAGTTGAGTGGGGAAAAGATGGTAAAAATAAAGGTTTTTGGTGATGGGTCTCCAACAGCATCGCCCAAAAATCCAATAAAAAGCCCCAATACCCTTAGTCGCCTCTTACGACACCCGTGGGTAGAAAGGGGTAGCGACATTCTAAGCCGGCACTACACGGCAAATTTTAAATATATATTTATTATAATTTAAGCTCTTACCGTATTCGGCTGCCGGACATCAACAACGCCAAGTCATTAAGCATCGGATGGCTAAGGCTCTGAAAAGTAAAATATACAATAACATTAATACCTACATAGTATATGTATACTCACGGCTATAAATCCCTAAAAATGGTAGCCAGAGCTCAGAATCACAAAACTCTTCCCAGAGAAAAGAGCCCAAGGGCATGCCCAAACCATCTATCATAATAACACTCCTTTTTCTATATTCACAATATCATCGTTCATAGAGTATCATTCACAAACTACACTATTTTAATATAATTGCATAACCGAACATTAAAATTTTACTGAGTAACTTCATTCATTATGCTCTCACTAATGTTTCTACCTCAATTCCCAATATTCACTTCTGAGACAAATGGCATAGAAAGTAATCTAAGAAGGGATTGGTTTTACCTTTAAATGCACTAAATTCTATTATGAAAACCGAATCTAAATGTTGTGCCGGCCTAGAATGTCACTACCACTTTATACCCACAGGTGTTGTAAGAGGCGACTAAGGGTATGGGGCCTTTTTAAGTGGTTTTGGGCAATGCATTTGGACTCATCACAAATGATACTTTATTTCTACCATATTGTCCCCTATCAACTTCCAAATGTGGCTGAGGAGTTTTTACCTCTAAAGCTCTAGCTACCCCTTTTTGGGATTGATGGCCGTGAGTATATGTGTGTATGTTTTATTATTTTTTAAAATTACAGTATTTAGCAAATACGTCATTGAAAATTCAAGATAACAAGCAAAAAATTATAATTTCTTAGTAATTAAGTTATTTTTTATAGTGGTTTTGATATGGTTTGTTATGCCATACTAAAAATAGCAATCTATACAACTTTCAGCAACGAGAATACTGACCAAGGCAAGCCCACACCAATTTTGTCTTGTCTTCGCTAAAGTCATATGTGTGGTTTTACCACAGTTATTAAAGGTAAGGAAAACATTGTCACATGACACTATATTCATACAACAACACGGCTGTGTTAAACTAAAAACAAGTATGTCGTTTTCGGCAAATTTTACAGGAGAGCGAAAAAACATAATTTTTCTTTAAATTTAAATATTTCCTAAAGTGATTGTCGGATCTTGACGATTTTTGGATATATCACGTGATGTAGTTTCCTAACGAAATTTATATTTTTTTTTAACTTGACCTTTACAGTAACGCCAATGCAGAATGAAAATGCTTTTAGCATAGTGTTACCCTATTATTTTTATCAATAGCGCCTTAAATAAGAAGATATTTTGGGTTTTAATAATGTAGGAATAAGGGTCTTTCTATGACGAATCCAACGGTGTAAAAAAAAGCAAACGCTCAAAAATCGACATACTTGTTTTAAGCTTAAACAGCCGAACAGCAATGGTATCACATGAGTGCACTGACCTGGCAAAAAGTGGATACTGGATATTCTAAACACCAGATAACAATACAACTAGTTTTGTTCAGATTAGTTAGACAGAAACAGATATCAAGTAAGCCCACTAGACATTGGTCAGCAAATGATGGCCTAAAATCTCTAGTCAGACTGTCACATCTGCTGTGTAGTGTCGGCTTAGAATAGCACTACCCCATTTCAGCCGGTGGGTGTATGTAAGAGGCGACTAACAGTATTGGGGCTTTTAAGGGATTTTTGGGCGATGCGGTTGGATGCCCATCACCAACAACCTTTATTTTACCATCTTTTACCCACTAAACTTCCAAAAGTGGCTGAGGAATTTCTGATTTCTTAGCTCTGGCTACCCCTACTAGGGATTTTAGCCGTGAGTGTATGTAAGTGTTACTCTGGTTTTTTTGTGATTATAGCACATTAAATCATGCCAAGGTAAGCAGATTTTTATATCTTATTCACCTTTCATGACATCCATAAGAAGCCAAGGTGTAATCAATTAAGGTCTAGTTTAAAATAAATATAACTTTACTGGATGTGCATCATCGGAATCGTCAAGGTTGCTCAAATCTGCATCGCTGATATCATCGCCTGACAACGCTGCACTCTCCGATTCACTCTCCAACTGCTCTATGAAACCCCCAGCACAGAATGGGCATGTATATTCCTGAAACAATTGCAATATTACAGTATTAATATGTACTATTTACAAACATATACTTACAGCTATAAATCACTAAAGAGGGTAGCCAGAGATACAGCATAAAAACTTTATCAGCCGTTTGGGAAATAAGGAATTTTGGTGAAAAGAGTTCTACATTAAAGATTTTTGGTGATGCGTCTCTAACCGCATTACAAAAAAATACTTGAAAAGCCCCAGTACCCTTAGTCCCCTCTAACAAACACTCCAACTATCATATACTATTCCAAGCTGACACTACACAGCTAATATTAATATGGTTTTTTACTTACTATATCAAATTATAGAATATTCTAGTCAAGATTTAGTAATACATTCAGTGCTCTAAGCTCTGATTTGCTGGAGTCTAATTCCTGTTTAAAAGCATACTTTTAAATGATGAATATCAATATGTAATTCTAGGTTTTGACCCAGTATTTAAAGCTGAAGCGGGTAATGCTGAGCAGTGAATCCTGCAAAGCCCATCAAAGGAAAGGAAAATTCATTTCAAGTGTGACCTGTCATTTTTGTCACGTAATATTCAGAGTAACAAAATTTTTCCTCAAGTTTTATTTAATGTAAAAGAGGGCAAGTTTTCACTGTCATCTGTCTACAACTCAGCTGTTCGGGTTTCCTCATGATCTTCTCACTCACTATTAACATCATGATCACTAACTCATAGACTTACACAACTTAGCATATATATATATAATATAATACTGCTGTGTAGTGTCGGGTTAGAATAGCACTACCCCATTTCTTCCGGTGGGTGTATGTAAAAGGCAACTAACGGTATTGGGGCTTTTAAGGGATTTTTGGGTGGTGCAGTTGGAGACCCATCACCAACAACTTTTATTTCACCATCTTTTCCCCACGCAACTTCCAAAAGTGGCAGAGGAATTTCTTATTCCCTAGCTCTGGCTACCCCTTCAAGGGATTTATAGCCGTGAGTATATGTATAGCATATAATATAAAAAAATTGAGAGACAACTCATATCTCCCTTGAAACCGTGGTGACCCAACTTAGCTATCAAGATTATCAAGAAGGTTTCAAAACATTCATTATCTACTATTTAAGTTACAACACTAATAAATAAATATCATATATTCCATCAAAGATTGATCAAAGATGGTCCATGAAAACACAATCCTTAAGAGCTTATTCCATTACACTTTTATCGTTGCTGAAATCGGAGGTCCTTCACAGTCACTGCCGCAGAAGGCCACAGACGCTTGTTATTCCACTACACCGATTTCAGTTCCTGAATCATTCGCGAGCGCGCGATTTTGCGGGCAGTCGTACGAAATTGCTCCCGCCTTTTTTAAAAAACGCTCTCTATCGGACTCTCTTATGGACTATCCCACTCTCATTTAATAAACGACGACACATTGCGTCTATATATCTCTTTCGCTACTATACTTACATATATCCTATTCATGTACACAACCTTTTCCAAATATTTTTACGTCATATTTCACACAAAATATTAAATAGGCGGGAACTCCTATATGACTTAAAAATAAAAGCATATTTAGCAATAAAAGTTTGCCGGGGTCGTACGAAGTGGCGATCGATAGTTTCAGCCTACCCCAATGAGAGGTAATGGCGTTAGTATATGTATGCATAAATGTGATTGAACGTATTTGCTTACCCCAATGGGAAATAATGGCGTGAGTATATGTATGCATGTATGTAATTATACGCCTGTGCCTACCCCCACGGGAAGTGATGGCGTGAGTATAAGTATGCATATTTGAAACAATACGTATCTGCCTACCCCTTACGGAAAAATGGCGGGAGTTTAAGTATGTATGTATGTAATTAAAATTATCTGCTTACCACAAGCGGAAGTAAAAGCGTGAGTATATGTACGTATGTATGTAATTAAACGTATCTGCCTACTCCGATGAGAAGTAATGGCGTGAGTATTTATAATATAATATAATTTGTATGTATGTGATAAAATGTATTTACCTACCCCAATCGGAAATCATAGCGTGAGTATATGTAAGTATGTATGAATATAATTATACATATCTGCCTACCCCTATGAAATGGAACCCCTACCCACCTAACTACCCCTGGAATTAATGGCGTGAGCATATGTATATCTGCTATAAAACTTTTATTATCTTTTTTTTGTTTACGTAATTTGCAATCATAGGCATGAAAAATTTTGGCACGTCCTCTCGCTGTGGCGGGCGCGAGGTAGGGGTGATGCGTATTTATCGTAACAGGTAAATAAAACAGGTATCTATCCGGAACAGTCTGGAACAGATTTCTATATAGAATGTTACCTGTTCCAATGATACCTGTTGTGCTTTTTGTAACAGGATACAAAACAGAACAGACAGTTATCTGTCTGTTCTGTTATGCTTGGAACAAGCTCGTAACTCTTCTATCATATTGAGATAGAAAGAGATAACTGCACATTTTGGAACATTCTCCTAACTTTTCTTTCATATCGCGATAGAAAGAGAAACCAGAACATTTTGGAACAAGCTCGTAACTCTTTTATCATATCGAGATAGAAAGAGATACCAGCACATTTCGGAACATGCTCTATGCTCTTCTGTCTAATATATAAGAATAGAGATAGCAGATATTTGATATGGTATTTGACCATATTTATCCAAACCACACGAAATGGCATCGTATCAAACATCAAAAGTATTATAGAATCCAACTAGATTCTCCAAGTTAAAAACCCAACTCACATTCAAATTAATTTATGAGACTGATTTCACAGTCAATCCGTGTAAATAGTTTTGTGAGACATTGTTTTGATATAAGTTTTTAATTGTAAGTTATAATAAATAAATAATAAATTGATTTCTTGGATATAATAAACTCGGATTTAAGAGTTTAGTAGCTGTTTCATTAGTTTGGCTAAAAGAGACCGATTGTCCTTACCTCATAAAAAATTGTAAACAAATCCGATGTAGAAAGCAACCTTACCTATTTCTGTTTCATTTGTTAGAGTTAGTTAGAAGAGAGAAACAAAACCAATTATAAAATGATCTGCTATCTCCTTTCTTATATATTAGATAGAAGAGCATAGAGCATGTTCCGAAATGTGCTGGTATCTCTTTCTATCTCGATATGATAAAAGAGTTACGAGCTTGTTCCAAAATGTTCTGGTTTCTCTTTCTATCAGCATATGAAAGAAAAGTTATGAAGATGTTCCAAAATGTGCAGTTATCTCTTTCTATCTCAGTATGATAGGAGAGTTACGACCTTGTTCCAAGCATAACAGAACAGACAGATAACAGTCTTCCAGCCACAGACTGTTCTGCTTTAAAAGAAAAGAAACAACCTGTTACATAGTAACAGGTTTTTGGAACTGTTATTTTTCTGGAACAGAAACTGTTACAACAGGTATCTGTTTTAGCCTGTTCCAACTCACCTCTAGCGCGAGGCGACTAAATCGTCTGAACGTTATTCCACCTTCCTGAGACGGAGCTACTAAAAATTTAGTGAGCTAGGAGCCGAAATTTGTCTCTTTATCGGAAGCCTAGCGTTCTGAACGTTATTCCACTAGTCTGAATTCAGATTCTGTGGCTATCGGACGTTCTGAATTCAGGCAAATGGAATAAGCTCTTTAGTCAGTGAGGGAATCATCATAAGGGCGTAAAGTCAAGGACATACAGGCAATAACTACTCAACATGCAAGATTGAATAATAGTCATCTTCCTAAATATTATGCAAGTGTGCAGTTATCATCATATAAATCGAACAAATATGATTGAAAGTACATGTTATTATTTAAAATTACATGATAAGAACCTGATCAAGAAATAAATGATATAAATTCATTTTATGGATGACTATCTTGGTTATCTGTCCTAAAATTGCGACGCATTTGTCACTAACATCAATCACCACCAAATAAAACACAATCATATCGACGGAATGCTTATGACCTTCGTGGCAAGCAAATTATATGAATTAAACTAGGAATTACGCGTAAAATATGTTAAATAAATAGGATATTGATTTTTACCTGCAAAACATCTTCAAATTCGATATTACACCTGTGACAGAAGAATCGTACGACAGGCCTCGGATCCACAATAGTATCAGCCATGCTTACTTTTCTATTAACACACCAACAATAACACTGGAAGTAGTAAAATTACAATGTGTTGAGTTATTTTACTAAAAATTTATCAATCGCCATTTTTGAGACAAAATCCACACATATTTTTTTCATAAATCGGTTAACAGTGTGACCATCTCAAAAATGGCTAATCTGCCACACACGGGCCCAAAAATCTGCCAGAATCTGCCACCCTCGACGTTACAAAATGCCAAAAATATGCCAACACAAAAATAAATACAAAAAACAACGTATTTTGATATTTTTTTAATTGACGACTTTAACCTTACAGAAAAACCATACACCTAATCAACATTGGCTTCAAAATTATCGTCTTCATTTTCTTTGTACATTACATGTACATTTTACCGACATACTTTTTAGGATTTCCTTGCTTGGTTTAAAGGAGGCGCAGTCTCCGTGTTCCTATATTCCAGAACTGCACTTCACACACGCGCTAAGCTCCGTAAGATAATGAAATAAATTAAAAACAATATAAAGATAATTGAGAACCCAATCAAGAAAGGATATAACCATTTGAACCCTATGAGTTATTACTTAAAGACCATAATAAAATGTCAATATCTATGTATCAACAGATCAAGCGGGAAATCCCCGTGTAATCTGGGCTGGGTATCAACAAAGACGTAGGAACAGAAACAAAGGTTGCCAGATTTGGAATAAATTTTCTAGTAAATATTTTCTAATTACCTTACTTAAATTATTTATTGTTCATTTTCATGCGATTTTATTTAAAATTAGTATGATTTGATCAAAACCTTTGATATCTGTCAAAATCTGCCAGATTTTGAAATCGTCAGCATAATATGCCACAGCTTAAATTTCGGGTCTAAATCTGCCAAAATGGCAGAAATCTGCCACAAATGGTCACACTGTCGGTTAACAGCTCAACGGCTCTGGATTCCGGTTGTAAGTCCTTAAAATCCACAGAGAATTTCGAACTGGTTGGTTGATGCTGGCGCTATTGCTATGTAAGGAAGCTATCCATCCGGTTTTCCCCGGATTTGTTCTAGTTTGAAGGGCATCTGAGGGCCATCCGGCCGGTATTTTCGATAGTGTCATCAGGGAAATCCTCAGGTTCAATAGAAAAAGGGAAAATCAATCAAATTAATGTTAAAATTTCTTCTTGGTTAGGGAAGGACTGAAAGTATCAAAAAAAGACGGTAAAATTGAAAGTGTGGCACTTGATTACTTGAAATTAATAATCAAACAATATTATAGGGAACCGGTGATCTAACAATATAATTTAAATTTTCATCTACTTATAAATAACTCGTATTAAACAGTACGACAAACACAAAAACATACAATGACACTATGAGTGTGTAACATACACACGTTGTATGTATGCACAATGCTGAGTGCTGCTGATCCTGCATCTGCACCTAGCTAGGAGGCCTACGTGGGCCAGTACGAGGCCCAGTTTTATCGAATCGTTTACCTAACGCCGTAGTAAAGTAATATCCTTAGTTTCAGGAGTAAAAGAGAAACAGATATGAATGTTTTCACTCGGTTACATACTGTATTTCCGAAACTTTTAAAGCAGAATATGATTGTACCGAAAACTAATTAACTTTTTTTTTAATTGCTATAATATTGTTTCACGGAAATTTCAACTACCATATTCTTAGATTCCAAATTATCGGTTGACTTTTTTTTGTCTTTAGTATCATTATGATTAACCACTAGAACGGATTCCCACGGAATCAAAAACCAGATGTACCTTCATTCCGCACTATTGCTTTTCCGAATAATCACTTTTCCATAAAATCATTTTCCATACATTTAAAATACAAGTGTATTGAATGATACCTACTACTATGAATAATACCCCGCCCCCCGTTCCCTACATGCAGCAAGCATGCAAGCAAGCTGCAAACAAGCAAGTATGTATGCAAGCAAGCAGGCATGCATTAGGCATTTAAGGTGCTCGGTCCGCTGCGCTCCGCTCGCTCGTTTTATACATAATCTAACCAAACCTAACTAAATGTTACCTAACTTTTCTTTGAGAAGAATAAAAGAGCATGTATGAGAAGAATAATGAATGTAAGAGAATAAAGAGAGGTTTGTCAAGACTAAGTGGCGATCGATAGTCTCTGCCTACCCCAATGGGAATAATGGGCGTGAGTATAAGTAAGTAAGTAAGTAAGTATGCACGTCACCTGTAGGTTACTTCATAAAATATTGTTATTTGACACTATAAAGGGTCATATTTCAGTTGCTTTGGCGTGTAACTTTGACTATAAACACTATAGACAGAGCGATGTTACGTCATCCATTTTAAAAAGGGAAGCCCTTATTTAAGTTCTTATATGTTAAAAAGAGACACAAATCTTTATTGTCATCTCTATCGCGTAACCCGTTTTGTTGATGTCACACTTTTAAATTGTGACAAACAAAGCGTCGACTTGTGAGCGATTTTGGTTTTCTTTTGATTTTGAGAAAGATTTTATTCATTTGTATATTGTTATTGTGACAAAAGAGACTCCATTAGTTAAGTTATTATTTAGTGAGGTATGGTTGGGTGTAGCGTGCTTGGCTGCGGAAGCCGCAGCGAAAAACACATCGAAGGATTGACTTTCCACAAGTGAGTGAGTTTTTTAATGTTTTTCTGTATTGCGCGATCAGAAAATAAGTAATTCAAATGTTAATTACGTTGAACTAGATTACTAGCATTTTCTTTAGTTATTTTGAGCAATTTTTTAATAGCATAACCTAAAAATATGCAGTATCTCAGTATTGCCATAATTCACGTTTTCATCCTACCCTGTTGTTAGGCTAAAATTTTTAAATTAGTAAACTGATGTTAATGAGTTAATGAGATATTATGTATTACGTCGCGCTATAGCGACGCTGAATGATTTCCAATTGTTATCTACGGAATTAGTAAGTAATAAATTTGTTATATTTATTTAATTTCTTCGTATTCATTACAGTTTTCCTAAAGACCCGAATCTACGAGAAAAATGGATTGCGGCCACTGGAAGATGCAATTGGAAACCAATCAAAGTTTTGAGGCATACTATAAAATTGAAAGGCTACTCGTTTTTGTCCAAAGACAAAGCTTTGGCTCAAATGGTCGCAGTTGTTTTGAAAAAGAATTTAGGTAAAAGAATATAACATAACATAACATAAACGTTGACGCCGTTTATCCCCGAAGGGGTTGGCAGAGGTACCAATACTTCTGAACTCACATGGCAGCGCCATCTAGTGTCCAGAGAAGGTACCCACGTTTTGCTTAGACAGTGTACTCACGTGATAGGGGGCAGGCCTATCGCCGTTTTGTACGAATACACTGTCACATGACTAAGTACAACTCAGCCATGTGGGTTTCCTCACTATGTTTTTCCTCACCGTTAACAACCATGATAAATTAACCACACATATGTCTTTAGAAAAGACAAATTGGTGTAGGCCCGACCCAGGATTTGAACACTAGTCGTTTGCACGATAACCGAGTGTTCTACCCACTGGGCTATCACGGTTCTAAAAGAATATTTCCGACATTAAACGACCACATCAGAGCCACCTTCGAAAACCGCCTTGTGCTATTAATAAAGGCTATAGCTTTAAAATACTTAGATGTACGAATACATCATCTTTTGAAAAATGTGACTGAAATAGACGAAAGAATTCGAAATTTTCACACGAAACTGGTTTTGTTTAAAGCTCAATAGTAAATAATGCAATAAAACTCATGTATAAAATAGTGCTGTCTTTTATTTTTCAAAATACACACATAGACCCCACTATACCCATGACCCGTATGATATTTACATAACTTGCACTTATGAAACAGCTGATTTTTTTGTCCAGTAACAAGGTTAGTCCCGTACAAAAATTTATTCGTAATCATGGGAAGATTCATCCCTGAAAGTTAGTACAATGCTTCAGATTTCACGGTGTATTAAACATCAGTATAAATGGTAAAATTAAACAAAAAAGATTGTATAATACTAGGAGCAAGTATGTATAATTATATGATTGCAGGAAATAATATAGTAAACAGTAAACCTTTAATGAAACAATAAATTGACGTAATCAATTTTAAATTAAAAAGTAGCTTTTAGAATGGTGATTATAGTATTTTGGGGTAATTGTTTTCTAGTGATCGCAACATTACAGGGAAAAATATTGCTTTCTAAAAGAGGTACGCTCCCGTTGTATTATGACTCTGTCTATAGTGTTTATAGTCAAAGGCGTGTAACGTAACTCGCACTCCGCCTACAGTCCGTTCACAGTTATTTTACACTAGACTTAAAACAAATTTTCTGGCGCTACTCTGAATTCATATCGGCATAATATACCTTATGATTATTATAATATCGAAAGCAGTAAAAAAAGCAGAGGACACCCCGCAGCACTAGACACACTTTACAGCAAGTAATGCTAACATAACATAAATGAAAATTAATGTCCTAAGAAAATAAAAAAATGTGAACGGATTGTACAAATTGTGTTTTTTTAATAAAAGATTTAATGTTGTTCTGTGTGTGGATATTTTTTTCCGACTATCTTATGTTGTACTGTTTTAATCTGTGAGTAATGTCAGTCGTCCGATGATGTTTTGCAAGTTTCTGAAATTGACTGTGAATTTCCTCAGTAAATAATAACATTTGAACCGTTTTATCTCTTGGAGGCATCAATAAGATTGTGACTATGGATAGTGTGTTATTGTGAAGCTTCCGATGATACTCAGTGATCACACCCTATCTAACACCATGGTTTTTAGCGTTACATTATTTGGCAAATTCGTTTTACACAACCATGAATGTTACTGATTATCTAATTAGTTTTTACCTTCTGGTATTTGTGATTGATAGTCTTCAATAATAGTTTTGTCCATATAGATATTGTGAAGTGGGTCAGTGTTTACCGATTTGATAACAAGCGATTAAAATGAATGAAAAGAAATTAGTACAAAACTTCAAAAGTTATATCAATGTATCCCCAAAGGTAAGTGATATCTTAACTGTTTTATTATTGATAAATTTTATATGCTTACATACACATACATACATACATATACTCATTGCTATAAATCCCTAGAAGGGGTATCCAGAGCTAAGGAATTCGAAATTCCTCAGCCACTTTTGGAAATTTGAGTGGGGAAAAGATAGTAAAATAAAGGTTGTTGGTGATGGGTCTCCAACCACATCGCCCAAAAATCCCTTAATAGCCCCAATACTCTTACTCTTACGTACACCCACCGGAAGAAATGGGGTAGTGCTATTCTAAACCGACACTACACGGCAATATGTATGCTTACATTGGTAATTAAAATTAATCAAAAAATTCTTCTGATACAAACATGTAAGCTCAGTGGGTAAAACACCCAAAATATCATGTAGACAGGTGTGTTCAAATCTTGAGTTGGGAATACACCATTTTATCTTTTCTATTGTCATATGTATGTTATGTGGTTTATTTATCATGTTTGTTAATGGTGATGGAAAGCATAGTGAGAAAACCCACATGGCTAAGTTTGACTTGGTCACATGATGATGTATTCTTACAAAATGGTGATGGGCTTCATAATATAAAAGAAAACTCTCTCGATTAACCTACCATCGACAGCTCAAACACTGACTGACAAGAACTCTACTAAAAGCAGGTCTTATAAGAATTAAGAGCTTATGCATTGCTCCCAACAGGCCTGACCCCTATTATGTGAGTACACTTTCTAAGCAAAACATGACAATGTGAACAAATGTGATGGTCAGAAATATTATAATACAGAATAATACCTTTGCCATCCCTCTGCAGTTTGAATGTGAAGTTTGGTCTATAAGTCCTTCTTCCAAAAGTAGTAAATAGCCTGTTTTATTTAAGTCCTGTTACATAGAGGCCATATTAATAGTTCAAACAATCAAGTCATTTGTATACCTATAAAACCCTTAATGTGTCAAAGCACCCTCAGGAGGTCAACTTAATTTATCACACCTCTATTTATACCATATGTGGGAAGTTTAAATAACAAATTGTACCATAAAAATATCAATAAAACCATAAATAATAAATGTAATCTGTATCATAATTTATAAGAAAGAAAGAAAGAAAATAGAAATAGGAATTAGAAAGATTACAGTCAAGTGTCCACAGTATGAAGAGTAAAAGACTTAAAAAGAAGTTTAAGAAAGAAGAAAAGAAGTTTAGAACTAAGTATATGATTTAAAAAAAAAACGAATGGTGATGTGTTCTGCCTATAGTTGGTGCATACCTCAGGAATGTTGTGTTATTTTGTGTAATCTTTGTTTTTTTTTTTTTTTTTAATGTATGGTTGGTATGGCTCTGTTGGCAAACCAAATAAATAAATAAAATAAAAGACCATGTATGAAAAGATTTATGGATTTTATTTTTATTAGGAACATCAACAGTGATATAAGTAATAATACACAGTTAATAATAGAAATCAAGTAATGCCAATAACAGATGTTCACAGATGTACAGAAAACATATCTAACAATAATCTCGTTTTTACATTACATTTGATTTAACAAAGCTGTAAGCTTTAGGATGTAAACAAAGCTAGAGAGGTTTACCAGGATTGTACAAAACCAATGGTAACCTGTGAAGTTTCTGCTTAGAATACTAGTGGCACTAACACCTGAATGTTGTACAAGGTGACTTGGGGTTTTGGGACTGTTTGAGTCACCAGATCCATCAGTAATTATTTCCATTCTCAACTTCCAAAAGTGGCAGAAGAATTTCATATTTTTAAGCTCTGGCTCCCCCGTTTTTGAGATTTATAGCACTGATGTATGTAATGTTATCACGTAAAATATGGTTACCTTGGAAGAATATGTATGTATATATATATTTGTGAAATAAGGCATTTATTGGAGAAAGATTTTATGAAGGCTTAATAGATGAATCATTTATATCAAAGGTTTAAAGACCAAAACTACTAACCTAAAAAACTGGAAATTTCATCCAGGGGTTCTGTTTGTGCACTAAGAAGGGAATGGTAAGGATGTCTTATATCACGCAGATGAAGTTGCAAGGGTCAACATAGGTTAAAAAGAATATAAAATAAATTAATATTGTAATATTTATCTTTACAGAATAATGCAGAGAAAAATGGAGCATTCCAAGAAGTGAAGCCAAAACTCTTAAATGGTCAGTAAAATTCTATAATTTATCAAATTTATATTCAAACATATATCTACCCCACTAATTCCTATTGAGCTAAGCTAATATAATCATTTGCTAATTTGAAAATCGTGGCACACACCACACTCTTTGTTTACAAATCTCGTCAAATATGACATTTTATTATTTACACTTTGGAAGCCAGCCTCCTTAGTGTTTTTATATTTGCCTAAATATGACCTCCCACAATAGCTAATCCAATAGAATAGGGTACATATACAGCTCCTGCAATAACAACAATCATTAAAAAGCCCGGCCTCGTACGACAAATACGGTTAAAAAATGGACTAAAGCTATTCTAAGCCAACACTACATTTTTTTTATAGGTGTCAAATTGTCTTGATTGAATATGAAACAAGCGATAGGTTAAGATCATTCAAAAAGAGAGACCCATCACCAACCATATTTTATTTTTCATTTTTTTCCCGACCTGACGTCTAAAATCACATATAAACATAACATAAACATAAACGTTCACGCCGAATATCCCCGAAGGGGTTGGCAGAGGTACTAATACTTCTGAACATCACGTGACTTAATCAACCAGTGTTCAGAGTACCCACGTTTTGCATGGACAGTGTACTCACGTGATAGGGGGCAGGCCTATCGCCGTTTTGTACGAATACACTGTCACATGACTAAGTACAACTCAGCCATGTGGGTTTCCTTACGATGTTACCTCCCGTTAACAACCATGATAAATTAAAAATCACGTTCCGGAATTTTCAATTCCGGCGCTCTAGCTACCCCGTTTTGGGATTTATAGGCAAGATTTCGTATAAAAAAAGAGCAGTTAAATCTTTCTGTCACCTATTATATTAGAAAAGAGCAGTGAACTTTTTCATTACCTATTAATATTTAATCCATCAATTAGCAATGCAACTCAGGTACCTAACTGTAATGTTAACTTAACTTGGATAAGACGGAAGTGATGGTTTAGTTGTCGTTTAGTGAGACATCACGATGGGTGTTCGGAAAGCCGACAGAAATAGGCCGAAGTATTTGCATTGTAAGTTTTTTTCTTTGTATTTTTACATACATACATATACTCACGGCTATAAATTCCTATAAGGGGTAGCCAGAGCTAAGGAATTAGAAATTATTCAGCCACTTTTGGAAAGTTGTGTGGGGAAAAAATGGTAAAATAAAGGTTGTTGGTGATGGGTTTCCAACCGCATCGCCCAAAAATCCCTTAAAAGCCCCCAATACCGTCAGTCGCCTCTTACGTACACCCACCGGAAGAAATGGGGTAGTGCTATTCTAAGCCGACACTAAACAGCATTTGTATTTTTATTTCTTGGAATAGCTCTGCTCTATTTCTTTCCCTTCCCTTGTGATCTGATATTTCCCTAAGTGTCTAAATAATCCAGAAACCCATCACCAACGACACTTTATATCTACCATCTTGTCCCCTATCAACTTCCAAATGTGGCTAAAGAGTTTCCAGCTCTGAAGCTCTGGATACCCCTTTTTGGGATTTATGGCCGTGGTTATATGTATGTAGCTAGCTGTGTAGTGTCGGCTTAGAATAACACTACCCCATTTCTTCCGGTGGGTGTACATAAGAGGCGACTAACGGTATTGGGGCTACTAAGGGATTTTTTGGGCGATGTGGTTGGAGACCCATCACCAACAACCTTTATTTTACCATCTTTCCCCCACACATCTTTCCAAAAGTGGCTGAGGAATTGCTAATTCCTTAGCACTGGCTACCCCTTCTAGGGATTTATAGCCGTGAGTATATGTATGTATGTATGTATGTATTATATGTATGTATTTCTAATTAATAGGCGTCCGTAGTCTTGAGAATAAAAGAGCAAGTAGGAAAAGATTGATGAATGTAAGCGAAGCTCAGGAGGTTTGCCAGGATCGTGCAAAGTGGCGATCGATATTCTCTGCCTACCTGAATGGAATCTAATGGCGTGAGCATATGTATAACATAACATAAACGATCACGCTGATTATCCCCGAAGGGGTCGGCAGAGGTACTAATATTTCTGAACATCACGTGACACCTGTGTTCACTGTGTTGTCTGTCACCTGTGTCACCTGGTGTTCAGAGTACCCACGTTTTGCATGGACAGTGTACTCACGTGATAGGGGGTAGGCCTATCGCCGTTTTGTACGAATACACTGTCACATGACTAAGTACAACTCAGCCACGTGGGTTTCCTCACTATGTTTTCCCTCACCGTTAACAACCATGATAAATTAACCACACATGTCTTTAGAAAAGACAAATTGGTGTAGGCCCGACCAGGATTTAAACACTAGTCGTTTGCACGATAACCGAGTGTTCTACCCACTGGGCTATCACGGTTGTCATATGTGTGTATGTCATAAAGAAAAACTAATCAATTTTGGTGGACAAAAACCATGGATCACCGCTTTGTAAGATCCTGAGAAACCCCTTTCATTTCAATCTCATTAATTACTCCTCTCAGCTGAGCTTTCAGACTTTTCATCCCTTGCCGCCTTTTTACCTTACTGTAACGTTTCCGCCCCCTGATTATGTATCTTTACGACTGACGATTGTGTCGCAAGTTGCACGATTGTCGTTGTCAATGTCATAAATTTGTATGCGATCTGACACTTTTGACAGCGACAATATTGCAACTTGCGACACAATCACGGTCGCCAAAGATACATAATCAGGGGGCCGGTGTGATCGTGAAACGTTTAACGAGGCTTGCATTACTATCCTGCCCACTATAAGACCCTTAAGTATATTTCAAAGATTCTTCGATCACTTATTTGTGAAGTGTCGGCTTACTGTGAAGAGTAGCATTACCCCGCAACCAGTAATAGAAACTTTAGGTGTTTTATAAGTAGAAGAAATATAACGCATCTTTTGGGGTTAATTAAACAGTAAGTGTGCTCTCAGAAAACCCAGTTAAGCGATATAGAGACAGACGTACTATAAAATGATGCTCATGCAATGCATTTTTCCTTTGAGGTATGGCATAGTAGTAGTAGTAGTAATAAATGCCCCTTCAAAATGTCTCGGCAGAGGCACAGGCAGAGGTTATTTATACATATACTCACTGCCATAAATCCCAAAAAGGGGTAGGCAGAGCTTCAGAGCTAGAAACTCCTCAGCCACATTAAAAAGTTGATAGCGACGGGATAGTAGGAATAGAGTATCATTGGTGATGGGTCTCCAACCGCATCGCCCAAAATACACTTAAGCAAACCCCATACCATTATTTATTTATTTACATATTAGTCGCCTCTTACGACACCCATGGGTAGAAAGAGGTAGTGACATTCTAAGCTAGCCTACACGGTTTTGAGGTAACGTTCTTAAAAGTGCCGGCTTAGAATGTCGCTACCCCTTTCTACCCACGGGTGTCGTAAGAAGCGACTAAGGGTATTGGGGCTTTTATTGAATTTTTGGGCGAAGCTGTTGGAGACCCATCACCAAAAACCTTTATTTTTAACCGACTTCAAAAAAGGAGGTTCTCAGTTCGATTGTTTGTATGTATGTATGTATGTATGTATTCTTAAAAGTAACAAAATCACTTATGCATCGTAAAATATATATATATATATATGTATCGAAAATCCCACATTCCTAAGCAAATACGGCGCTGATCCAGCTTATCACAACCTCTATCAGTACCAATAGTAGCTCCAGTATAGATAAACAAGACAAACACGAATACACGAACAATTGCCTAAGCTGTGGTAGTGGTACCGTTTAGAACATCATGTTATTTTAAGCCACCTCGCATTGGACTGTGTCTCTTTATTCTAGGATGTAATGAAGAGGTTAAGTTTACAGTTTTGTGATCTCTAGACTTAATCAATCGATTGTTTAGTGTCGTAAGGAGTGGCATGTCGGGATCGAACCTATCATTGAAGAATTATCACCGAAAGCCTGTTTTCCCATTGAAGTCAATAGAAAAAAGTTGATGGTTTCTTATTTTGATCGCGGCTTATAGTTTAAAAGACCGACAACCATCTATTTCGCACTTAGTGTGTTAGTTGCTTAATAAACCAAAATAGGATATAGTGTAGGTAGTGCCATATTTAGGCACTTACCCACAAGATAAATCGACTCGACCCATGAAATCAATTTTTCTGGAAGATTTTCTTCTGCTTATACATGTTACTAGGACAGTCCTAGTAGGACTGTACTTTCAGATTCGCTCTTTGTTTAAGCATTTATTAAAACAAAGGAATAACATACTATATATATGATATATGTTCGCCTGTGAAACAGTTTCTAAAATTAAATTATGTAACTCTACTATATACAACGATTGGTTCTAAAATGGTGCTATATAAAACAATTTAAACAGTTCATGCCCTAAAAATATAAACCTTCACTCGTTATTCCTAGATTTAGTTGTCTGGTAAGGTATGCTTATGGTAACATATTTATAAAACCACACATACATATACTCACGCTTTTAGTTTCAATAAGGGTTGACAGAGGCTATCGATCGCCTCGGTACGATCTTAAGGCGCCGTTGGTTCAGCGAAAAATATCATCTCAGGGGGTGCTGCCCCCGCGGGCGCGGGGAAGCGCTTGCACGCCGATCGGGCGGCCGTCTCCTCGACGCGACGCAGTGCGCGCGTTTTAAAAACATACAGTAGGGTAAGCAATACAGTTTTTGTCAACTCGACAGTTTTAGCCATTCACAAATATTTTCTATGGTATGGGTTCGGACATTTGTTTATGATTATGACTTTTTACATTTTTTTTCTAAATTTATTTGCGAGTGGCTATAACAGTCAGGGTGACGAAAACTGTATCGCTTACCAAAGGTTATCAAATTCAAAAATTGTTTCTACCATGGCCGTTTACAATATAAAATGTAATGATAGGATAGATTTGTCTACCGCTGTCAGTTTATACAAAATTAGTACAGTGTTAATTTCATAATTTTTGCCGTGTCGTGTCGGTTTAGAATAACACTACCCCATTTCTACCCGTGATTGTAAGAGGCGACTTAGGATTTAGGGGATTTTTAAGTGATTTTTAGGCGATGTGGTTGGAGAACCGTCAACGAAATCATTTATTATTACAATCTTTTCCCAAATCAACTTCCAAAAGTGGCTGAGGTATTTCTCATCTCAAAGCTCTGGCTATCCCGTTAAGGGATTTATAGCCGTGAGTATATGTATGTAATTGTCAGTTTACACCTGTAACTAGGTATTTAATATTATTCATTGAAATTAGAAGTTACTTTAACGATTTTGTTCTTTTTCCCACTCCTAATAAATTAAACAATAACAATAAAATATAAAAATGAGTGAAATCTATAAATTGAATGAATGCTAACCGTACACACGGTCACTCTCACGCCTACATTGACGCGCATCGTATACAGATAGGTCACTCGCACACTAACGGCGCCGCACGCGCGTAAATTGTAAGATCTGTAACTTAAGGCGCGCGCGACACAGGTCCAACCCCTAAGACAGCTCGCCGAGCTCAGATCGAGCGGCGGGCGGCGCTCGGGCACGAGTAGGACCGTGATTATCGATGTTTTTAAAATATTTGTTTTATTGAATTTATTAAAAAAGAAAAATAATCGCCAATTATTATTAGAAATACAACATAAACATAACATAACATAAACGTTCACGCCGAATATCCCCGAAGGGGTTGGCAGAGGTACTAATACTTCTGAACATCACAGGACTTTGTCACCTGGTGTTCAGAGTACCCACGTTTTGCATGGACAGTGTACTCACGTGATAGGGGGCAGGCCTATCGCCGTTTTTTACGAATACACTGTCACATGACTAAGTACAACTCAGCCATGTGGGTTTCCTCACGATGTTTTCCCTCACCGTTAACAACCATGATAAATTAACCACACTTATGTCTTTAGAAAGACAAATTGGTGTAGGCCCGACCCGAGATTTGAACACTAGTCGCTTGCACGTCAACCGGTGTTCTACCCACCGAGCTATCACGTCGTCAGAAATACAAATGTTCAAATCATGATGTAAGTTATATGAAAGTAGGTAAAATAAATAAAATGTAAAACCATTTTAAAGAGTGTAATTAGAGGTATGTTGGCGATTTTTTTCTATCGAGCGAAAATTTATAAATCATGTTTCAAATCGCCAACTTCACTGCAGAAAAGCCTCAAGATTTCGATGTATTTTTTTCAAAACCATATTATTATAAACATACGCATAATAAAGTTTCAAAAACCCTGTTCGCTGGACTAACGGCACCTTAACATACCTCTCACGCCAAAAATGCTTATATATAACATTTATCATAAACTCAAAATAAAAAAAAGAGTTTGTATTGATTCTATTGAGGTTAATTTAATTATTAATAACATAAAGAAAAACTATGGGTTGCACTATGTTCCTTTTACTCATAAGTCATACGAAAACTCAATCTGTAGATATAAAGATTAATGTTTAAAGATAACTAATAAAATATTTTTTGGTCACAGTTACCAATAAAAAAAACATACAAAATGTACACGCACATAACAAATTTTCTTTTGCCCATTGAAACGCTATTGAAAGTTATCTTCGACTTCTTAGATATGATAGATACCAAAATAGTGAGATAAGACCATCTCGTAATAAATGTATGATAAGATCTGTGTTTAGCTGCCTCATACGTTATCGTGTGGTTAAATGTGACTCATCTTTTAAGATTGGTATTAACACTATTAACTAGTTGTGCCCGTTGACGTGTTTTGTAGGTTTGCAATAGTAATACCTGATCTCTTTCTTTAGGTGCATTATGTCACACCTATCATTTTTGGGCTATAAAAGTAACTATTCGCTATATAAATAATAAATATACGGACAGACACCTGACACACCAGACCAAGTTAGCCCCAATCTGAGTAGAACTTGTATTATGGGATACTAACTCAACGATAAATATATATTATATAATATACATATAACATCCAAGACTAAGAAACAATCATTTCAGAAGCTAGTCATCTATGCACTTTGCCACATGCTGCTATATGACTCGAATTTACTCCAAAATAATGTGACTTTCAAGTTGTGTTTTCTTTAAATCGGTGTCCAAGGTATTGTAGTCGTAGTTAAACCCGATCACTTTTGAACTATTGATTGATGGGCATCTTTTAAATTATGTTATTATTTATGGAAACTCATCTTCTACGATCATACATGACATATTCACGCTATTAGCTTCCATTTGGGGTAGGCAGAGACTTTGTTGCCATTTTATACAATCCTGGCAAAACCCTCAACCTCATCTACATTCATCAATATATTCATACATACATGCTTTTTTATTACTCATACTTTGGACGCCTGCGTTTAAGAATACACTTTCTATTTGATCTAAATGTGACTAACGTGTTCGTCCTCTACCGACATTGGCTCTTTATATCCCTTTCATGATAAATAGGTTGTTCCAATAAAGTATTGCTGGTGTTGGGTTCTCGACTGAATCGCCTTATAGTCACTTAAAATAAAATAAATATATATAATGACATATTATGCACAGATCAAGATAGCCCCAAAACTAAGTTAAACTTGTTTAATCTATCTATATCTATATACTATAATAAGACTGTAACGAGGTCAAAACTGTACATTGAAGAAAAAAAAATAAAAACCGGTGGAATATGTTTTATTTTCGATACTGAAGCCAAATTTGCTATTTTTGAAAAAAATGTCTGTCTGTCTGTATGTCCGTTCATCACGTTAATTCTACCGGACCGATCTTGATCAAATTTGGCATGAATGTAGTTTACACACCTGGCCAACATATAGGATATAATTTATCCCGGATTTCGCAAGGGTTCCCACAGGAGCATGAAAAAACATAACTTTCATATGGTTCCCCATATTTACACGATACATTTTTCATCGACAGACTTTATCGGACTCTTCATTAATAGTCTTTTTGGAAAAAATAAGGGTTTCATCCATTTTCATCAAAATAATTGTCCATTTAATTGTTTGTCAATAGTATGACTACAAGATATATAGGATATCACAAATTTGAGACTAACACAAATGTCTGCGTGGCGTAGCGGTATACCGTTTGGTAAACACTTAGTACGAAAGACCCAGGTTCGAATCCCCGGTGGTCAAAGTCTTTTTGCGTATTTTTTTGGCTTTTGTGTTAGGTTAGAGTAATAGGATGCACTAATCCTTCTTTTTCACATTCAACTATGCGAATATGTATGAATAAAGATAATTGAAAGCATATTGTATGAATTTTGCGTATTCATTTGGTAGGTTTGAGAATATGTTTATAACTTTTGTTTATTTAGCTATTTTTAACTAATATTCTCATAGATATATTATACTTTACTTACGCATAAATTAATATTCTGTTTAAGCCTCAGAATGCATAGTTTGTTAATAATAGTAAATATCTCAATTTTAATTCAGTACCGCCATCTATTGGCCGATGATTGCAATCTCTCTCACATCACCAACTTATTGCTCCACATATTTAAACGATAAATTTTTTCATCGACCGACTTTATCAGACTCTTCATTAATAGTGTTTTTTGTAAAAAATAAGGGTTTTATCCATTTTCATCAAAATAAATGTCCATTTAATGAATTGCTGTGTAGTGTTGGCTTAGAATAACACTACCCAATTTCTTCCGGTGGGTGTGCGTAAGAGGCGACTAACGGTATTGGGGCTTTTAAGGGATTTTTGGGCGATGTGGTTGGAGACCCATCACCAACAACCTTTATTTCACTATCTTTTCCCGACGCAACTTCCAAAAGTGGCTGAGGAACTTCAAGTTCCTTAGCTCTGGCTACCCCTTCTAGGGATTTATAGCCGTGAGTATATGTATGTGTGTATGTTTTTAATTGTTTGTCAATAGTATGGCTACTAGATATATACCATATCACAAATTTGACATCATTACTTATGTTTTTGTGGCGTAGCTGTATACCGATTGGTTAAAACTAAACTAACGGATGACCCAGGTTCGAATCCCGGGTGATTAAAGTCTTTTTGAGACTTTTTTGCTTTTGTGTTAGGTTAGAATAATAGGATGCACTAATCCTTCTTTTTCACATTCAACTATGCGAATATGTATGAATAAAGATAATTGAAAGTATATTGTATGAATTTTGCGTATTCATTTGGTAGGTTTGAGAATATGTTTATAGCTTTTGTTTTTTTAACTATTTTTTAACTAATATTCTCATAGATATATTATGTTTTACTTACGCATAAATTTATATTCTGTTTAAGCCTCAGAATGCATAGTTTGTAAATAATAGTAAATATCTCAATGTTAATTCAGTAACGCCATCTGTTGACCGATGATTGCAATCTCTCACACATCACCAACAGTCAGTGTAGGGGGCAGCACCGGGTCGCCAAACTGCTATCCATACTTACTCAAGATATTTTCATTTCTGAACATAGAAACTTGGTTACAAAATGGTTTGTTTCATGTTTCTTATGAACAATTAAAAAGGTTTTTTGGAACTCATCCCCTAAGAGATTGAAATATATTATACAGATTTTTGATCTATACATACAATGTATCTAGAAATTTGAATCTTGATGCGATTGACTGATATAACAACTACAAAAAGGAATGTATGAAATTCATCCATCAATCAATCATGAGAATATACTAACGGCTATAAATCCCAAAAAAGGGTAGCCACAGCTCCAGAGATAGTAATTCTTTATCCACTTTTGGAAGTGGAATGGGGTCCGTCCAACCGTCCAACTGCATCGCCCAATAATCACTTAAAAAGTCTCAATGTTCTTTATTACTATTACAACGCCCACGGGAATATAAATATAAAAAAAACAGAAGTTTAGATAGTGTTTTGGTATTTTGGATGTAAACCGGATGCAAAAAATGTAGTCCACGCGGACGTAGTCGCGGGCAAAAAGCTAGTATTTTATAATAAACATATAATGGGATACTTACTCAACGATATATACATATAAATAACACCCAAGACAACGAAACAATCATTTGTGCTCATCACATAAATGTTGCTCTCAGCGGGGATCGAACCCGCAACCTCCGGAACTCCGGAACTTTCAGCTTCGTATCCTTAGTCGTCTCAGCGATAGGAAGAGATTGGTTTATGTTGTGTTCAATGGGTTGATTCTATATAGACTATAACTAACAATTAATTATAATTAAATAGTATATTGGTTGAGTCAGTATTTTCAAGTTAGAAGCCCCGTTTTAATCGAGTAAGTTCCGCTTCACTGACTTAGTTGCAAGGTCGCCAGAGAAACTGTGAATGACATCACTTTTTACTACATCATAAAACAAGTTGATCAACAGCTATCACCATTTTGTTGTATATATTAGGAATATTTATGGAGTCACAAAAAACGCAAATATGCAAATAATTATGAATGAATGAGCTGTGTAGTGTCGGCTTAGTGTATCACTATCCCATTTTTTTCCATGAGTGATCGTAAGGGGCGACTAATTGAGGCTTTGGAGACCCATCACTACCTTATTGCTACTCAACTTCCAAAAGTATCTGAAGTTCTGGCTACCCCTTCTAGGGATTCATAGCCGTGATTATGAGAGTATGAGAACCTCGAGAGGTTGCCTGGATCGTACAAAGTAGCGATGAATATCTCTGCATACCCCGATGGGAACTAATTGTCTGATAAATATATGTACGAACAGAATCAAACCCGAATCAAAATCATCTATTAATCTCAAAGCCCTGCTGAAGCTAGCAAACTGGTTAGACATGCGTATCTCAGTAACATTGTAAACTTAATTTACGCCATTTTAATGGCTTCGTTGCTCTCTTTGACATAAATTGTTTATATCTGTTACTTTCATTACATATTTTTAATCATTGTAATAAGTGCATACTTTTTTACAATAAATCTCCCACAGACGTATGACAAGATAATAATGAGTTCACGCCGTATATACCTCAAGTGGTTAGCAATTGTAAAATCAGGATATAGCATTTCTGATCTTACGGACACGAGCATAGTTTCACACACAGCGGAGCTAGTACGTGCAGCCTTTTAACTAGATATCGAGTAGTATAAAACAGCCATCTCTTTCGCACTTGCACAGTATCTCATAATGTCATCTCAATAAAAATGCGCTCGTACTAGACTTCCAGATGTCACGAAGAGGCAATTAGTTCCACACCCAGAAATACTGAAAAGAAAATCCTCAGGAAGTTAAGTCTTATTCGAGACGGGGATGAATTAATCGAGTACCGAGTACTTCGATAAATAAAGAACATACCTACATACATATACTCACGGTTATAAATCCCTAAAAGGGGTAGCCAGAGCTAAGGAAGTAGAAATTCCTAAGCCACTTTTGGAATTTTGAGTGGGGAAAAGATGGTAAAATAAAGGTTTTTTGTGATGGGTCTCCAACCGCATCGCCCAAAAATAACTTACAAAGCCTCAATACTGTTAGTCGCCTCTTACGTACACCCGCCGGAAAAAATGGGGCAGTGCTATTCTTAGCCGACACTACTCAGCAAAAATAAAGAAAAAACTATTAAATTAGCAGTTTCACGCTTATTTCAAGTTTACTTGTTATAAAACCGAATTGATACAGTTTTCAGAAGACTGCCTATTTAAAAGCCACTCTTACCTTGACCAAAAAGGTTGAATACGTTCAGGAAACTGAATTTGAGTTCATTCCTTTCGACCGAATCTATGTCTACAAGCCCAGTTAACCAAATCTTTGATATAAAAATAATCCATTTGTCTGAATCCACCGGAAAACGATCGCCAAATCTACAAAAAAATGCTCTTTTGACTGTGAAGTCTATTATTATTAAAATCTTATTTTAATATTACTTGCTAGCGAATTTGCTTTTACGAACCAAAGAAAATTCGTTATTGATTTTTTAAATGTAGGTATATAGATGTAAAAAAACAAACTATTACAAACAAAAATAGGTTAATAAAATAATCTCCAAAAGTATTAGTTCCAATTGGTTTTAATGATGTTGATTTATTGATGAATGTTTGTTTATGTGTTACTGAACACTGGCTTAAGAATTACGAACTCATATTTGGTTTTGAAAACTATTATTTAGCTAGCAACTACTGCCGCAATTCTAAAGCCTGCGGTGGCTTCGCTATATTTTTAAAAAATAATATTAAATCAAAAATTCGTAATGATATTGTAAAGTTAAGCGTTGAGCAAGTCGTGGAATTATCTTGCATAGAGTTAAAAAACTATTTCTTAGTATGTGTGTATCGACCCCCTTATAACCATTGCCATTGTTTTAAGTCCGACCCTCTACCAAACATTCTGTATATTAGCAATTATATCGTTGAGTATCAACAACCGTGTTAGTTAAATAGGTTGAACACTCGCCTATCATTCAGACAGGCGTAGGTTCAAATACGGTTTTAGGCCGACAACAATTTGTCTTTTCTTCAGTCATATGCGTGGCTTATTAATCAAGTTTGTTAATGGTAAGGAAAGAAATTGTGTGTTAACCCAAATGGGTAAGCTTTACAGTGTTTTTGTACTAAAGAGCTATAGCCCTGCCCCCTATCACGTGAAAACACTGTCCAAGTAAAACGTGGTGACTCACCGTGGGGAGTCACCAGGTGACAATGTCACGTGTTATTCGGAAGCATTAATACTTCTGCTTTATACGGCGTGAACGTTTGAGTTGAGTTCGAGTTAGTATCTCATACCACAAGCCATTTATTCTTATAAATTTATTTTGTACCTTTGAGCTGATTAGCTTTCTGTCATATACCCGTATATTCCATATTATAATATGAAACTTTATCCCCCCAGGCGAGCAAGTGGCCGGCGCCGCCCACAACGTGGTGATGCTGGCGCCGCTCAGCGAGCGCGACGAGGGTCGCTACGGCAGCCTGTTCGTCACCAACTACCGCCTGTCCTTCGTGCCGCTCGAGATGTCGCAGAATGATGTGAGTTTTTTTAACGCCATCTGTTTTTTAGTACACTTTGTTTTTTTAGTGATGAGGGTTGGAACGGCAGCCTCTTCTTCACCACTAACCGGGTGTCTTTCGTGCCCTTTGAGATGTCGCAGAACGACGTGAGTTTTTTAACGCCACCTGTTTTTTTAGTACACTTAGTGATGGTGGCGAAGGCCGGTACGGCAGACTGTTAGTCACCAACTACCGCCTGTCCTTCGTGCCGCTCGAGATGACGCAGAATGTCGTGAGTGTTTTTAACGCCATCTGTTTTTTAGTACACTTAGTGATGACAAGAGTTGGTATAGCAGCTTCTTAGTTATCAACTAAAGGCTGCCCTTCGTGCTGCTCGATAAGTCACAGAATCACGTGAGTTTTGTTGACGCCATCTGTTTTTAATACACGGTTTGGTGATGGTGATGAAGGCTGTGCGTCACCAACTATCGCTTGTCCTTCGCGCCGCTCGAGATGTCGCAGAATGATGTGAGTTTTGGTGAGATGGTGACGAGGGTCGCTACGGCAGCCTGTTCGTCACCATCAAACGTCAAGTACCAGTTGTCTTGTAAGTTACAAGTACTCAAAATAAAAAGTCATGACAGAAACCTAGAGGTCAACAGACAGGCGGAAAGACAGCAATTTTTCTGCATGGTGTTCTGTTATTTTGTTTTATATTACGGGTACGGAAACTATTGTGTCGAAAAATTGTGGCAAGACCATAAGTTTATTAAAGTTTCAAATTGACAGAAATACCTTGATTTAACCATAATTATCTCCACAGGAATGTGGCCAAAGAAACCTGTTACTAGGCGCCTACGACGTCCCGCTGACGGCGGTGTGCGGCGTGTTCCTGCGGGAGGGCGGGCGGCGGCGGCGGGTCAGCCCGGGGGCCGACATCTCGGGGAAGGTGAAAGGATTGCAGGTCGTTTGTAAGGTGAGGCTTTAGGAATATTTACGGACTTACAAACTTTTACTCGTAGACAAAGTGAATGTGTATTTTTTTTAAATTTAAAATATATTAAATTAATGCAAAATGCACGTGAGACCACCAAGTTTATTTCTTGTCAAAATCTGTGGTAAAATGGATGTTGCCAATTAATTTGCTTCCGATCACCGCGGCAAAGTAGTGGCCAGGCTGTAATTTTATTATTGGTTGTCATCAATATTATTGTCTGTAGCACTCGGGGCCGGGCCGCACTCTGTCACTCGTTGGTGTAGACAAAAACTATTGATTCGATGATTCTGGCAAACCTCTCGAGATTTATTTACTTTTCATCAATCTTTTCATACTTGCCCATATATTCTTCATACTTTTGTCTACTATATTCGTATTTTCTTGCATCAGAACATGAAAGCTTTCCGCTCACGACTTCGCCCGCGTGGAATTCGGTTATATTGCGGTATAAAGCACAACTATAAGAAAACTTTTCAATCCCAAGATTTCCCTCGGGAATATCATTTTTTCCGGGATAAAAAGTCCTCTATTATTTAATCCGGACTTCTAGCTATACGTCTGCAAAATTTGAATGAAATCGGTTCTATAGTTACGGCGTGAAAGCGGGACAAACAAACAAACAATCATCCTGATTTATAATATAAGTAAGGATTATTTCTCGTCCCAGAACATGAAGGTGCTGACGTTCGCGTTCTCCCGCTCGGGCCCGGGCCGCACGCTGTGTCTGGCGCTGCTGCACCACGCCTTCCCGCGGCGGCACGACCTGCTCTTCGCGTTCGAGTACCGGGAGCCTTACTATCCTACGTTGCCGGCGGATTTGAACATGTTTCTTAGGTAAGGCTTTTAGAATTTGTTGTTAGTTTTAAAGTATATATATTGGGTAGAAACCCGCCCGTAAACAGACGGGCGTGAGTTCAAATCCCGGGTCGGGCCTAAACCAATTTGTATTTTTCTATTTTGTGTGGTTGATTTATCATGGTTGTTAACGGTGAGGGAAAACATCGTGAGGAAACTCACATGGCCTTAGTTGTACTTAGTCATGTAACAGTGTATTTGTGCAAAACGGCGATAAGCCTGCTACCTGTCACGTGAGTACACTGTCTAAGCAAAACGTGGGTGCCTACTTTGGACACTAGGTGGCGCTGTCACGTTGTTCATAAGTGTTGGTATTTCTGCCAACCCTTTCGGGCGTGAACGTTTATGTATGTTTATGTAACATATTAGTAAACGCTTACAAGTTTTTTGTACGTTCCCGAAAACTTATGAAGCTATAGCTTTAGAACTAATGATATTAACTGTTAGTGTAGTAGAAAAGTCCAAGTCTACACTATAAGTATTTTCGAATAGCATGCTCTTATTTAGGATTTTGTAGAATTATTGTTGAAAAAATATAATTAATATTTGCTGTGTAATGTTGAGTTAGTCTTGTGTCGTACGAGATGACTAACGCCCGATTTCTGAATTGAGTATTCAAGCTGAGAACGACTTAAGTATCGTTTTGTCCCATCCAGTTGTTAAGATATCAATGCGACAGAATGATACTTAAGTTGTTCTCAGCTGGAATACTCAATTGAGAAATCGGGCGTAAGTGAATGGATTACGCGCATATTATTGCCGCGCTCTAGTGCTTAACAACATGAAAATAATACGAAATATTAGTTATTTCATTGTGTAACTTATACAAGAGTGTTGAAATCTATATGGCTAGGTGTTAAATAGTAAATACAATGGTAACTGCAGGTGACGGGGTAACACAGAGCGTCTGACTGAATCCCGAGTTTCTAATTCCAACCGATTGTTCTTTTTGTTGGTTGTACAACGTCTCCCATTCCCAAATTGACCGTATATTTGCGATATGTCCTTTTGTTGGGTTTTCCCCCATTGCCAATTGTTTATGCATTTGTAAGAAAACGATGCTAGAAATCGTGCTAAAACTGTCTTGTACACTGAGCATCAGACTGGCGACGCGAGCTAGACCGCTGCAGTACCGTCCACTGGCGCGTGTCCGTGATGAACATAAATTCAAATTCATTTATTTGCTATGTAGAACATGGTACATTTGATGATACAACTTAATAATTTAGTCTCACATGTCTAACCTTTGTAGGTATGCAAATTATTTTGACACAATTAAATCACAATTAAGTTTTTACATTACAAATAGTTTAAATTAACAATAATAATATGTCATGAGCAGTCTATAATGAAAATTTATTAAAATGTCACTTAATCCTAATCAAAATAATAATAATGAAAATTAATTTAAATGTCACTTAATCCTAATTTAAATAATAACAACCAATCTGAGCGTTTAACTTTTTAAATGTCAGGAATGTCACATTTCCTATTTTATTTAATATGTCAGCCATTATTATTATAACTATAAAATTCGTTTAAATTATAAAAACAGTTTTGAACCAACCACTCTTTTAGGTGTTTTTTGAAAAGGGTAATTGGCTTACCTTTTATAGGTACATTCAGGAATGTTGTTAAAAATGTGTGGCATCATTACACTGCAAGATTTCCTTCGTAGGGCCGTCGATGACGCTGGGATTTTTATGTTATTTGGAAACTTGTTATGGAGCCTGCTACCTTCGTTGTACATCTTTTCAAATAACAATGAATTTTGTTTTACAAAAACACAAATTTCATAAATGTAGATACTTGCAAGTGTTAATAGTTTCAGTTCTACAAAATAAGACCTACATGACTCACGAGGCTCCAGTCCAATAATAGTTCTTATACACCTTTTCTGTAGAATGAACAAAGTTTGGACATCTGTCGAGTGACCCCACACAACTATGCCATACCTTAACGCCGATTCCACATAACCATGATAAGCAAGTATTGCTGTTTGATGGTTGACGGTTGTGGCAAGTCTATATAGGACATATACAAATTTGTTTATTTTTCCAAATACTTTTTCAACATGGTGTTTCCAATTCATTTGACAATCTAGTTGGATACCTAAAAAATTAATACAATTGACTTCTTTTACAGATTGTTCTCTATATTTTATATTTATTAAAGTCCCGGGCTTCACTCTATTGTAAAATTGCATATAACATGTCTTGTCTATATTAAAACTAAGATTATTTGCGGTCATCCATTGAATGATTAAAGTTAAGGTGTTATCTATGTCAATTTGAAAATTGCTTGGTCACATTCGCATTCACCAAAGCTTAACATTTCATTTAGTAACTTTCATACGAAAGCGGTTCTGTTTGACATGGCTCGTAGCCTTCGATTCTTTTATCCGAGTCCACAATTGTTTTTTTGTCGGGTGTACCGTCTCTCTCATGCTTAATTTTATTCAAGTTTTTCGGTCATAATAGAAAACCGTGTTTGCAATCGTCCTAAAACGATATTATCACAGAGCGTCAGACTGGCGCCGCGAGCTGGACCGCTGCAGTACCGTCCACTGGCGCGTGTCCGTGGTGAACGGGTCCAGCGACGCGTTCGCGCGCACCGCCGCCGCCGCGCTCGTCGTGCCCGCCGCCGCGCTGGACTGCCAGCTCGTGGACGCGGCGCGACATTTCAGGTGAGGAATGAGGATACACACATATACTCAAGGCTATAAATCCCTTAACAAGGTAGCCAGAGCTTTGGAATGAGAAATTCCTCAGCCACTTTTAGTAAGTTGAGTGGGGAAAAGATGATAAAATAAAGGTTGTTGGTGACGGATCTCCAACCACATCGCCCAAAAATCACTTAAAAAGCTTCTATACCCTTAGTCGCCTCTTAAATCATCCACGGGTAGAAATGGGGTAGTGTTATTCTAAGCCGACGCTACGCAGAATGAGGATATTGATTAAAATTCCAGTGTGTTCTTTTACTGCTAGTTTAATTTTTATTGCCGGCTCAGAATGTTCTACCCCTTTCTACCCACGAATGTCGTAAAAGGCGAATAAGGGTATGCAACTTATTTAAGTCGTATTTAGCCGATACGGTTAATGAGTCTTCAACCGCATTAGTGACACTCTATTTCTAATAAATAAAGATGGTCAACCAGACACGCCATTTCAGGTGAGGAATGAGGTTTATGAAAAATCACCAACCAGAACACACAAAAAATGACAGCATTTGACCACTACTCATAGGTAGATATGGTAGCAGTAATTTTGTATCTACTGGTTAAAGTGTTTAAAACATATTTCACGACAGACAGATTAAAAGCGCATTTCAGGTAACAGACACAGACAGACAGATTAAAAATGCAAAAAATATAAATACAATTACTTCCTAACTTGATTATGTTAAAAATTGTTATAAGTCATGGAAAGCCGTAGAAAAGGGCAGCGATATTAACGTTCATTTGAAAACCTTTGACAAAAGCCTATTACCAGGCCACTTTTACTTTGATTTAACATACAAACATACATACATACAATACATATACTCACGGCTGTAAATCCCTAGAAGGGGTAGCCAGAGCTAAGGAATCAGAAATTCCTCAGCCACTTTTGGAAGTTGTGTTGGGAAAAGATGGTGAAATAAAGGTTGTTGGTTATGGGTCTCCAACCGCATCGCCCAAAAATCCCTCAAAAGCCCCAAAACCGTAAGTCGCCTCTTACGTACACCGTAGTGCTATTCTAAGCCGACACTACACAGCTCGTTATGCTCTGATTAAACATCGACGATCTTATAGTAAAATACCACTTCCAATATTTCAGATCGGGCCGCGTCCCAATGTGGGTGTGGGGAAAACCGGAAGGGGCAGCCTTACTGAGGAGTGCTGAATTATTACCTACGGAACAGGCGGCTACGGCGGAAAGCGTTTTGTTGGAACAGGTTCGTGTTTTTTGAATATTTTTTTAAGCAGTTCTTGAGTAATAAATAAAGGAAAGAAAAATTTAGACACCGGCGGGGATCTAACCCGCGACCTTTACACTTTTAAGTAGTGTTTGCGTTCCCTACCTCCGATTTTTTTTACAAATTCGGCAGGCTACTGTCTATCTTTTCACTCTCCTTTATTTATTGGTAACTACTACTACTACTTAAGGTATACTACTAGACTAGATGTACTCGACAGGGACAAGGAAGTAAGAACTATAATACACAAGAACTTTTTGAATGCTCTTTTTTTTTCAAGAAAACCTCATCAAGGAATCCTCCACACATGAGGTTTTCATGAAAAAAAAAACACCGAGTGAATCTAGTCTAATAAATAAAGAATAAATAAAGGAAAGAAAAATTTCGATACAGGCGGGATTCGAACCCGCGACCTCGGGTATACGCCCCCGTCGCTCTTGCCAATTGCAAACACTACTAAAACGTGTAAAAGAAATAAAGGATAGAAGAATTTCGTGCTGGCAGCCATTGACACGGTAGCTCAATTGGCAAGAGCGACGGGGGCGTATACCCGAGGTCGCGGGTTCGAATCCCGCCTGTGTCGAAATTTTTCTTTCCTTTATTTTATTCTTTATTTATTAGTAATAATCCCCACATGAGGTTTTCATGAAAAAAAAGATTTAAATTATGGATCTAGTCTACCCTTAATAGGGTGATTCGACTGAAGTCCATCACGCTGAACTAGTGTTGGTTGACAACCTTTGGTTTGGTTGACCTAAACGACTAATTCTGTGATATTAGATACGGGAAAAAGTGGCTCTGTAAAAACAAATAGATGTGAAATGCTTAATATCGCAATTTTGCCTTTATTTGAATACTGTGTCATATTCGTTTCTTAGCAAAATGTGTATTAATCATAACAATACTGTATTCAATTTACTATTGGCAAGCCTTAGAACAGAGAGAAAGTCTTAATTAATGTTTCGAAGGTTATTTTTTTTTCTAACATAACATAACATAAACGTTCACGCCGAATATCCCCGAAGGGGTTGGCAGAGGTACTAATACTTCTGAACATCACGTGACTTTGTCACCTGGTGTTCAGAGTACCCACGTTTTTGCATGGACAGTGTACTCACGTGATAGGGGGCAGGCCTATCGCCGTTTTTTTTCTAACTAAAATTTATTTTACTTTTTACAGGTCAGAAGATCACATCCAAAGCTGACTCCGCCGCATGTAATTTATCTTTGTGGAAACAGGTAAGAATACTATCCTTATATCATTCATATTACGTATTTATTATTGCACGAGTTAATATTACAGTACTCAATCAAAATTATTCCCAAATATAGTCCTATTAATATTATAAAGGCGAAAGTTTGTAAGTATGGATGTATGGATCTTTGTTACTCTTTCACGTAAAAACTACTGAATGGATTTGAATGAAACTTTACCACAATATAGCTTATACATCAGAATAACACATAGGCTACAATTTTTGAGGATAAAATGTTCACGGCTGATTGAACTAAGAGTACCGAAAAAAACGCCTTAAGCTTTGTCATAAGCAAATTTGACAGTACGAAGTCTGTCGGGTCAGCTAGTTACAAATAAATAAATCAATGCAAAATGCATTTCTTACATTATCATGTATTTAACTTACCACACATGCAAGCTTTTATTTATTATCAAATTCTGGTCGAAATAAGAATATATTAATATTGTTTGTCTTTTATATATTCCCCTCTAGATTTCCTGAATTTATTAACTATGGCAAAGTTTCAATCACTGAACTAACTAGTATTGTTTTTATAACATAACATAACATAAACGATCACGCCGAATATCCCCGAATGGGTTGGCAGAGGTACTAATACTTCTGAACATCACGTGACTTTGTCACCTGGTGTTCAGAGTACCCACGTTTTGCATGGACAGTGTACTCACGTGATAGGGGGCAGGCCTATCGCCGTTTTGTACGAACACACTGTCACATGACTAAGTACAACTCAGCCATGTGGGTTTCCTCACGATGTTTTCCCTCACCGTTAACAACCATGATAAATTAACCACACATATGTCTTTAGAAAAGACAAATTGGTGTAGGCCCGACCCAGGATTTGAACACTAGTCGTTTGCACGATAACCGAGTGTTCTACCCACTGGGCTATCACGGTTGTTAATATATATATTAACATATTAATATTGTTTGTCTTTTATATATTTTCCTCTAGATTTCCTGAATTTATTAACTATGGCAAAGTTTCAATCACTGAACTAACTAGTATTGTTTTTATATACATACAAAAGTACATATACTCACGGCTATAATTCCCCAGAAGGGGTAGCCAGATCCAAGGAATTATAAATTCCTCAGCCACTTTTGGAAATTGAGTAGGGAAATGGCGGTAAAATAAAGGTTTTTGGTGATGGGTCTCCAACCGCATCGCCCAAAAATCCAATAAAACGTCCAAATACCCTTAGTCGCCTCTTACGACACCCGTGGGTAGAAAGGGGTAGAGACATTCTAAGCCGGCACTACACGGTGGTGTTTTTATATGTGTTGCATATTTATGTATTGATTTAAATAAATGTATATTTTCCAGTTACACGGGGGCAGGCAGTGTGAATGCTTTACCAGCATTATCCTCACTGCAAACTTCCTTCAAGAAACTACTAGACCTCTGTACGCCAACAACTTTGTCAGAATTTTGGGTAAGTTAGACGAAATGTAGTTGTATATCTATTTTCCCTTTATTTCAGTGCCTATAGGAATTTCTAAATTTGTTTTGTAAATGCTCACCGAAACTATCCAAAGAATCCACATACGCGATTTTATTTTCCTAAGTCAAGTGCATCTTCAGTTATACCGTTACTCTCGTGGGAATTTCAGGTAATATTTGCTCACCGACACTATCCAAGGATTACACATACAAAAGGTGTCTGTTAAATAATAATAATAATAAGATTTTATTTGCCTCTTTTAAATACATAACTACATAAACAACATGATAAAAACACAAAAAGACAAAATGGTTTAGAGCTCGGTCTATTCACTGTAAGCGGATAGCGCCGATTTTCAGCTCTGACCATGACTTAAAGATAACTTAAAACTAACTTAAGACTAACTTACTTAAGACTAACTAACTTAAGAATAAAAGACTAACAGTCTCGCTACTGTTTTTATATAAAATAATAATTATTATGCCCAACTAACAACAAATAAAAACACATAATTAGAATATTTTGTTCAGGAAAACCTCATATTTTTCTTTACTTTATTTATTTGTAATTAAATTTGTTTTTCCCCACAGCTGCAAGACTCCCAATACTACTCTCACATGGAGTCGTCCCGCTGGCTGCGTCACGTGACCTCTTGTCTCGTGTCAGCTGATACGGCCGCCGCCAAACTGCACCAGAACATCAGCGTGGTGCTGCAAGAGGGTAGGCAGAGATTATACATAAATATACTCACGGCTATAAATCCCTTGAAGGGGCAGCCAGAGCTAAGAAGTTTGAAATTCCTCAGCCACTTTTGGAAGTTGAGTGGGGAAAGGATGGTAGAATAAAGGTTGTTGGTGATGGGTCTCCAACCGCATCGCCAAAAATCCCTTAAACTTTAACAAAACTTAAATACTTTCAAATGTCCCGAAGCAGTTGGCAGAGGTACTAATACTTATAGCAACACATGATCACCTGATGTTTAGGGAGTTAAGAGAGAAAGAGTTGTCTCACGATGCTCGAAAACAAACATTAAGGTTAGGTTAGGTATAAAAAGAAGCGGTATTTTAGAAAGTGGAGGGGATAAATTTTGGTAGATATGGGCAGTTTAATAATAGAAGAAGGGTTTCGACATAGCTAGTTTAGTAGCAATAGTTAAATGACAATACTACTCTCACATGGAGTCGTCCCGCTGGCTGCGTCACGTGACCTCGTGTCTAATGTCCGCCGCCACCGCCGCCGCCAAACTGCACCAGAACATTAACGTGGTGCTGCAAGAGGGTAGGCAGAGACATAGTCAGCCTGTAGATTCAGGAAGACTCAGAGATACGTTAATAACTTTAATAAAATGAAAGAAAAAACAAACGTTTAATCGCTGTAGCGTAAAAAAAACTGTAAGAAAAGCAAAAGAAAATATATATTTTTAAAGAATTAGACGAGTCACAAAAAACAACGTTACTACAATATTACGAATACTACTTTTCTTGCGCGACAACGAATAGGAATCTGACTTAGTATTTCGTTATGATTCGATGAAGAGGGAGGATAAGGAGGGGTAGGTAGGGGGAGACGTTTTTTTTATATTTCCGTTCAGAAATTTTGTAACTTTGAACTATAGTGGCGAAATAACAAAAATAAGACTACATAACGACCTGATAAAAGCATAATTTAAATCTTTTTGTTCATGAAAACCTCATGTGGGGATTATTACTAATAAATAAAGAATAAATAAAGGAAAGAAAAATTTCGGCACAGGCGGGAATCGAACCCGCGACCTCGGGTATACGCCCCGACGCTCTATACGGGGGCGTATACCTGAGATCGCGGGTTTCGAAATTTTTCTTTCCTTTATTTATTCTTTATTTGTTACTGATAAAAGCAATTAAAAATGTTGGACTGCTTGATATTAACAGATATAGTAAATAATAATGTGTATAATCTTACTTAAACCTACTCTAGCTTATTTTTTTAAAGTTAGGTTTTAGCTGAATGTAAGCTTTGTTTGTTTGTTAAAATTTTGTTGACATTAAAAACGCCTATACATATTTTTAACATTCTTAATTCTAAGTTCATTCCAATATTACCACAAAATCATAATTTTATTTTTCTTTTCTCAGGCGATGGCGTAGATTATTGTGCCGTGGTATCAAGTCTGACGCAGCTACTAATAGATCCTCACTTCAGAACCATCGTTGGCTTCCAGTCCTTGATACAAAAGGAGTGGATCGCCCTGGGACACCCCTTCTGTGATAGGTAATATGAAATTTTTAGGAATTAGTTAGGTACAATATTAAACATACATACATACACTCACGGCTATATATCCCAGCCAAGGGGTAGCCAGAGATTCGGAATAAACAATTTCTCAGCCACTTTTGGTGGGGAAAAGATTGTAAAGTAAATGTTTATATACAATATTGAAAGATAGTGAATGGAGTAAAAAGTCCGAAAAAGAAGTGATCTTATTTATAGCATATAAATTATTATCTATTATACTAGACACAAAGACACAAGTGCCCATTGAATACGTATTTTTATCTATACCAATTATCTTCTAAAGTGGTGCATCTTTAGGACGATTGTATTTCATAGAAACTAAAATTTATTCGCACCTATTAAAAAAAATATTTGTTCGTTTATTTATATCATTTGCCACGGGTCTTTATGTCCATTATAGCATCATTCGTTAGCTCTAATTGTTATTGACATAACATAAACGTCCACGCGGAATATCCCCGAAGGGGTTGGCAGTGGTACTAATACTTCTGAAAATCACTTGACATTGTCACCTGGTGTTCAGAGTACCCACGTTTTGCATGGACAGTGTACTCACGTGATAGGGGGCAGGCCTATCGCCGTTTTGTACGAATACACTGTCACATGACTAAGTGCATCTCAGCCATTTGGGTTTCCTCACGATGTTTTCCCTCACCGTTAACAACCGTGATAAATCCGTTATTGACAGCGTAATTTTATTGAAATTACAGACTAGGCCTCCCCCGCCCAGGATATCTGAAAGACGACAAAGACTCCACAGCCCCTCCAAGCCAAATTGCTCCTGTATTCCTGTTATTCCTGGACTGCGTGTGGCAACTCCAAAACCAGTTTCCTTCCGACTTTCAGTTCACAGAAACGTATTTGACCACTTTATGGGACTGCACTCATAATCATGTGTTTGATACTTTCCTGTTTAATTGTCCGAGAGATAGGGAGTTGGCGGTTTCTAAGGTAAGGGTTCTGGTAATTTAATTATTGTTTGTATATCCCGTATTTTTTTTCAGAACATTTAAGTTGACTATTTTTTTTTGTTTCTCTTTTAGCAATAGTTAATTTAGTTTTTAGTCTTGTTATTTTTATTTCCCTTGTTTTTTTTTCTCAGTCTGTTATTTGAATTCACTTTTAGTCTGTAAGTTGTTGTTTTTAGTTAAATTGTTATAGGTGGAGATTTTTAATTGGCATTGCATTGTTTACATAATTTTTTTAGTTAATTTCTTAATCTTCCAAATAAAATAATAAATAAAATTATCCTTGAGAGAGGCTGGCAGAGGTACTAATACTTCTGTATACCAACTGACATTGTCACCTTCTGTTCAGAGTACCCATGTTTTTCTTGAAAAGTGTACTTTTGTGATAGAGAGCAGGCCTATCGCTACATTAGTTATACACTGTCACATGAATTAGAAGAGATAGGTCATGTAAGTTTCCTTATGGTTTTTCCCTCACCGATCGGTGTGAATCATGAGGAAAATTATCTAACCCTGGCCGTGTAGTGTCGGCTTAGAATAGCACTACCCCATTTCTTCCGGTGGGTGAACGTAAGAGGCGACTAACGGCGAGGGATTTTTGGGCGATGTGGTTGGAGAACCATAACCAAAAACCTTTATTTTAACAACTTTTCCCTACCCAACTTTCCAAAAGTGGCTGAGGAATTTATAATTCCTTAGCTCTGGCTACCCCTTCTAGGGATCTATAGCCGTGAGTATATGTATGTATGTATGTATGATTCAGTGGTACAAAACGTAAGCAAATAGTCTTTAGTAGTATCAAGTGCAACTACGAATAAACAATAAAAATACATTGTTAATTATTTATATTTCATAATATCATGATTCGAGGATAGTTTTAGGATACTAAAAATTACTCTATTTTACTATTACTCTACTGATAATTACTCTATTGATGTATGTGAAGATTAAATAGACATTATAAGGTCAGATTGTTCTGGTCAAGGATTTTTAGCAAAGTCTTACCTATTTACCTATGCCCATTACAATAGGCAGAGACTATCAATTCCCACTTTCTATCATCCTGACAAATCTCTTTTGCTTTTAAACAAGTAAGACATTTATGTTTTCAGAACTTCATACAAAGGCCTCTCTGGGACTGGGGAGAGCAATTTAACGAAAACGACATAAAACTATTCTACAATCCTCTCTACACTGAGTACAAACCCGTCAATAACCAAAATAATAGGATGTGTAAGTATGGAATTATTGTTTTAATCCTTGTACTGCTTAATATATGTGCCCTAATGCTTTTCCTTTCACAGTTGTGTGCGTATAATATTAATAAAAAAATACTTACTCGTATCGGAATAAGTGGCTTCAGAATATTCTATAATTCCATATATACGCCTAGATTTTCTATCACAAATAAAATTAATTTTGCTTATCCCCCCCTCAGCCTTAACACCCCTACCACCAAAACCGAGCCGGCTAAGTCCGAGTGTGACAATAAGTTCGGTAGAGCTGTGGTCGCAATGCTATGAGAGATGGTTGCAGCCATTGGATGCCGTAGGAGCGGGACAGGTGCAATTTCATGCGCATAACTACGCTTTGGGGAAAGAGGTAAGTAGTACAAATGTTATATTTAATTTAATAGGCTATTTGACAATGTTTTGAAAACTATTTTAAGGTGTTTATTTATTTATATGGAGCCCTAAAATAATACTTAACTGTCTTTATTTTAGCTATTTTATTAAAAAATTGAGAAAGAAAGTACAATATTCAAATGTGCCGCGAAAACACGGCTTTAATTAATATGGCGGCTGTAGCACAAATGACGTCAATTCCGCATTAAACACCAATGAGCGAAGCGATGCACAATTTGTTTATGCGCAATCTATGTCATTATAGATATAGGCAATCACGGTCGTTTTTTAGATGACGAATTTTGGTAAAATAATGCCATATTTTTATCTCGCATTATTACAAATCGATTTTAGAAAGAAATATTAAGACTTGTGAAATGAAATAAAAGAAATATATATTTTTATTACAGTCAAATAGCCTATTGTTGAAAATTTGTTGTTCATTTAAGATATACATAATTGGGGACATGTTATGAATTCATATATACTCGTAACCATGTAATAAAAACCGTGATAGCACAATGGGTGAACAGCCTTTCATGCACTGGGTTGGTTCAAACCCCGGTGTGCGCGCCTACACCAGTTTGTTTTTTATAGTCATAGTGTATCGTGTAAGTCATGACTTAATTTACATATCATTTTCAGATCCGCCGTCTCAAAGAAAAAGTACTATCCCTATCAATAATGAGTAACAGACAATCGAACGGAGAAACTGAAAGTGAACCAATACGATGGCAGCCAGTGTCTCGATTCCACCCCTTCAGTCAAAACAGGCGTGATGATATTCGAGATTTGGATGTCATGCAAGTTAGTCTTATAGATGCCACTCAACTGATAGACTCGCAATCTTTGTTGAATGCACCTGATTAATATTTAGGTGGTTGAATATGGAATATTTAACTTTTTCTATTATTATTTTCGCATGTTTCGTTTTGACTCTTTTTTGTAAAAAAAAAGTCTCATTATTTATAATAATGCTATTAATTTCAATTTAGTTAGGCAGAATTATTGATAGCTCCTTTGTACGGTTCTTACATTGTTGTCCCAACATAGTATCATTCCTGAAAAATTAATATTAGTTTCCTGTTTTGTCCTCAGTACAGTCAAAACTAAACATGCGAAGTAAAATGTATACATAACATATTGATTTGTCGGTACATTATTTTGTAGTTCTTAACATAAGAATAAGTTTGTTTTTGTTTATATAATTTGACAACGCATTGTAAGCAGCTACACCTAATTAAGGCATTTTATGTTTTAAATACAAAACTGAGAAAGAATGCCAAAATAAAATTATTTTCTATGATAATAGCTCTGCGCTAAGTTATTCCATATAATCCTATAGCCATTTAAACTAGTGTTGTCTCTTTCTAGTTATTTGTAACAAATAGAGGAAGCAACAGTTGAATTAATTATTTACTTTTGCTACCTGCCTAGCTAGCATGAGCGACCTTTTAACTAGATAACGCGTGGTATAAAACAGCTATCTCTTTAGCACTTACATACTATCGTATATTTTTATCACATTCTAACCGACTGAGTAACGATAAAATAACGCTCGTGCTAGGGCTGCTTAAAATTTACTATACACCATAGATGTACTAAATACCTAGATATGTTTTATACGAGGAAACCCGCGCTTACAAGTGGCACTGATTGCGGCAGTTGTACGCACGCACACCACTAGAAATATATCCAAACAACACACCAAGAAATATATTTGAAATGTAAGCGAGATAGCACATTTCATAGCAAGCGCTAAAAAGAGATAAACATATTTTCTCTGCACCGACGTGAAATATGACCTAAGACGACCGCTTGACAAAGAATAATTTGTAGATCTATACACACGATACACCTGATTTATTATAAATTATAATTAAAACGTTGTAAATTTGTAATACTTACGAATGATAAGTAATCCCGTCACTTTTAGTAGTTTTTCGACTATAGTTTGTGCAAATTCTCATCACACACGACGGCATTCTCGATTATTTTGATAAACAAACACGCCACAACAAGTGAACGATCGCGGCGGCAGCTAGTGTGCCTCTAAAGTTGGTTGAGCCATTTAGCCCGATATATAAGTGCCACTTATGAGCGCGCGTGACTTATCTAAGATTTTATTAGTACATCTGTGCTATACACACATTAAAAGTCTTTTAATATTTTTTTCCATTAGGCAATGCGAAGTATTGAACTTGTGATACCAAAACGTAAACAAAATTGTACATTTAGAGTTCCAAGTTAGGCCCCAAAATAAGATATAAGTTACATTATAAGCAAACGTGTGTTGAAGAAATTGATATATACATATACGTATATTTTTATAAGCATTATAAAGAGTATTGCATTAACATAGGTTTAACGAATGTTTTATATCCAGACAGCTCCTTACAATACCCTAAGAGCTAGTGCCTCAGTATTGTTTGAATTACTTGTTATCTTTGAGAAATTAATATATTTGTTACAATGTAAGTGATATATTTAATTGTTTGAATATTTTTTTTAAATCAAGTGGAACTTTAGTGGGTACAACGGGTAAATTCGAATGGTCCATTGTGTGTCTATAGTATAGAATATTTTAGTATTTTAACTAATACTATAGACTCTATAGTATTAGTTTAAATACTAAAATCTTGGAGAGAAAACATTAAATAAAGATTAGGCGAAAAGGTACATAGTATGATATTTTAGAGCTAATAAAGACGAAAATATTCCAAAAACCTCTACTTCATCCCGTCTTTGGTTGTAGCTTATAATTTTAGCCAGTTTCGCCAGTTTCAGAATATAATATAGAGAACTATAATACATTCGAGTTCTAAGATAACTTATCAAATTTAAATAGAAAACTACACATTTTTGAGGATCATGAAAAGTTTACCCATTGAACCATTAGAAGTTACGTCCATTGATAAAGTTATGGCAAAATCATGTCCTCATCAATATATTAGCTTTCTTAACAATTATATTTCTGTATAAAAGATGCAGCTATCAAAGTATTAATTGAATATTGTACGAAATTAGGTACATTTAGCACAATATTTTTTATTTTTGTTTGATATAATATATATTGTAAGAGAACAAAATAAAATGCACGACTTGTTATACGCCCGATTTCTGAATTGAGTATTCCAGCTGAGAACAACTTAAGTATCGTTCTGTCGCATTGAAATCTTAACAATTGAATGAAACAAAACGATACTTAAGTCTTTCTCAGCTTGAATACTCAATTCAGAAATCGGACGATAGTCATATGTATATAAGCATTGTTGAACGCTCAGTGAGAGAATATTTTAGTAGACATATTTATAATGTAGTCTAGATATTAAAATATATCGAATGTTCTTTGATATTATTGTTTGTGTGAAATGGTTCTTAATCTAAATCTTTTTGTGAAAGAAAATATATTTCGAATGTAAAGTGACTTTATATTATAAATTCAATATCGGCGTTTTAAATAAAGTTGCTACTTAAATTTATATTTATCGAATCATATGCTTAACTATATATATTACTTGTGCCTGATACAATTTTGAAAAACTGATTCAATTCCATTATTGAGTTATTTTTACAATTTATACTATTTCTTCTTCCATAGCCATTGTTGTGCCATTATGTGAAATGATTTCGCTCTTTGTTAATGATAACCCTCTTACAAATGTTAACGAAATGGTTTTCTTTAAAACATATCACATGATACGAACAAATACATACGTATACATATATCAGGTAATATGAAGTAACTTTCTTTGGTTTTTGAATATTATCATTATCATTTTAGTGATATCTTTGAAAAATCTATGACATTCGGAGGGGTATCTATAGCAATAGACAGTTCTTGTTACAATGATATCTTTGTTTCTTAGTAACGAATGTAAAAACCATTTAATACTAAATCAATATTAATCTAAAAACTGAGAATAAAATGTATATTTTTTGTAATATCGTAATTCATAGTACAAGTGTTGACGATACAGTTGTTATAACGTGATGAACCCAGTGGATGGCCGATATATAAATATATGTGGATGTTATAGGAGTACCTGATAAACTGGATTTTGATGTTCAAATTGTGGAAAATAAACAATTTGTGAATCAATTTGGTTTTTATTTCTCCTATAAAGTAAATGAATTGCATGAATTTGACTACATGTGGATTCGTTGGTTCCATCTTTATATTTTCTTATCCGACATGAAGCTTTAAGCTATGAAAAATACTTTATTACTTACAAAGCGTCACTTAAGCGAAAACATCCTCACAGTCTATATATATCTCGACCCAAGGCTCGAGCCTACCCAATATAGAGTGATTTGGCCATAGTCCACCACGCTGGCCAATTGTGGGTTGGCAGACTAACTACTACTACCGTAATAGAAACCGGGACTGACAGCTTCATGTGGCCTCTAAAGAACAGAATGATCAATTTCCAAATTGGAAGAGGCTAGATGCCTATAGGGGCATCTCACTGTATTAAACGGATACAAACAAGGTAAGGTATGGTTTAATTATTCCATGCGATTACCTCCCCTCCGTCTTTGATTTTAAATGGTAAGTGACCGTCGCAATATTTTGATAGTGGTATATTGAAGATATTGACATGATGTTTATGTATAAAGGACAATAGCAGAAATATAAAGGCACTGCTTTCACTGTTTCAAAGAGCATGTATTAGTGCACATTGACTGTTAACAAAATTTGTGATAGAACTAGTGTTATCGTATTTTGTTTCACAAATGAACTATGTCTTACATTTAGGAGTTATAGTGCAAAAGATATTCCACGATTATTTTTGTTTATTTTTGCTAATTGAATGAATACAATCCAGATCATAATGTGTATTAAGTAAGTTAATATTAAATTAATATACGGACATATACACAGATCAAGTTAGCCCCAAACTAAGTTTAACTTGTATTATGAAATACTAACTCAACGATACATTTAATAGAATATATCACCTCACACAGAAAGACGATCCAAGACTAAAAAACTGCTCATCACGTAAATGTTGCTCTCAGCGGGGATCGAACCTGCAACTTCCGGCCCGAGAAGCTAGTCACCTGCCCACTCGGACACTGACGTCGTCTAGATAATCTGTTATTTCATAATTTAACCGTTTGAACAGATGTTTACAGAAAATGTATTAATATTAATTCATTCCAGCCAGTTTTATTTATGTATTTTTTTGTAAATCTCCGTCTAGTTTCAATTTTTATTACACGATTTTTTTTTCTACGACGTTATAGCTCAATGGGTAGAACACCGGTTAACGTGCAAGCGACTAGTATTCAAATCCCGGGTCGGACCTACACCAATTTGTCTTTTATAAAGACATATGTGTGGTTAATTTATCACGGTTGTTAACGGTGAGGGAAAACATCGTGAGGAAACCCACATGGCTGAGTTATACTTAGTCATGTGACCGTGTATTCGTACAAAACGGCGATAGGCCTTCCCCCTATCACGTGTGTACACTGTCCATGCAAAACGTGGGTACTCTGAACGCCAGGTGACAATGTCACGTGATGTTCAGAAGTATTAGTACTTCTGCCAACCCCTTCAGGGATATTCGGCGTGAACGTTTATGATTATGATTTCTTTTTCTGTGTTTTGTTTACGCTTGAAGTTCCGTGTAAAACCGTAGCCTAATTCAGATTACAGTCAAAAACATTTTGCAATTATTCTTTATTTTCACTCGCTTATCATATTACATAAGATATTTACATCTAAAGACATGTATTACAAGAGGGACTTAAAAATCTAAACTTATAATTTCTTAGTTACATAAAACAATAATGCTGCATCCTTTCTCAACATTTCACATAATTGCGAAGGTAATTAAGTGTGCATTTGGACCAATTTATATTCACAAAAGTTCTTTTTCATATATTTTTTTATACTGCTTCAAAACTGGGGGAGTAATAAAAACCCTTCTTCGGTGATTTCTCATACAAACTTTTCAATCTCGTTTGTCTCCTGTCCTTTCTTTCATTAGAAGGTTTTTCATTCGTATCTGCCACAACCGAAGTCGACGTCTTTCCAGTACATTTTGCCAATTCCGAAATCTCGAGTTCTGAGGATTTAACGTTTGTTACGTCAATATAACCGAATATGCTCAGTGGAAAAGCCAATGCTTCTCACATAGATGACTTAACTAAATAGAGCGGAATCCAAAAGTAGTTTAGTACAAAAAATTCTAAAAAAAACCGCTAAACCCTGCTTGGTTGATACAATATTCTGACTTGCTGGTTATTTGCTTCGCTAAAGTCAGTTGAAATGCACTGAATTGTTTACGGATACTGACATTCTTGGTACATTCATACATATACTCACGGCTATAAATCCCTAAAAGGGGTAGCCAGAGCTGAAGAATTGAAAATGCCTCAGCCACTTTTGGAAGTTGAGAGGGGAAAAGATGGTAAAATAAAAGTGTTTGGTGATTGATGATGGGTCTCCAACCGCATCGCCCAAAAATCCTTTACTAGCCCCAATACCCTTAGTCGCCTCTTACGTACACCCATGGGAAGAAATGGAGTAGTGCTATTCTAAGCCGACACTACACAGCAACATTCTTGGTTTCATCGCTATTCAACTCAGTTAAGTCCTCTATGCACGCAGGAGACGCGAATTCAAATCCTACGTTGGGCTTCGTCAGTGCGTCTTTTCTAGAGTCATAAGTGCTGGTTATCAACACAAGTTATATGTACATACCTATATACATACATTCATACATATACTCACGGCTATAAATCCCAGGAAGGGGTAGCCAGAGCTAAAGAATTAGAAATTCCTCAGCCACTTTTGGAAATTTTAAAAATAAAGGTTTTTGGTGATGGGTCTCCAACCGCATCGCCCAAAAATCCCTTAATAGCCCCATACCGTTAGTCGCCTCTTACGTACACCCACCGGAAGAAATGGGGTAGTGCTATTCTAAGCCGACACTACACAGCGTTAAGTTGCTTCTTACGATATCCTTGGGTAGAAAGGGATAGTGACATTCTAAGCCGACACTGCACGGCTACTCTGAAGTCATATGTGTGGTTAATTTATGGAGGTTGTTAACGGTGATAACACCATGAGAAGTCCACTACACTGCATTACCAAGTCAATTAAAATTTCGATTGTACAGTCAACACACAGGAAATACGAAACTATTTTTAACCCCTATGGAGATGGGGACTTGTTAAATTGTTATCAGTTATAAATAAAAAAACTTAGAAATTTCGTGTAGATTATCTCTGTTTATAGCTATTAATGTATCAGGGAAACGAACATTCGTGGAGTTCACTGATAATTCTTTCAAAACCCATCCATCATGCCGTATATAGAAGAGTTGAAAGAGGTACTGATACTTCTGAACATTACGTGACATTGGTTGCACCTGCTATCCAGAATACCTACGCTTAAAATTTTTATTAAATTTATTAGCCTATGGCCGTGTACTGCCGGCTTAGAATGTCGCTACCCCTTTCTACCCACGGGTGTCGTAAGAGGCGACTAAGGGTATTGGGGCTATTTATTGGATTTTTGGGCGATGCGGTTGGAGACTCATCACCAAAAACCTTTATTTTACCGCCTTTTCCCCACTCAACTTCCAAAAGTGGCTGAGGAATTTATAATTCCTTGGCTCTGGCTACCCCTTCTAGGGAATTATAGCCGTGAGTATATGTATGTATGTATGTATGGGTTAAAAAATTGTGGATGATACAGTTCGGTTAGTAGTGCCCTTGCCAGTGAAAGTTCACTTTCGTACGAATACACTGTCACGTGACTAAGAGCAACTTAGGATCTCCATGATATGTTATAGACATATCACATTTACTGGCACAGTTGAGATAAAAAGCGAATAAGGTTAAAGCCACAAATACTCTCATAAGGTTTAAATTACTTTAGAGGAGCAAAATAAAACAAAAAAAACATGTAACTACATAACAAGTTTATTACATTCTGAATAAATTAACATAACTACGTTCATTCACACATTCAAAACAACATCAGTGATTCTACGCAGATATGTGTTGCAAGCCAAACATCTTGAATTAAATAACAAAGCTACGATTTTCATTGTGTTACAATCAGTAGAAAAATATTTATTTAAGCCCTTTAAAACATTAAATAAATCTAAAATCCGCCAAACTATAACGTTCAGGTTAAAATGGTACAACAGCGGTCCCTATTAAATGCAAAGTACTACCATAACTTTCACTAAACCAGTAGATGTGCTCTAGTTAATCCTTAACACGTTAGCATCACTTAAAAAGATTCTTCAACAAACAAATATTATTGTTCAAAACATAGTCATAAAAATAAAATATTTTAGGTGCAAGCTGGACTTGGCCAATGTTGGATTGGATTGAACCTGCGACCTTGAGGAGTATATCTTGAGACCTCAGTTGTCGTCCTCATCATTTTCAAACATATCGTTGTAATCTTGGGAATGTTCGAAATCATCTTTCATGTTCACCTGAACAGAAATTGAACATCGTGTGAGAATGATAATTTTACTACAAGTAATGAAATGTGTCCAGCGTGGTGGACTATGGCCAAATCGCCCTATATAGGGTAGGCTCGAGCCCCTTGTTGGGGACGCATATGGACTGTGAGGAATGAAATGTAACTTAAATTGACTTCGCTAAATGTTATGGTATGATGAGTGAAAATTATGTATAAAAGCAGTTGAAAGCCTGTACATGGGGAATGATAGCACATTACCCTTTGAGGGTTTTGAGTAGGGTATTGAATTTACTGAATATTTAGATCCTCTCATAAGGTTTTGGAAAACCTTTCAAGACATCTGTTTGAAAGGGTAACCCTCTCTTTTATGGGTAAGCGTGATGATACGTTAGAAGTTATTTCCTATTAGCTAAGGGGGTTAGTATTTACATTGTTTTTAAACGGGCTATTAGTGATGATATGATCAGCGTGCAATTATAATACATGAGACCAAAATAATAGTATTTAGCCACACGAAAAATTAACGAAAATGAATGTTACAAAAGCACTATTCCATTAATCTGTCCTTTAGTCAAGAATTAAAAGAATTCAAAACTGATTTGGCACTTTGAAAGCAATGTCAACAACAAATAATGCAAAATTACCAAACAGTTACTATTTAAAACCTTGAAAAAAAATTACTTAAAAATTCTTTATTCCAAATAATATTAAATTCGCTGGGTATTTCGCTGCTAACACTTCTTACTGGATACCCAACCCAACCCATAGTCTTGTATTTTACATCATGCGTCATCAATAACTTAATTTAATTTAAGGGTAAGATTCCACCAGAGATGTCCGAGGTGGATATAATTTTAAAGAACCAATCTCCTCGCAAAACTCTGGTAGATTCTCAACCTTAAGCATTTGTACATCACGTTTTTTAAACGCGTCGTCACACGCGTTTGTATCGATACACACACAAGTTTATGAAGCCCATAGATTTTAGTAGGAAAATGTGCGCGTTCAAATAACGTGATATGCAAACACCCTTAGCATAGCATGCATTGCCACAAAATTCAATTTTATATAAAAAATATCATTGGTTGGCAACTACGTGCAAAATTGAGTCATAACATTGATCATTTCAATTTACAATACAGGTGCTTCCAATTTAGAGGTATATTTCGTTTTGTAACTCGGGTCTTTAAAATTGGGACATAATATCATGCCAAACATTAAAAACACAAGATAAAAAAGCTGCTAATACTTTTAATAGCAGTATAACATGTACTTACTTGAAATAGTCCATTAGCTATAGCAAAGCCGGTCATGGCTATCGTGGCGAACACCATCGCTAGGAGCTTGTTCCTGGTTTGATTCGGAAAGTTGGCTGCCTCCGCGTCCGATTGAGTGCCTTGTGATTGTTTCTTTGCGTTTAGTTTATTGTATTCTGCAATAGTAACGTAACAAAATTAGTTATTAGTTTGCTGTGTAGTGTCGGCTTAGAATAGCACTACCCCATTTCTTCCGGTGGGTGTACGTAAGAGGCGACTAACGGTTTTGGGGCTTTTAAAGGATTTTTGGGCGATGTGGTTGGAGACCCATCACCAACAACCTTTATTTCACCATCTTTTCCCCACACAACTTCCAAAAGTGGCTGAGGAATTTCTGATTCCTTAGCTCTGGCTACCCCTTTTAGGGATTTATAGCCGTGAGTTTATGTATGTATGCAAAATTAGTTTCTGTGAGATTCAACCCCTTTTGTGGTATAATTAAGAACTATATTTAAGCATGGGGATTTTGATGGTATAATTAAAAACACTTACTCTTGCTATCGCAATGAAACATGCTTTTATTCCTTAATAATAAAATAATTATAGAATACTTTTGTCGTAGACAAAGAAGCTTAATTATTGTTAAAGGCTACAATGAACTTACATACATACATACATATACTCACGGCTATAAATCCCTAAACGGGGTAGCCAGAGCTTTGGAATGAGAAATTCCTCAGCCACTTTTGGAAGTTGATTGGGGGAAAGATGGTAATAATAAATGTTTTTGGTGACGGGTCTCCAACCTCATCGCTCAAAAAACACTTAAAAAGCCCCTATACCCTTAGTCGCCTCTTACGATCACCCACGGGTAGAAATGGGGTAGTATTATTCTAAGCCGATACTACACGGCTGAATGAACTTATTATGTACAATGAACTTATAGTTATATATTTTCAAGTAGAGCTATTTTGTCATTTAAATTTAACTACCGAACTTCACGTGACTAATTCCATTATCTTTTAGAATCAGAATAAATTGGGAAATGGTAAATATACTAAATAACTCACCATCTGTGACATGCTTAAAGTTCTTTTGATTTATTCTGGCTACAAATCTTGATAGGTTTGCTATTCCTTTAACATGGTTTGACAGTGTTGCATTAGGGAATGTCGCTTTAACTAAAGGAGCTAAATATGCAAATACTATAGCATCAAATGAAGTGGGTCGAGTACCAAAGAAATATTCATTTTCACCGAGTTTGTCTGACAGTGTTTTCAAACATTTTTCAGCTTCAATAAATACCTGAAATGATAATAGAGCTTGGTAAACAATTTTTTTATTGGATAGAATTAAATGTGTCTTTTTAACCGACTTTAAAAAAAGAAGCGTTCTCAATTTGACCTGTATATTTTTATATTTTTTTAATGTTTGTTCACTGTTTACTTCGCCATTTATGAATCAATTTTGATAAAAAATTTTTAGTTGGATAGAAGATACTCCCGGAATGGTACCATGATAAGGATATCAGGGTCTGATGATGGGATCCTGGAGAAGATTGTTGGTTATATATTTGATTTAATTTTGTTTGACTGGCACCGACTCACAAATTGATTTAAGAGAAATTTAAGATTTAGATAGGTTGAATGCGTGTGAAATAAAGAAATACCCAAGGTGTTAATCACAGTACTCATATTTAATTAAAAAACTTATTTCTTACTTTTTAGCACTTGATTGTTTATTTTCCATGTTAATCATAATTCATTTATGCTAAGTTAACCATTTCTCGGTTTTTTAGTTTTTGTTTTTTTAACATTAAAGTCAGTTTCTTTTTGTTAAAAATTATTTTATCACCCTAATATTACCCACATAATACAGCAAGCTTGTACATGCTTTACATAAACTTTATGTCACATGAAAAAGTATACATACATACTCACAGCTATAATTCCCTAGAAGGGGAAGTAATTAACTTAGTAATGAAATTTTGAAATTGGTGTAAATATTATCTGTATGAGGGCTTTGATTTTGGGATCATAGTCATAAATATAGATAAGTGGGTTTTTCTTGACCACCTAACTAAAATTCATTCCGTAAATTGTGGTAGAGGTACTATACTTCTGGACATCACCTGATATTGATGTCACCTTCACCTGTTGTTCAGAAAAGGTTTTTTGCTAGGATAGTACATTCTCATTATTGGAAGGATTTTCACCATCTTGTATGAATACACTGCCACATTATGACTGAGTACAACTCAGCCATGTGGGTTTTTTCATGATATTTTTTTCCTCACCATTACAAATACAAATTCAACTACACCAACAGGCTTAAGCCTGACTTGAATTGAATTGATTGAAATTGAACATCACCTGTATCATAAGCGTTGGAGTTTCCACCGAGCTACTAGGGTCAATAACTTACTAAATAATAAACTACAAAAATGATATAATTACCTTATGAGAAGAAAAACAAACATTCCCCAATGAAGAAATTGATTACATTAAATGACTCTACCATTGCTTTGAACAGTGTTTGTAGAGGGAGAAACAAGAAATTTGTTACATTCTCATTATTTCTACTTTTCCAAAAATAATTTATACAATTATGCAACTACCATATATTATTATTACTTGAACAATATTTTTTATATGACAAAACTAAACATTTGTCTGACATAATTAAACTGAATTGTCCATAACAAAATCAATCACATAATTTGGGTGGAAGTTAAGGGTAGATCATAGAAATATAATACACAGTTTCACTTACCGTCCTTTCAATTTCCTTTAAGTCAGTATGCTCTCCATATAAAGCATCCATCATTTCTTTGGCATGGTTTTGAAATTTATAGGGGTAGTAAAAATTCAGGGGTATAGGTAATATCTTAGCATAAGTAGGTCTTGTTAAATCACTATAGTTCTTCTCGTCTATCCACCAAGTATACATCCAAGCCGGGTACAATTTCTCTCTGAGGTATTGTGAAAAGGCACTTGCTTCTGCTATTTGGGTAGGCGTGAGATTTGCATCTGTACTATAATGCTGGAAAATGTAATTAAAAGAATTTGAAAAACCCAGTAGTAATTGACAAGGCCAGAATCTCTAAACAATATTGAATTATGAACAGGATAGGTTAAAGTGGGGTGCTATTTATTTTCTTACATATTCTAATAATTTTATTAACTTATTACAATTGATGCTTAAAATAATTCTTACCAGGGATTTCAAATATTCTACCACTTCTTCAAAATTTGTCAATACTTTTGGTCCATCTTTCATTACGGGTAATGTTCCTTTCGGTGTGAAAAATGGATTATCTGTTTCTCTTACTCTGACTGGTAAACCAATAAATTTCATGTAGGTCTGGAAAATAAACGTTTTCATGAACCGGTACATAGGAATAGAGGTTAGAAAACCATTCTAGAAAAACTTACCAAAACTTTTAAACATTCCAAATCTATCGATGCCAAACCCCAGTCACCTCTCCATATATCTAATTCTATCGTAGCCATTTTATTTATATGGTTTTATATATTTATTTTATGGATTTTTTTAAATTGAAACCAACACTAGACATTTTTTTATTTTTTACTTTTTTGATTGTTTTTTTATTATACTCTTTGGTTTGATTGAATCAATCAAAAGTCAACGATGGCAAACGTCAATGTCATATTTTCAGTCTAGATTGTAAGAGACTAGCTTCTAAGTCCGGAGGTCACGGGCTAAAATACCGATTTGAGCAATCATTTCTATGATGAATATGAATGTTTGTTCCTTAGTCATACATCACGTTCTAACCCTAATGCGGGGATGTACCAATGTGTCATTTCTTAAGTCATACTGTCTGACATATATATAAAAATACAAGGCAAATACGACGTGATAGCTTAATGGGTAGAACACCGGTTAACGTGCAAGCGACTAGTGTTCAAGTCCCGGATCGGGCCTAAACCAATTTGTCTTTTCTAAAGACATATGTTTGGTTAATTTATCACGGTTGTTAACGTTGAGTGAAAACATCGTGAGGAAACCCACAGGGCTTAGTTGTACTTAGTCGTGTGACAGTGTATTCGTACAAAACGGGGCGACAGGCCTGCCCCCTATTACGTGAGTACACTGTCCATGCAAAACGTGGGTACTCTGAACATCAGGTGACAAAGTCACGTGATGTTCAGAAGTATTAGTACCTCTGCCAAACCCATTCGGGGGTATTCGGCGTGAACGTTTATGTTATGTTATATGTTACAAGGCTGTTAACAGCAATAAAAAAGTGCCCATAAATTCACTGACCCAGCAAAATGAATGACGCAAACGATATTGATGTTTAGAATTATTTTTTCTGTGCCACCTTTTTGGGGGATCTATGTGTGAATATGAAATGTAAAAGATAGTACACGACAAGGTAAGCCTCTGATTTACAGGTTTTTTTATTATTAAACTTTATTAACATAAATGGTTACATTTAATTATTACAAAGCCCTGCAAAACTGTTTCCAAGTTTGTCTGCAGGTAGAGTCTCTTTAAATAAATTTTTATTTAGTTACATCTATGGTAGTGAGTTAAGAAAATATTTTTTTTATGTTTTTAAATTTTTGTCTATTAGGCTCGAGGTGGATGTCCTCGGGCAGACTGTTGATCAAGTACGGTAATCGCTTTTTAAACGTCCTGTCCCCGTAGTAATTATTTACTCTGGGTACCTCCAGCCTGCCCGCCGACACCGACCTCGTGCCATAGCTATGACACAGCTTCGTGAGATTCTGCTCTTGACTGTCGTGGTTGTTAATTAATGAGAGGTATTTATGTTTCAGGCTGACAGGCAGAATTTTACATATTTTAAAAAGTTTATAGTAATTACCATTACATTTATTTTTAGTTTTATGATTAACAAGAAGTTTTAAAAATCTAATCTGAAGAGATTAAAGTTTATCTATATATAATTTAAAAGTAAGAACGTAACTGTCAAGAGCGTAACTCAAGATTGAGTTGACTAGCGAGAAATACAAACATTTAAGTGTGTTTGTTGAAACCAAACAAAGGAAAACATCGCTAGATAGCAGAACCCTTGCCGAGTAAACCAGCTAAGTAAATTTATGTATTTTTGAACAATAATAGGTATTTCATTTCAATTTAATAAAAATCCTATATTAGTTATAAAACAACGGTCTTGATTTGATCACCGCTTCAACTAAGTACGAGTGAGACAAATAGCTGGTTTCTTATTACTTACTATCTTTCAAACACGGGTTCGATTCCCGTTATTAATTATTATAGTTTATAATTATATATACTTTTCTTTTCTTTATATTAAGTGAATTTATCATATAAAAATCTTTTTCTACTGAGCTATTTAATCGCATTCCTTCACTTATTATATTATTAGGTACTTATTAGAATTTGTGAGTACAAATTGTTTGTCGTAAAGGATATATTAAATAGTAAAACGTTAATATTTAAAACTAAATTAGGGTAGTGATAACACTCGGTGTCATATTTTGAGTGTTACATTTATGATTATATTGTGTAGTTAATAGAAAACAAACGATAAATAATAACTTTATATCTTTGTTGTAAGTAAGCGCTTGTGTGGATTGAAATATTTTAGTATTAGGATTATCGTTCGCTATAGTAACGTTTTAAACTAGTATATAATATTAAGACTGTTCGTTTCGTAAAATGGACTCGATTACAACTCGTAGAATGGCTGCCGAACAAAAATATGAAAAATTAAAAAGAGAGTTAAATGATGCAGAAAAATTAAAAAATAGGCTTTTAGAAGAACGGGACGAAAACGTTTTAGCTATTCGTAATTTAAAGTTGAAAAATAGTAATCTTTTAGAAAAAATTGTGTTGCTTCGTGAATCTTACGACATTTCTCAAGTGGAATTAGAAAACCAGCAGATATTAATATTAAAGCATGAGGATCAGTGCGCAAAGCATGAAGTAGCTTTAGAGCGAATTCATATTCTGAATGAGCAGTTGGCAGAGGCACACGCTCAATTGGCGGAATTCCATAGAATAAAGAATATTCACGAAGACTCTCACGCAGTTTCTTTATGTGCCGAACTTGAGGCAGAATCATTATCTTCTATGACCTCTTTTAAATATTCAAAAACTTTCAGTCGTAAACAGTGTAAAAAATATAAATTAGTTAAAAAACGTATATACAACACAAACAAAAGTCTTATAAGTATGAAAAATAGTATAAAATTCATAAACAAGTCTTACAGAAAAATTGATTTACTTAACCAAATAGATAGTTTGAATGATAAACTGAGTGAGCTGATTGTTAGTCAGGAAGATCTGCATTTAAGATACAAACATATCGGCAGTCTTATAGACAAAGAGACGGTTACTCTGAATAGTCATATTTCCTCAAATAGCGTTATATCTCAGTCACCCCAACCAAGTAATGGGATTACATTACCAACTGTTAGCACGCCGCCGCCGGCAAACAGAACATTAATATTTTCGGACGGCATGGCCGTAGGTTTTGGCGAAATACTAAATAAGTATCTTAATCAACAGGTCATTAACCATTGCTATACGGGTGCAAACTTTAATTATATAGTAGAACGAATATTATTAGGCACTTATGACGAATATACAACGATTGTCGTACTGGTCGGCAATAGTATAGGATTAAATAAGTATTTATTAAATAAAAGTATAAATAAACTTTTGGAAATACAAAAAATATATAAATGTAAATTTATATTTTGTACCTTTCCATACTTACTTAATATGAAGCAGAATGACAATATTCATATTATGAATAATTTAATATGTCACGTGACATGTTGTCAAAGCGACAATTTGTTTTGTTTGGATTTGAATAAGTTTTTACCTTATTCAAATTCTCGACTGGGTACTGTATACATACCCTTAAATCAAAAGCGGAACATTGCTAAATTATTAGCATATAATATATCTGACCCCCATATATTTAATATAAGGGGAAACTTACTTCTAGTATGCGATGGTGGAAACCATAATTTAAACTTTTAAGAATGACAATGGAAGAGCCTCCTGTCGTCCTTAAGTCGTCACCTAACATCAATATTGTAAACAAGGAAGGAGGTTCTTCTGGCAATATTAATAAAAAGAATACTTTACAAGGAGTCTCCCAGTTTAAACTTGTATGTCAAAATACTCAGGGGTTTTCTTGTAAAGAATTAGAAATAGAACTGTTTTTGGAAAAATATGAAATAGATTGTTTATGTGTTACTGAACACTGGCTTAAGAATTGCGAACTCATATTTGGTTTTGAAAACTATTATTTAGCTAGCAACTACTGCCGCAATTCTAAAGCCTGTGGTGGCTCCGCTATATTTTTAAAAAATAATATTAAATCAAAAATTCGTAATGATATTGTAAAGTTAAGCGTTGAGCAAGTCGTGGAATTATCCTGCATAGAGTTAAAAAACTATTTCTTAGTATGTGTGTATCGACCCCCTTATAACCAAAATTATGATAAATTCGAAAATGTAATGGAAGATGTATTAAGCAAAGTTTTCAGGAATAAAAAACGTATTATAATATGTGGAGACTTCAATGTGGATCTCCTACAAGACAGTTATCTTAAAACACGGTTGATGAGTTTATTCCAATCGTTCAATTTAGAAAATTTATTCTTGGAACCGACTAGAATTAAAACATGCTTAGATAATGTATTTACTAATGCAGATTTTTCAAGTAAAAGTGTTATAAATAAACTAAAGTCTGATCACAGCGGCCTTTTTGTTAGCTTTCCTCTAGAAATACCAGAACCAAAAATTGTTATTAAAAAAAGGCATATTACTGCTAGTAAAGTAGAAAAATATATAAATATAATAAGCTCTAAGTTGCCTACATTTACAATTAATAAAAACTCAAATACTAGCTATGATATCTTTTATAATGTTCTGATAAATGAGTTTAATGAAATTTTTAATGTAAAAAATGTAACTATTACCAGTAAATTTAAGTTTTGTGAGTGGGCAACACCAAGTATTTATAGATCAAGAGAAAAACTCTTCGATTTATATGATCAAAAAGCTTATAGTTATAATAATGAGTTGAGTGAATATGTAAAAAAATACTCAAAAATATTTAATAAAGTATGTAAAGAGGCTAAAGCCAGATACCTAAGCCGACGTATCCGAACATCCGATAATAAAGTTAAAACAGTGTGGAATATTATCAACACCCAAACAGGCCGAGGTAAACCATGTGATCAGGAGTTCTGTGTTCGATCTGATAAAGGTCTGACTACCTCTAATGAGGAAATCGCTTGTATTTTTGAAAAATATTTTACTGACATACCATCAAAAACAACTGAATATTTAAACACATCGGTCATAAAAGCTCAACACTTGTTACAACAAAATGTTGATAGGTGCGAAACTTTGTTTTGTTTTAAAGATGTCAGCCCTACAGATATCGAAAAATGTTTTAAATCATTTAAACTAAAAAGTTCTGAAGACATTTGGGGTATGTCAGTGAAAGTTTGCCATAATTTTATTGTAACTTTGGCTCCATATTTAGCAGATATATTTAATGAATGTATAAGAAATAAAATCTTTCCAAATCTCATGAAGCATAGTAAAATTGTACCACTTCTTAAATCCGGAGGAGATAAAATTAGTCCTGATGGTTATAGACCAATATCAATTCTGCCAGTTTTAAGTAAAATATTCGAAAAACTAATGTTCAATCAAATGCTTTTGCATTTCGCTTCAAACAAATTGTTTCATCCAAAACAATTTGGCTTTACGAAGGGCCGCTCTACCACCGATGCAGGCGTTGCCTTAATGAAACACATTTTTGATTCGTGGGAACGCAAAAATGATGCTATTGGTTTGTTTTGCGATCTTACGAAGGCATTTGATTGTGCAGATCATGAAATCCTTTTTATTAAATTAGAACATTATGGCATACAAGGTGACGCACTTAAATTAATAAAGTCTTACTTTTCGGATCGGATACAGATAGTGCAAATCAATAATGCAATATCACCTGGAACTCATGTAAAAATGGGTGTTCCGCAGGGTTCTATTTTGGGCCCATTTTTATTTTTAGTTTATATTAATGATTTGCCGTTCATGGTCGAGAAAATGTCCGAGAGAAACGCAGGCAGACTAACTAACAGACGATAATCCTCTTTGGAGGAGAGAGTATTTTTTCGTGTTTCCTTTGTTTTTTAATTATGTTTAGTGTTGCAATGTCATAACTTGTTTCTTTTTTTGAATTATATGTAATTTTTTAACGCAAGCGCGTACAAATATTCATGAAGCTTTTATTATTTTCAGCATGAAGCTAATACCATAGAAGAAGAGAGTGTACCATCTAGTTCCACTTCAGCTCAAGAAGATATTACATCTTCCGCTAATATTACATCTTCAGATGAACCTGTCCAAAAGAAAAAACGGTACAACAAGTTTCTCGATTCGTGGACTACTGAGCCCGATTTCAAACAGTGGCTAACCAAAAACGCCGTTAACAAAGAAGGTCATGATCATGAACAGGGATTTTGTAGATTTTGTAGTATGACTGTAATAGCGCAAAAGTGATTGCGCCATATGAGTTCGAATAAACATGTTCGGCTGTCTGAGCAAATAAGAAACACAAAAAAAATGATGTGATAGCAAGGGAATCACCAACAGACGTAAAAGTCCGGCGAGCTGAACTAAAACTGTGTTCTATGCTAGCAACTAATAATTTACCTTTTTCGTTAATGGACACTCTCATGCCATTTTTAAAAGATGTTTTTTCTGACTCTGAAATCGCAAAGAAATTAGCAATAAGACGAACTAAGGTTTCTCATTGTAAAAAAAATGTTTTAGGGGGCAACTTGGCTAATAATATTTACAGTGTACTGAAAGTTCCTGGCACTTTTTTCTCCATAATTATGGATGAAACTACAGACTGCAGTACTGTTGAACAACTAGCGTTCACAGTAATTTATTTTAACAAGGAAAATAACAGAATAGAAACACAACTTTTTGATATGATAGAGGTCAAATCAGGCGTTTCAACATCTTTAGTAGAGAGTTTGAAAAACGTGATTGAAGCAAAACAAATATCACTGTCTAATTTGATAGGTTTCTGCTCAGACACCACCAATGTAATGGTTTGTGAGATGAACTCTGTATTTGTTAATTTGAAAGCTGTATTGCCTAATATTGCGTGCGTCAAATGTTCTTGCCACTTGATCCATTTAGCAGCATCTAAAGCGTGCTTACAACTGCCCAGATCCGTCGAAGATCTCGTAAGAAACTTGGGCTCGCATTTTAGTCGTAGTTTTTACAGAGAAGATAAGATGGCGGAATTTCAAACTTTTTTCCAGTCTCAATCAAACAAAATATTAACTGTAGCTACGACACGATGGCTATCTATGAGGAGTTGTGTATATCGTGTACTAGAACAGTATTCTCCCCTTAAAGAATACTTACGATTGGTTGTTTTCGAAGACCATTCTAAAACTACAGACAAAATGCAAGCTTCAATGGAAAATTCATTTTCAGTTATTTATTTAGAATTTATGTCCTACACTTTAGGATTACTTACCAAATTTAATTTATTGTTTCAGTCAGATACGCCATTACTATATAAAACAAAACCTTCGGTCGAAGAATTGTTCAGAACGGTAACTTTATGTTATTTTCTTACGTTAAATCTTCCTCGGACATAATGAAAATTCATATAATGACCAATCTAAATATGAAAGGTTAGACAAGGTGTATTTGGGCTTTTTAGCTAGTGAAAGTTTAGAAAATTTAAAAATGAATTCGCAGGTTCCTGAAGCGGGCGTCAATATTTTTTTGAGAACTTGTCGTAGTTTTTATACAGAGTTAGTCAAGCAAATTATACTGAGGTTTGATTTTAAGAACAGCCTGTATGATTTTATTGATTGACTAAATCCTTCGGTCGCTCAAAGTTTTTCCTTTAAATCGTTGAGACCTGTGTTCGTAAGATTCCCATTTTTGTAAACTGTTGATAATGAATGGCGAGAACACTGTTTACTCGATCATTAGAAGTTTGATTTAGAGTTGCTGAAAAATATTGGCGTAAAGCTTTCGATTGCCTTGCGCCAAAATTTATTTCCAGCGGCCAGTACACAATGGCGGACGATGGCCCACTGCTCGCCATTGGCAATTGTAGGCCACGATCAACTGGTGTTTACACAATGGCCCATTGCTCATTACTGCCTGGCAATCCACTTGCGATGGACGTCGAAGTAATTATGGCTGCAGCTATTTATTTATTATTATGTATGAATTTATTTTATATATGGCGCTATTTATGGTATTTTTACGTCATATAGTGATTATAAATACATTTTGCAATAAAATATTCCAAAAAAGTATAAGTATCTATGAGCGGCCGGTGACGAACTAAACAATGGCCCATTGTGGAAACACCACCGGCCATGCTACGCCACGATTCCTTTGAAGTGTGCCCGAAAAACCGACAACTTCGCCATTGCGCGCCATTGCGCGCCACGATCGGCAATTGTCCGCCATCATGCACAATTGCGCCCTGTACACAGTGGCGATGGCGAGCAGTGGGCCATCGTCCGCCATTGTGTACTGGCCGCTTAAAGGTGTTATTAACGCGTTATTAGTGTTGCCTTATTCAAACGCCTCAGTTGAACGAGTTTCTAGCACGCTTAAAAATGTTAAGACAGATCACAGGAACAAATTAAAAACGGATACCATAGTTGCCATAATGCAAACAAAAGATGCTATTAGAGATTGTGTAAAATTTGAGCCTACAAAAAATATGCTGAATGCTAACTTGTACCCAGGCAATAAATAGTATAATTTTTACTTCTTAATAAAGACTGAAAAAAAATATAGTTTTATTTTATTTACATTATGGTAGGGGAATTTCACTTCGAAAAGGGGAATTTTCTGTCCGGACGAGGGGAATATGATGATAAGTATCTGGCAACCTATCACCTCCCCTTTCCCCTCCATTCTCTTCAATTTAAATAAATAAATCCCCTCCCCTCCCGATTCCGAATACAATACATACAATACAATACAATACTTTTCTCAGATTTTCTCTTAGTGTTGTGATACAATTTACTGTTGGAATTTCTACTATTTAATTTAGGTAAATTTCCTTTATAAACTACTCGTTCCGTTTAGTATTCTATAATTATTACAAGCTTTGATTTTTCAAAGTTGAAGGTATATTTATATCATAAAAGTATAGTTATTATAATAAAAGTTTTGTTCACCGGAACAAACGGGGTAAGTCACAATAATTTAACTCATATCATCCTAGTGTTCCATTTTTCAAACGGTTACTTTTTTATTTTTTCACTCTAATTTTGCATGCGTTTCTAAAATTTTGCTTTTATGTTGTTATTACCGACTTTTCTAGCTGTCGATTAAATAAATTTACATTTCACTTCGCGCGGTTTCATCAATCTACAAAACATTATTTATCTGGAAGTTTGGAGTGAAATTTATGGCGAACAAAAAAACGTAAGTAATTATAATACATAAATAATACTACTGATGAATTAGGATTTACGCACATGCTATAGTATTGTTATATCATATCATAATACGTGCTTAGAAAAAAAAAAACTTGTTTGTAAGAAATTGTAAATTTTATGAACCGTTCCATTATTGGAGCAGTAGGAACATAAGCTCATATAATTTCTATACATTTGGATTCTCACTTTATGATTCTTGCCTCGTAATTATAATATTTTTTATTGTAGATTGAATTTGAATCAGATAATTTATCTAATTGAAGACGATGGCGACTTGTTTGCGGCTGATATTTTCATCACAACGCCTGGCAATGGGCAAAATAGCGAAGACAACGGTGTGACGAAGAGTATGCTTGTATAAATAATTTATATAACATCAGTCACCGGCACAAGATGAACTCCTTGAAAATGTTTTTCCTGACACCAAATGGTCTCAAGCTGAGGCTCGGATAGAACTAAACCGAAGGTGAACCAGTAGAGCTATCCACATTCTTAGTGACCCCGTCTCTACAGCCCTCAGCTTCATTGACGGTGACAGAGCCACCGCCAAAAAGAATACGTAATGAAGTGGCAAGAAGATGGGGGTTTTTCGATATTCAAGGAAAGGCTGCGATGGTGTCATATGAACCAGATTTCCGGAAAATCTGGAAATTATTTTCAGTGTTTTAAAAAAAAAGAGATATTTGAATGAATTTGCTTAGAAACTTAGAAAAATATTCAGAAGGATAGTGTTGGTTACCATCGTAATGCAATCTACCTGAAAATATGGCATTGGCAATTACTGATTAACCACATAATATGTTAGTGTTTTCAGCTGTACAAAAAATCTCCAGCTGCAACTTCTCATGATCTTTTATCATTTACGAGAGATATTGTTTCTACACATTTCTAACAACAAGATACAGTTCCTAATACTTGTCTTCATCTATGATTCCTACTCCTAGATGTTCACATGTAGAGCAAAACGTGTGTTTGAAGCTAAACGATTGGATTGGATGGAAAGAACATATTCCTGAAAGTAAAAAAATAAACAAGCTCGATGTGGTTTATGACACAAAAATACAACAACAAAATGTTCCAAGTGGAATTGGAGTGTTGCTTTACATATCAAGTGTTCTATATTTTTTATTCTCAATAACATCTAATTATATAATGTTTTCACGTTCATGCTAGTTAACCATGTTTTTAAGTCCGAAAAATAAAAATAATGTAAATACAATTATCTTATTTCTCATTAAAACTATGGCCCTAAACAGGATTTTACATGTATGTATATTCCTAATGTTCCATTATTGGAACGGTTAAAAAACATAAAAACCTTCTTTTACCAAATTTTTTTTTCCTCACAATTCACATTGTACATCTATAAAGGTGCTCCGATACAATTTTCATAAACATTGAACATGTTTTACTATGGTTGGGATGATACGAGTTAAGTTGTAAATTTCGCGTAATTTCTCCGAGATCCTCATCAAACTAAGAGTCATAGACTACAATAACAATATCTTGTTTATAGTAAAACTAATTTCACGAAAAATGGCTGCTGTGATAGTTCAATCCCGATTCGCTGGTCTTAAAATTGAAGATGAAGAATTTCAAGTTGCGCAAAATGGCCAAAAATCCAAGAAAAACAAAACCTGCACTACAAAGAAGACTGAACCTAACAAAAAGATATCCAGTAGCAGTAGTAATAATGTCAACAAACCTCAGGTCAGTGACCTTTGTTTATATATTTTCAAACATTACAAATTTACAGGCTTTTTTATCTAACTGGTCATTTCTAAAATCTATTAGACCTCTGGTTTTAAATCTAATTAGTGTTTCCTAAGTTGTTCTGCCCATAATTTTTATCCATATTTAGGTTTATTATTTGTCACTGAGAAAATGACTATTCTCACTAATTTTTATATATATATACATATACTCACGGCTATGAATCCTTTGAGCGGGTAGCCAGAGCTAGGGAATCAGAAATTACTCAGCCACTTTTGGAAGTTGCGTGGGGAAAAGATGGTGGAATAAAGGTTGTTGGTGATGGGTCTCCAACTGCATCGCCTAAAAAATCCTTAAAAGCCCCAATACCGTTAGTCGCCTCTTATGTACACCCACCGGAAGAAATAGGTTAGTGTTATTCTAAGCCAACACTACACAGCAACTACAATTCAATCAAACCAAATGCAATGATTTATATTACACATTAATTTTACTTGCTGAACATAAACCATATTTTAAACATTGTATTATTATATCATACAAGGACATAATTTAAATTAACTTTTTAAGGTTCCATGCCATAATTTGAAATAAATCAAACAAAATCCCTTTACTATTGCATAAAAGATGTAAACTAAACCAAACATACTAAACTCAGTTTTCTTACTCACTCTATTTGTTGAATTCAGCCGTCAAATCCAAACAAAAAGAAGAAGCAAAAAGCTCCAGCTGCCAACGGCAAACAATGGGAGACATGGAAACAAAAAGATGAGGAATTAGTTGATGGAAACTATGAATCTGAGTTACAACAGGTAACATTTGGCACTCTCTATTAATACAAATGAATTTAATCTGTATCAGGATTCACAACTACTGAAAATTCTGCTTTCAGAATTATTTTGAGACCTAAAACATTGTTTAAATCTTTTTGTTCATGAAAACCTCATGTGGGGATTATTACTAATAAATAAAGAATAAATAAAAAAAAGAAAAATTTTTCGACACAGGCGGGGATCGAACCCGCGACCTTGGGTAAACTTGTAAATTTGGAGGTAGGAAACGCAAACACTACTTTAACGTGTAAAAGAAATAAAGGATAGAAGAATTTCGCACTGGCAGCCAACTGACACGGTAGCTCAGTTGGCAGAGCGTCCGGGGCGTTTATCCGAGGTCGCGGGTTCGATCCCCGCCTGTGTCGAAAAATTTTTCTTTCCTTTATTTATTCTTTATTTATTACCTAAAACATTGATTAAAAATCCTTTTATATGGCTTAATAAATAGAGAACTAAATGAGTTTAGTATATCAATATGCTGATTATATTTTTGTGTAATATATATTATTATTAGTATTAGTGTAGTATATATAGTAGCATTAGATAATTGTAAATGTCTTTGCAACATTACTTGTGGTACTGAGTTTCATATGTGGGTTTTTGGTTTTGAAATGATTGGTTTGGCATTTGTATGGAAACTCAAAGTCAAAAATCAGTTATAACTTTTTATTTGGTACAGTAACAATATAACAAATGAAATAATGCTATTCATCACAGAAACTAAATTATGTTGCTGTAATAAAAATACATTAAAGATATATTTTATATTTTTTACAGGCTATACTCCTATCCAAGTTGGATTATGAAGAAAAAAAAGATGTGTACAAACAACTTAAGAAGGAAGCAGAAGTAGAAAAGAAGTTGCTAGAGCAAACAGCAAAAACAAACAAAAAACAGAAGAAGAAAAATGTAATGAGTCTTGATCAGTTCAATGGAATGCTGGCGGGGGAAAACAATAAAGGTATTTTAATCAGATTGTTTTCATTCAGTATGTGAACAAAAATAATTACAACTATCATATACTCTGAGGTTCAATTACAAAATAGAAGACAGAACTTTGGGATCAACAATTTTGTAGCCATGTGGGGAAGTCAATAGAGACCTCATGGTAAACAAATAATTTTTGGTGATTGATTTCACACTACAAAAGTAACCAATCGCTTTTGAGCACAGTACTCATACAATATAGCACTAATACATACATACATACATACATATTCTCACGCCGTTAGTTCCCATTGGGGTAGGCAGAGACTATCGATCGCCACTTTGTACGATCCTGGCAAACCTCTCTAGCTTCATAGCTGCAAAATGCGGAGAGGCCCTTAAAGATATATTTTATATTTTTTACAGGCTATACTCCGATCCAAGTTGGATTATGAAGAAAAAAAATCCATCCATCAATCTTTTCATACATGCTCTTTTATTCTTCATACTTCGGACACCTGCCTTTTTGAGCACATTTTCTATTTGATCTAAATGTGTCCTCCGAGGTCGTCCTCTACTAACATTACCTTCCACATTGGCTCTATAGATCTCTTTCACCAATTTACTGTCATCCATCCTCTCTATGTGCCCAAACCATCTCAACATTCCTTTTTCTATCTTTCTTACAATATCATCTTTTACACCACACCTTTCACGAATCACATCATTCCTCACACGATCACATAACCTTACATTACACACTTTTCTGAGGGATCTCATTTCTACTGCATTCACTCTACTTTCATGCTTCTTCTGCCACACCCAACATTTACTGCCATACATAAGCGTAGGAACGAGGACAGCATCATGCACAGCCATTCGGTCCTTTTCAGACACCAACTGACTAGACATTAGACTATCCAGTGCTCCATTTACCGCATTACCCTTTTTCACTCTTCTCTCGATATCTTCATCACACTTTCCATCCCTAGTAAACAGATTTCCCAAATATACAAACTCTTTCACTTGTTCCACTTTCTTACCATTAATATCAATCACGCATTCGGTCATATTCACCTCTATAGCACTAATAATCTTCATATAAACTATTCATAAGGCTATACCTGGTTATACAAAGTATTATTTAAAAATTTGTTTATGTCTGTGCCTGCTACAGGCCTGGAATAGAGGTAGAACCACTATACTTGCACATCCAATTAACTCATATACAAACAAACAGCCTCATATTCAGGACACCCATATTTTTTTAAGGGGTTTTCAATCAAAAGGCTCAGTATGGATGGAGCAGTAGATTTAGTTGGACTGCAAGGTTCAATCAAAATTTAGTTTTTGGTTTCTGACCATGCATTCCTGAAGATTACTTTACTATTGCCTAAAGTAAACAATTCGATAAAACTCACTATCCACCTACAGATATATATTTATAAAACAATGTATATATTTCAGTGAGCAATGAGGAAGAACAAGAAGAAGACGAAGTGCCTGAAAAAGACGAAGCCTTTTTCGAAAGAGTAAAAGACGAAACAAGAGATCAATTAATTAAGGACAAAATCAACGACCGAGTACGCCTCAGAAAACAAGTGTCTGATGAAGTCATAACAAGAAGTCAATTCACTCATGCGTTAGAAGAAAAAGATAAGGAAATAGAATCTCTTAAAAAACAAGTTGTTGATTTGAAAGAAGAGCTGCTTACAGTGAAAACGAGAAACAGAAAGTTCTGTAACATATTGGCGCAAGCTGAAAGTAAGTGAGAGTATATTTTTGGGTTTTACAGTGTAATTGCTAGTAATTTAAGAGACCAAGATTTTCACTATCTTCCACTGCATTGGCAATTATAAAATAGTAATTCATGGAATTATATATTTTAGTACCTTATTCTGTTTAGGCCCAAATTGTCCAACATTAAACCGAATTCCCAACCTACCAATCCACCATGATTCCAGTGAAAGACAAAGCCCAAATCCTGGTAGAAACAGCGTCTGAGGGTGTTCCAAGCTGACCGCAGAAGTGAGAAGGAACTCTCTAAGAAAGCAGACTAAGGCCTATTAATAACATAACATAACATAACATAAACGTTCACGCCGTTTTATCCCCGAAGGGGTTGGCAGAGGTACCAATACTCCTGAACTCACATGGCAAGCGCCATCTAGTTTCCAGAGAAGGTACCCACGTTTTGCTTAGACAGTGTACTCACGTGATAGGGGGCAGGCCTATCGCCGTTTTATACTTTTAAAATAATTCCAATTGAGGAACACATGCCCTAATTTCTACAATAATACACTGATTTCCCAACTTACTAATCCGGAATGATTCCAGTGAAAGACAAAGCCCAGATCCTGGTGGAAACGGAGCGTCTGAGGGAACACCAAGCCGAGCTGACCGCAGAGGTGGCTTCCTTGCATTCGGAACTTGAGAAGGAACGATCTAAGAATGCAGAACTTAAGCCTAAAGATAAGGTATGGTATATATTTATTTTACATACATACATACATACATATACTCACGGCTATAAATCCTAAGAAGGGGTAGCCAGAGCTAAGGAATTAGAAATTCCTCAGTCACTTTTGGAAAATTGAGTGGGGAAAAGATGGTAAAGTAAAGGTTGTTGGTGATGGGTCTCCAACCGCATCGCCCAAAAATCCCTTGATAGCCCCAATACCGTTAGACGCCTCTTACTTACACCCATCGGTAGAAAGGGGGTAGTGCTATTCTAAGCCGACACAACACGGCGATTAATATAATAGGCATGATGACAACAAGTAAATTTCATTGAAATAATTTGTGTGTATATTATTACAAAATTCCCTATTCTAAGACTCTGATTCTTTTCATGATTAAAAGCAAGATGAATATTATAATCGATAAAATAAAATCGCTAAATACGGCAATCCGCCATGAAATGTTGAACGCCAATCAGAGCGCATGACGTCACGTTAGAGTTCTTTCCTTGTTGTTTACATTTGAATTGCTTAAGATAATACACACTCGTTAGCTTTTTTAATTAAATACGCCGTTATTAACTTCAATTTCTTTTGTGTAAATTTATTGCGCTAAATTCAGTTATTTCCATAACATCCATAAGGATTTACAAAGGCTTCCAGCGCAAATTCACCAAGAATCGACTTGATAATGCTAGGAACGTTTCTGGCATCAAACAAAAATTTCTGTTCAGCAGAATTTAGAAATGTTAAAACTTCCATGTTAGTATTGTGTATTATACAGTTGATTTATTAAACCCTATTTATTTTATTAAAACCATAAAAATAAATAGCTATTGTACATATTTCAGTATAACATTCAATATTATAATTTGAGGTTATGTCTATCTATACTTATAATAAATCTGTAGAGAGGTCAATTCTGTACATGAAATATATTTTCAAAATAACTATCAGGGGGTGATTAGGGATCGATACTGATGCCAAAAATGCAATATGTAAAATTTTTGTCTGTCTGTCTGTCTGTCTGTCTGTCTGTCTGTCTGTCTGTCTGTCCGTCTGTCTGTCTGTCTGTCGGTTTGTATGTTCCTTATGGAAACAAAAACTACTCGACGGATTTTAACGAAACTTGGTACAATTATTCTCCATACTCCTGGGCAGGTTTTTGTATACTTTCCAGCAGAGTAGTAAAGGGGAATTTTGGGAAATTTTGGGAAAACGGGAGAAGTTACTACATTTTTTAAGCTTCCGTCGCGTGTGCAGCCTTAATGGTTAAACTTACATAAAAATCATGTATGACGGAAATATTTTTCATAAAATTATCTAAAAAAAAATCCACAACAGTTTATGTCTATCTTTTACGGTTGACTCACAATAACACGTGTAATTCCTGATAGCTTAGCAGTTCGGAACATTCTGATTATATTTGTTTACTCTTACGTTTGTAAACCTCTCACTCATCCCTAATTTAAAAAAGGTAACATTATAATCTATTCAATAAAAAAAGAATCATAGAAATCGGTAGAGAAACACCGAAATTATACATAACGTAAGCGATCGCGCCCGTGACCAAAACCGAATCGTTACTAATTTACATATAACATGCCGTGTAGTGCCGGCTTAGGATGTCGCTACCCCTTTCTACCCACGGGTGTCGTAAGAAGCGACTAAGGGTATTAGGGCTTTTTATTGGATTTTTGGGCGATGCGGTTGGAGACCCATCACCAAAAACCTTTATTTTACTATCTTTTCCCGACTCAACTTCCAAAAGTGGCTGAGGAATTTATAATTCCTTGGCTCTGGCTACCCCTTCTAGGGAATTACAGCCGTGAGTATATGTATGTATGTATATAACATACTAGATGGCGCCAGTAGTTGCATCCTACAACACGTAATGATTTATTTTTTAGATTGTTATAAATACTTCATAGCGTTTTATTCCAAATTTGCTATTAAACGGAAATACTGAACCGTTCATTAAAGCGCATTGAAGATCACCAAACTACACTGTTTAGGGAGTGCTATAAATTTAATAAATTAAAAACATTGCGCTGAATTTCACAATGCTTGAGCAGTGACTTAAGTAAGAAACCTCAGATATTTAAAAAACAACGCTACCCGTGCGAAGCTGGGACGATCCACTAGTGTTAAATATTTCTTTTTGCAATTAAATATTTACATATTTAGAATGTGGTAACTGAAAATGAAATGAAATACCTTTTTAATAGCTCATACATTAAGGATTTGATAACAGTAAGTAAGTGAGTAAGAGAATCATAACCTCCATAAAGTTTGTATATCAATGTTTACTTCTTCCTATAAAAGTATAATGAATTTAGCAACAAAATTCTACAAAATAAAAAGGAAATAAGGTCGTCAAAGTGATTTTCACAAAAATAAAGCTGTGTAAAGCCACTTCTTTCTTAATTTCTTATCGAAAGGAACGTTTTTATGGACGTATGAGTACCCAGAGGGACGGAACACCACCTATATGCTTTTGAAGTCATGTTTTAATGTAAAATTTAGTGAAATGTCTAATATAAATATGAATTAGATAATGTTTACATATACCAAATGTTCCTTGTACTCTATAGTGACGTAAGTCAGCGACGCCATGACACTTTAACGCGTTTTTGTGCAAATTTTAAATTTATCAACCAAAAATTAGTTTTTAAGTACTAAACCTAAATTTTCCGCAGAAATATTATGTTTATTACAATTCATATATATTTCCAAATATTAAAGAACAGTTTCTCAAAATTTGTCATCATGCCTATTATGTAATTTATTTATTTTATTTTATTTTATTTTATTTTATTTATTTTATTTTATTTATTTTATTATCGTTGGGGGCTTACAGCTAAATTTAAAATATAAAATAATAACATAGGCAGAAATAGGCCAATAACAAGCTCCCACATATGCATAAAAATAAAGAACATCGAAAACAACAGAGAAACAGAAGGCTTAACTAAAAAAGGAATTTAACTAATTAATAAAACAACAGCAAGAAAAATGCACCGAAACAAATGATGTGACAAACCAATATTCGGCAACAGCAACCGCTAATTTGAAATACTAAAATTTAAAAAAAAGTCATTTGCAAATGATCGCTTAATGTGAGCTATACTGTTATGGAATAGATCCAAAGTGAGTTTATCATTATAATTAGACTTGCAACGGATATTCGGTTACTATTCGGTATTCGGCCTATTCGGCTGCTTTTATTATATTCGACCGAATACCGAATATCTACATATTATTCGGCCAAATACCGAATACTTAAGTATATAATATATATATATAATATATTTTGTTAATTGGTAAAATGAAAAAAGAAAATCAATTCATTACATATATATATATATATATATATATATATCGCAGGCATATGATAAAAATGGGGATTTGGTCAATTCCCTAAGGGAGTTGATCAAATCACGGAGGATGTTAAAATAACAACACGATTTTATCTTTTCCCTAAACAAATCTAGTGAATTGAACAAATCCCTAAATTGGTTCAGTGGAATGACAAAAATAATATTACAATGGTATTTTAAAGATTTATTTGGTAAGATATACCTACATAGGGGGGGTGCAGGGGGGCAGAGCCCCCCTGCTTGGGGGGGTCGGGGGGCGAAAGCCCCCTGCAGACAAAGAAAAATTAGGTCACACTTAGTTAGGTTAGGTTAGGTTAGATTATGTATAAAACGAGCGAGCGTAGCGCAGCGGAGCGAGCACCTAAATGCCTGATGCATGCTTATATGCCATACTTGCTTGCTTGCAGCTTGCTACATATAGAGGACGGGGGGCGGGGTATACTACTTATTTTAGGGATTTGTTCAATTCAGGCATTTAGGTGCTCGCTCCGCTGCGCTACGCTCGCTCGTTTTATACATAATCTAACCTAACCTAACCTAACTAAATGTGACCTAATTTTTCATTGTCTGCAGGGGGCTTTCGCCCCCCGACCCCCCCAAGCAGGGGGGCTCTGCCCCCCTGCACCCCCCCTATGTAGGTATATCTTATTTTTGTCATTCCACTGAACCAATTTAGGGATTTGTTCAATTCACTAGATTTGTTTAGGGAAAAGGTAAAATCGTGTTGTTATTTTAACATCCTCCGTGATTTGATCAACTCCCTTAGGGAATTGACCAAATCCCCATTTTTATCATATCCCTGCAACATATATATATATGTCGCAGGAAAATCGTCAAACTCGTTAACTTATAAGTTTCCTAGGAAACTTGTAAGTTGACGGAAATCCGTCAAGCAGCAAACGAATTTACATCTTACCTGATAGGTTTTAGATAACTTGTAAAATAACGAACTCACCTCAGGAAAATTGTAAGTGGGGATCATTTTTGACAAGTTTCCGAGTTTAAAATTCTGTATTTTAGGAACTTTACAAGTTTCCTGAATCCCGCTAGGAAAATTGTCAATCCAGCGCTGACGGCGCGGAGAGAGGGATGTTAGTGAATGCGGATTGGTTGGCGGCGGTCACGTGACGTGACGCATTCGCGCGTCTTGTCAACTCGACAATCGAAACTAATATTTTCCTTGCTTTACTAATGCTAATCTATTAATTTGCTATTATTTGCTGTTACTGACATAAAATTGAAAAGTTTTAAGAGTATTTATTAAATACTAGTGGATCGTCCCAGCTTCGCACGGGTAGCGTTGTTTTTTAAATATCTGAGGTTTCTTTCTTCAGTCACTGCTCAAGCATTGTGAAATTCAGCGCAATGTTTTCAATTTATTAAATTTATAGCACTCCCTAAACAGTGTTGTTTGGTGATTTTGAATGCGCTTTAATGAACGGTTCAGTATTTCCGTTTAATAGCAAATTTTGGAATAAAACGCTATGAAGTATTTATAACAATCTAAAAAATAAATCATTACGTGATGTAGGATGCAACTCCTGGCGCCATCTAGTATGTTATATGTAAATTAGTAAAGATTTGGTTTTGGTCACGGGCGCGATGGCTTATTTTATGTATAATTTCGATGTTTCTCTACCAATTTCTATGATCATCTTTTTATTGAATAGGTAATAATGTTACCTTTTTTAAATTAGGGATGAGTGAGAGGTTTACAAACGTAAGAGTCAACAAATATAATCAAAATGTTCCGAACTGCTAAGCTATCAGGAATTACACGTGTTTTTGTGAGTCAACCGTAAAAGGTAGACATAAACTGTTGAGGTTTTTTTTTTTAGATAATTTTATGAAGAATATTTCCATCATACATGATTTTTATGTAAGTTTAACCATTAAGGCTGCACACGCGACGGAAGCTTAAAAAATGGAGTAACTTCTCCCGTTTTCCCAAAATTTCCCAAAATTCCCCTTTACTACTCTGCTGGAAAGTATACAAAAACCTGCCCAGGAGTATGAAGAATAATTGTACCAAGTTTCGTTAAAATCCGTCGAGTAGTTTTTGTTTCCATAAGGCACACACAAACCGACAGACAGACAGACAGACAGACAGACAGACAAAAATTTTACTGATTGCATTTTTGGCATCAGTATCGATCCTTAATCACCACCTGATAGTTATTTTGAAAATATATTTCATGTACAGAATTGACCTCTCTACAGATTTATTATAAGTGTAGATAAATTGTTTGATGAGTATATATCGTGATACTTTATTGTAATATAGTATGAATACCTTCTAGATCTTTTTTTTAAAGAGCGTTTTTATACCAATACAAACATACCTATACTTGCGGCAATAAATCGCTAGAAAGGGTGGGTAGCCTGACTGTCGAAATAAGAAATTTATTAGCTACTTTTGGAAGTTAAAGGGGAAAAGATTGTATTGTAATGTAAACATTATTGGAGATAGGTCTCCAACCGCATCGCCTCCAATGACATCCATTGTTATAGGTCACCGCCAGAAATATGTTAGTGCTATTCCTAACCGATGCTTGTAAGATTTTAAACTCTTACAAATTTACTGCATTCATAATATTTTATCCCGCGGTTGTCCTAAGAGGAAACCAAAGGCTTTTTAAGTGATTGTTGTGGCCGCATACCCAGCGCCACCTTCTGATTTTAGTAGTAATTCGCTACTGTGATGTGAGTGTATGAAAAGCAAGTCAGAAGGTTGGTTGATAAACGAATGGAAGCTAGTGTAAAAATCCGTCATCGTAATAAATTATTCGTAGTTTTCGTTTATTATTACGTAAGACTAACCGTCAGGACACCCTTCTTGGTCCAGCTCCTCATTTATATTTGAAAATATCAAAACATTGTCATTACTTTTGCTTTTTTCTTTACTCAACTCACTTCTTAACCAATCATCATAAGTAACTGGTTCAATTAACAATTTCACTAGCAGCCATTAGGAGGCTTACAAATTTCCTAAATTATAAATTCAAAACTAGAAAACTTGTCAAAAATGAAAGCGAATTAAGCGAAGTAATTTATTAATACTAGTATTGTCAAAAATGATCCCCACTTACAATTTTCCTGAGGTGAGTTCGTTATTTTACAAGTTTCCTAAAACCTATCAGGTAAGATGTAAATTCGCATGCTGTTTGACGGATTTCCGTCAACTTACAAGTTTCCTAGGAAACTTATAAGTTAACGAGTTTGACGATTTTCCTGCGACATACATATATATATGTCGCAGGAAAATCGTCCTATGAAACGTTAAATGTTTCCTAGGAAACTTGTAAGTTGACGGAAATCCGTCAAACAGCATGCAAATTTACATCTTACCTGATAGGTTTTAGGAAACTTGTAAAATAACGAACTCACCTCAGGAAAATTGTAAGTGGGGATAATTTTTGACAAGTTTCCTAGTTTTGAATTTATACTTTAGGAAATTTGTAAGCCTCCTAATGGCTGCTAGTGAAATTGTTAATAGAACCAGTTACTTATGATGATTGGTTAAGAAGTGAGTTGAGTAAAGAAAACAGCATGAATTTAAAATAATGACAATGTTTTGATATTTTCAAATATAAATGAGGAACTGGACTAATAAGGCTTTCCTGGCCGTTAGTCTTACGTAATAATAAACGAAAACTACGAATAATTTATTACGATGACGGATTTTTACACTAGTTTCCATTCGTTAATCAACCAACCTTCTGACGTGCTTTTCATACACTCACATCACAGTAGCGAATTACTACTAAAATCCGAAGGTGGCGCTGGATATGCAGCCACTTCACCTAACAATCACTTAATGATTGTTTGGTTTCCTCTTAGGACAACCGCGGGATAAAATATTATGAATGCAGTAAATTTGTAAGAGTTTAAAATCTTACAAGCATCGGTTAAGAATAGCACTAACATATTTCTGGCGGTAACCTATAATAATGGATGTCATTGGAGGCGATGCGGTTGGAGACCTATCGCCAATAATGTTTACATTACAATTTCCTTTTCCCCTTTAAGTTCCAAAAGTAGCTAAGAAATTTCTTATTCCGATGGTCAGGCTACCCACCCTTTCTAGCGATTTATTGCCGCAAGTATAGGTATGTATGTATCGGTATAAAAACGCTCTTCTAAAAAAAGATCTAGAAGGTATTCATACTATATAACAATAAAGTATCACGCACGGTGTATACTCAAACAATTTATGTTTAATAAATACTCTTAAAACTTTTAATTTTATGTCAGTAACAGCAAATAATAGAAAATTAATAGATTAGCATTAGTAAAGCAAGGAAAATATTAGTTTCGATTGTCGAGTTGACAAGACGCGCGAATGCGTCACGTCACGTGACCGCCGCCAGCCAATCCGCATTCACTAACATCCCTCTCTCCGCGCCGTCAGCGCTGCATTGACAACTTTCCTAGCGGGATTCAGGAAACTTGTAAAGTTCCTAAAATACAGAATTTTAAACTCGGAAACTTGTCAAAAATGATCTCCACTTACAAATATCCTGAGGTGAGTTCGTTATTTTACAAGTTTCCTAAAACCTATCAGGTAAGATGTAAATTTGCATGCTGTTTGACGGATTTCCGTCAACTTACAAGTTTCCTAGGAAACTTATAAGTTAACGAGTTTGACGATTTTCCTGCGACATATATATATATATATATATATGTCGTGGCCATATCGTAAATTTGAACACATCGTGAAATGATCGGTCATTTCATGAAATGGTCGTATTTCATGAAATGTTCAACTGTTTATTGGCCACATCGTGATGTGGTTTGGGCAGATCAATGATAAGAAATCGTTTCTCGATATGGCCAACTAAACGCGCGGCCTCTTCATGAAATGGTTAAGATTATTTGATCATATCGTAAAATAGTCACATTAATTACCGGTAGAGGCGCTGAAAACGCTTTGTTTATGAGTGAAAATGGCGGCCGCTGACAAAAGTGTTATTTCTCTCAGTAAAAAAGTTAATAATTCGAGGAAGAAAGTAATAACAAAAGAGTTTTCGACGAAAAGGTTCTCGAATATTTTGCTAATTACGAAAAAACTGAGCAATATGTTAAAAAACGGTACAGTTTGGATCGCATTTCACAGGTTACCCTATTTCTACGATCTGGCCAAGCGTGGATGACAAAATCGTGAAACGCTGACGATTTTATGATCTGGTCAAATTAAGTTGGCCACATCATGAAATGTGACCATTTCATGAAATGATCGATCATTTCACGATGTGTTCAAATCTACGATATGGCCACGACATATATATATATATCGACGGTTAAAAGGTAATAGGGCATAAGCGACACTTTTTCCGAAAATGACTTTGGAATGCCATCATACTTAAAAAAAATCGCTCTATCGAATGGGCTTACTCCTATAGCTCTACGATGAATTTTTTGTCGCTTACGCCTAGACCAAAAACTGTGTTTTAGGATAGCATTTTGATGTAACCGACCACATTTTAGGCCATTTTTATCTGAAAGGCGGTTGTGCTTATGCAAAAAAAGCATATTTTCGACTCAAAGATCGTTATGCCATATTACTTTTTACCAGTTTATGAATTCATGTTACTTATCTACTTTTTCCATAAACGTATATATTTTTTTAAGTCACTTATGTCCGTTTACCTTATCCGTTCTAATTTTTTTAGGTTGGTTGAATCCTATTTCTCCTTAAAGTTTGGTTAAACTGTTGTCGCATATGCCTTATTACATTTTTCTAGCAACTTCCGCAGAGTCGCTTAAACCCTATAACCGATGATTGTTTACAACTCATCTGTCGCTTATACCCCATTACTAAAAACCTATTTTAATTCGCTCTGTCGGTTGTTACTTATAACTGTCGACTCAGTTGACCAGAAATTGTCACTTCTACCCAATCACCTTTGTCGATATCAATATATTCGGTGTCGCTTATGACAATTTTTATCACTGTATCGTACTGAAGTAGCCATACTGCTAGTCGTTTATTCAGTCTGCTGCCACCACCAGTGACTACAATCAATAAAATCGATTTTGCATCCGTTAATGAGAAAGTTCGTTACATTTTACTTAAAAGGAAATAAGGAAGTAAGACTCATATTTACATAATATGAAGAGAAAAAGGTCTTTCGATATAGAAAATGGTTTTTAAGACATCAGCAGTATGGCAGTTTTTTTTGAGATGGCATGTAGATAAAATAGTTAAAAACATACTGTATAAATTCAAATGTTAGTGTTGCCGTTTGTCCCTGATTTAGTTAGTTGAAATTACTTACTATGACTCTCCAATGATGACTAAATGAGTTAAAGGAATATGAAAAAGGATTATAAGAAACGTCTTGATAGCCTAATCTATACTAATATTATAAAGCTGAAGAGTTTGTTTGTTTGAACGCTAGGATCTCAGGAACTACCCAATCAAATTGAAAAATTCTTTTTGTGTTGGATAGTCCATTTATTGAGGAAGGTTTTAGGCTATATATCATCACGCTGCGACCAACAGGAGCAAACTATCAGCGAATAATGTTGCAAAAACGGGGATAATTCTTCATACTAAGGCTTCCGTTGTGTGCGCTGCGTAAACGGTTTAAGTTACCCAAAAAAAATGTATTAAAGAATTATTTCTCTTTAAATGATCTAAAAAAATGCCCGCAACAGTATATGTCTAACTTTTAAGTTTCACTTACTATAACCATTTTTATGGTAAATAAATTTGGTCGAATTTAATGCATAATTGCCATAATGTTTTATTACTACTATACTTATAAACTTAAAATTTATAAAGTGAAAAAATTGTGAGGACACTATGAAAAACACCTTTTTTCTCATCGCATGACAGAGACCCTCAACAGGTCAGTTTAATATTTCAGTTTGCGACGTGAAAGTCTATACTTTTGACAGTACGAAGTCTGTGGGGTCAGCTAGTTACTAAATATAAAATAAACAAAATAAATGGTAACTACATAAACAAGCGGATTTTTTATATCTTACAATTGGAGTAAGTGAACCTATTGGAATATTTAAAATTGCTTAAAGACTAGATGTTCGCCTTCCTCCGACTTTTCTACACTTTTGGGTACCATACTGACAAGGGTAGCCAGAGCTGTGAAGTAAATTTTTCCTCATCTTCATTTGGAACTTAAATACCAAAAAGCATAAAAATAGGTTGACATGACTTATAAAAACAACCTTTTAAAAGTAAAGTAAAGTAGTTGTAAAGTATTAATCCATAACTTTTGTCTAATCAATAAGTAATTTACTACTATAGCCATTACTACTATATTTTTCGTATTCCTGAAATTTAAAAAATAAAGGTTAATTGAGTCTACCCAACTTATGCAACTTCAATTTAACTTTTCATTTGTTGTGTAAATAAAATTTAATACAAAGCTTTGTATTTTAAACAATATTATAATTGAAGCAACTATTGATTTTTCGGATATTTAAATCGCATGTTATTACATTATTTTTAAAGCCCGACGTTTCGAAAACTGTTCAGTTATCATGGTCACGGGAAGACTGAGGTGTTATTGGTCATTATACAGTACTATAAAATTATTAATACTAACTACCTTCACAAAATTTTAAGTTACATTTGCGTTTAATATTTGCTATGTACAAAAAGAACTAATGTTATCTGGAGTCTTGCTAGTGTTCTTCCCTCGCTTAGTTGTGCTTATGTAAAATAATCAATAAATAAAACGCGATTAAAATATCCGAAAAATCAATAGTTGTTTCAATTATAATGTGCAATCGTGAAAATCTTAGAAAATACTATTTAAACAATATTGTTTAGGCTCATCAGTCGTCGAAAAAGTACCGATACAGACGTATTTTGTGTCTGTCCAGCAGTGGACGTCTATAGGCTGATGATGATGATGAACTATCATCAAATTTGTAATACGAGATCGTATTGTGGCTAAATGGAAAAATATACTAAAATCTGGAACGTCATATTAAATAATGTAGTGATTAATGTTATACGTAGTAGCTGTAAAAAGAGAAATAGTGAATAAGACATCTGATCTTTAATTTGTGTCCAGTTACCGAGGATACAATAGCCATGCGAACTTCTTCGTCTTTCACCTCAGAACTGAGCCTTTGTCTTTATCAAATCATGTGCTTCCTTTTATTTTAACCTACAGCGGTCCCATTTCCCTTTACCTCACAGTTTTTATATGTTATACGCGGCTAATCAATATTTCAAGCATCAACCGGTTGCTATAATCTATAAGTAAAGTACTTTGTCTAAGCCTTCTGACTTGTAAGACTTTTACTTTCAACGTTTAATCAGCGTTGTAGGATTTTAGCTAACAACGATAATGCTATGACAGTCGCCAATTCATTGCTACCCAGGTTAATGCAAGTTTTGTGTCATGTTTGAAGTGGTTTTTATTATTTAAGCTAATGCGTAGACTTACTCAACTCAGAACTCATATTTTTTATCCAAATGTTTATGATTTATTAAAAAAAAATTGCCTTTCATTTAAATTTTTCTTTTTTTTAATGTAATTTTTCCATATGATTTTACTTTGTAGCTAAGAATAAAAAAAACTTATTTCCTATATTTTTGCTATTTAAGATATATATTTGTTTAACCTGTATCAAAAGATATTTATTTAGATAAGATACATGTATATAAAGATATGTAGAAAGAATATTGATAGAATACGCTTTCATATTTTTACAGTTTTTTCTTTGTCCTTTCAAAAGTGATACCCTTTTTCGGGATTTATAGCCGTGAGTGTATGTATGTAAAAAGAGAAGCAACAATCAGGAAAACTGATGATCTGCTTTTTTTAAAGTCATTCTTAAAAAAACTGGGGCTATATTGATTTGTAGCCAATACTAAGAAACCAACGAAACAATGCTATATTTGAATATTATTTAACCTTTGGTTATTCTTAAGCTCTGCCTACCCTCGGTTTAGTTGTTTTTGTGAGTATATGAACCTATTCATGAACTGTCAATAAAATAAATCATAATGTTAGACACTTATATTTTATTTACAATGTCGTTTAATGCACTACCCTATAGAGTAATCTAAAGGTTATTCCCGTTTTCCCTCTGTACAGAAAATAAACGATGTTGTTTAGAGCAATTTACCTCATATGCTTTAAAAACTGAACGTCAGTTGTGTCGTATATTCACAAAATAATTTATTTAGTACTGTGAGATATGCTGTTTTACTCTTTTTATAGTTTAAAAGCTATGTCGCTTGTGCCCTACTTCCAAAATATATTCTAAAAAAAAATGTACTTTATTTCTCTTTACTTAAATGGTATATATTTTTTACGTCATTTAAGTCGTATTACTTTGAACAAAAAAAATAGTCAATTGATCTAAGCGACATTAATTCATGTTAATAACGTCAATACAACAAATAAAATTAAATAATATAATGCGCATTTTTTCCTAAACAAACGAGTGTTTAAATTTTTATGATATAACAATTATCAAAAAAGTTATTCCAATTATTCGGAAATAAAAAACTTTAAACGGCTCTCCTGTAAAATTTGCTTTTTGTCGCTTGTACCCTATTACCTTTTAACCGTCGATATATATATATATATATATATAATGAAAATTTCAATATATATATATATATATTGATATTTTCATTACTCTTAAAATCATTTAAGTAGTCATTGGTACATAACACAAGTACATAATCAACTTCTGAATTAGAAAAGTTGATTCTATGTATTTGAATTATTGTCGTAATCAAAATTTAGAAGGGTAACGCCCGATTTCTGAATTGAGTATTCCAGCTGAGAATAACTTAAGTATCGTTCTGTCGCATTGAAATCTTAACAACTGAATGAGACAAAACGATACTTAAGTCGTTCTCAGCTTGAATATTTAATTCAGAAATCGGGCGTAAGGTTCTCATTTCTTATATAATCGTTTATTAAGTAGTCATTGGTACAAAAAACAGGTACAGAATTTAATCATCTTCTGCATTAAAAATTAAGAATTTTTTTATGCATTTGAATTATTTTCATAATCAAAATTTAGAAGGGGAATCATGTTACAAGTTTTGGCGCTAAAATCCAGCCAAATACTTTTACCTAATATTCGGCTATTCGGTCAGGGGGCTCGCCGAATATTCGGTATTCGGTATACTGCCGAATATACTATTCGTTGCAAGTCTAATTATAATAATTAAATTCATTGCAAGATCTGATAAGATAGGCATTACGTCTGTAATTTGTTTTGGCTGGGGGGACATGAAGCAAATCATTGCTACGCAGTTTTTTTGAAGGAACTCTCAAGCAAATTTTACTGAGGAGTTCAGGACAATCAATATTACCTTGAGCAATCTTGGCTAGTAGACAGATATCTGCTATATTCCTACGCAAATGAAGAGGCAAAAGGTGTTGAGCGATGCAACGCCTATTATAATCTAAGTATGCAAGTTTAAATTTGAAAGTCAGAAAACGGGTCAACTTTTTTTGAATTCGTTCGATTCTATCAGAGTATACGCCATATATCATGAATGACGCCTAAATCTTTGGTATGAGTTAATTTTTCTAAATTTTGACCTTTAATTTGGTAATTAAATGAATTAATACTACGTTTACGTGAAAAATTAATAAAGAAACATTTAGAGGCATTAAGGTCGAGTTTGTTACGAAGGCAATAGTCATCAAGTCTGCTAATGTCCTCTTGTAATAGAGAAGCATCCTCAGAATTATTGACTGCTTTGAATATTTTCATGTCATCTGCAAACAATAGATATTTGGAATATAGAAAACATGATCCGATATCCTTAATGAAAATAACAAATAGCAAAGGGCCTAATAGTGAGCCTTGGGGGACACCGGATGATATTTCCACCCATGAGGAAGTATAGCCGGATAGAACCACTGCCTGCGATCTGTTTTGAACGTTTGAAGAAAACCATCTAAAGAGGTCTCCGCAAATTCCCAGGGAGTGCAGTTTCGATAGTAGTATACAATAATCGATACGATCGAAAGCTTTACTGTAATCTGTATAGACTACGTCAACTTGCTTGCCTTCACTCATGTTCTCGGTCACAAACTCATTGAAAACAAGAAGATTTGAGACTATTGAGCGACCCTTGAGGAAGCCATGTTGATGTTGATCAAAAGAACATTTCAGGCAGTCATACACTGTATCATACACAATATGTTCCAGCACTTTAGCAAGTAAGCACAGCTTGGATACAGGCCTATAATTTTCAACACAGTTTTTGGCACCTTTCTTATGAATAGGTATGTAGGCCTTCTTCCATATCTTAGGCACTGTGCCTTCATCTAAGGATCTTCTAAATAAAATCGTGACTGGAACGGTTAGCTCTTCCGCACAGTTAACTATATATATCGCCGATAAAGAGTCAGGTCCAGCTGATTTGTTCAAGTCTAAAGACTTAAGTAATTTAAATACTCGGTCCGAGCTAACAAAAATAGAGGAAATATCACTAACAACAACGAATCAACAGCATCAGATCTAGAATTGCTAATTTGCGGTTCATCTACCGGCTTTAAAAACGTGGAACCAAAGTACGAGGAAAATAGTTCACTGATACCAACACCAGTATCCCTCGTTTTATTACAGTAAGACATACAGGCCGGAAAGGATCCACTTTTACGTTTACTTGCCATAAACTGGTACATTTGTATCTATGCTTAACTCGAAAAACATTTACAGTCCGCGATGTAGGAATATGAGTGAGACGCTGCTATGTGCGAGTGAGTCCGCTGTAGTGTGCGCTCTAACATTATTCCCACACACACATACATATACTCACGGCTATTAATCCCAAAAAGGGGTAACCAGAACTTTAGATTAAGAAACTCCTCAGACACATTTGGAAGTTTGACTTATTGAATCCCACACTTTCATTTTATATTATTATGTATAATTGATATATAATCATAGCCATTATAGATATGTATGTAGAAATATTTTAATATATTATATAATATATATTTTAGTTTATATCTTCATTATCGGTATATCCATACTAATACTAATATAATATATATATATAAGTTGTTTTAAGTTGTTGTAGTGTTTTTACTAAGTTTAGAATATGTTTTCTCAGGATAGAAATCCGAAAAATCATGGTTCTGGCTATTCCCACGGCAGCCGTGGGCGGGGACTGAGTAACCGCACTCTGCGGAGTCAACGCCGTGCGTATGAGCACCGTGCCAAAGTGGCGTTAGAAAATGGGGCGGCAGCACCCCCGCCTTTTCAGTATTTCCAACATTCACAAGGGCAGCCCAGATCTACCCTGAGGTCTGCCACCTTCAAAGCGAAAAAAGAGGCTGAAAAGAAGGCTAAGTTGGATGCCGCTAAGCATCAAGCTAGCGAGGTGTTAAGGTCTACAGAAGAAAGCCCACCCACTGACGAACCGCTCTATGATCTGGGGAGTCATAGTGCTGGAATTCCAGTGTAAGAGGTATACGTCCAGAATTTTGAATTCTCTGGGTTTATCGACCTTGTCCAGCGGACGTATAACCAGCTTCGCGGGATAGACCCGCGCATTGATAGGAGGTTGCCTTATTGTATGTTCCTCCACTCGAACGTGACACTACTGAATAACATAACATAAACATAAACGTTCACGCCGAATATCCCCGAAGGGGTTGGCAGAGGTACTAATACTTCTGAACATCACGTGACTTTGTCACCTGGTGTTCAGAGTACCCACGTTTTGCATGGACAGTGTAGTCACGTGATAGGGGGCAGGCCTATCGCCGTTTTGTACTAATACACTGTCACATGACTGAGTACAACTCAGCCATGTGGGTTTCCTCATCCCTCACCGTTAACAACCATGATAAATATAATATATATATATATATATATTTATATATAATATATAATATTATAAATCGAAAGTGTGTTTGTTTGTTTGTTTATTTGCGCCGCTTTCACGCCGTAACTACTGAACCGATTGCTTTGAAATTTTGCAGACGTATAGTTAGAAGTCCAGTTTAAATAATAGGGTATTTTTATCCCAGTAAAAGGATATTCCCGAGGGAAAACTAAAATATTGTTTGAATATTGCTTATACGGATTGAAGATGGCACTGTGTGTCGTTTAAAACTAGGTAATATATTGCAAACGAGTATAAACATGTAAATTTAGAAGCTAAATGATACGATAATGTATACTTGAAAATGAGAAATTTCCGAGGGATGATGAACAATTTGTTTTATCGTCTAAACTGGTTTTTTATATCTACTTATCCTGAAATAAATATATAAATAAACGAATGACTAATTGGTAAAAGTATTGTACTTGTTGTTTTATCTTTATCCACTATTTTTCGTTTTTTTTGGTACTTACCATTTTACATTGAATTGTGGATTTTGGCGCTCGAAATCGATAAGGTATAAAAATGCGGGGTTATACAGCGGGAACAGGAGTAAATTTAATTGTTTGTCAATAGTAAGACTATTGACAAACGATTACTAAATAAAGGGTATTCAAAATTTTACATTAAAGGTAGCGTCTCTGTGGCGTAGCGATATAACTAACCTCTATGAACATTCGAGAAACCCGGGATCAAAACTCAAGTGACACAAGCTTTTTGTAAAAACAAAGTTTGTTGTGTTAGCTTAGAATAGTAGCAAGAACTATCGCAACATGTATAAATCATTCATCTCCGACAATCCCCATATTCCCGAGCAGTCTCTGCTACAAACCCCCACCACCACCAGCGGTCAGTGTAGGGGGCAGCACCCACCGGGCCTCCCTCCGCCCCGCAGCGCCAAACACTATCCGTACTTACTATTTTCTAAGACTTTCGCCGTTGAAAATTACAATTGAAACAACTATTATAAAACTAAACCCATGTTATAACACGCGATTAAAGATCCGAAAATCAATAGTTACTATCTGTACTGATACGAACCTCATAACTCGAACATAGAAACTTGGTACAAAATGGTTTGTTTCATGACTCTTATCATATATTTTATGGAACTAAGGGGTTGAAATAGCAAATGAAAGTTAGTTAGAGAGTTAGAGATATTTTAAATTTCTGTATTTAGAAACTTGAGACTTGGTGCGATTGACTGCTATAACCATTACAAAAAGGAATTTATAAAATTCATCCATTAATCATTCATGAGTATATTATATAGTGTGTAGTGTAGTATAGTGTAGCCATAGCTTCGTAGATAGTAATTCTTCATCCACTTTTGGAAATCGAATGAATGAAGTAGTCAAATAAAGGATTTTAGTGATGGGTCTCCAACTGCATCGCCCAACAATCACTTAAAAAGTCTTAATGTTCTTATATCCTTTACATCGCCCGCGGGAATATAAATATAAAAAACAAGAAGTTGAGATAGTGTTTTGGTAGTTTGGATGTAAACTGGATGCAAAAAATGTAGTCCACGCGGACGTAGTCGCGGGCAAAAAGCTAGTGTTATAATAAGTAGCGACATATTCTATATTCATTTTTATATTCTACCGTTTCTGATTTTTGAGATGCCTCAGATGTCACTCTATAAAGGTGCTGGCTGAAAATCAGTACTGTGAGTCGAAGGCTCACAAAAAATGCTGAGACAGTAACGATTCGATGTGGCGCAAGAAGTACTGATACTCTGTATCTTATATTGTGGTGTTACAGTGTTGTACATGTGTTTTTGTATTTTTATTGGTTTTTTATAGTGTTGTATTTGTAAAATAATTGTTTTTCTTGTGCCTACAACACCGAACAAACGTTTTTCTTTCTTTCTTTCTTTCCTATGTAGTAGGGGACATGATGGTAGAAATAAAGTATCGTTGGTTACGGGTTTCCAACCGCATCGCTCAATTACCACATTAAATAGCCCCATACCCTTAGTCGCCTCTTACAATACCCGTGGGTACAAAGGGATAGTGACTTTCTAAACCGGCTCTACACGGTGTGAGATATAATTATTCATTTAACACATTAGTATTTGATAACTGCCCAGATACGCGCGAGTAGTAAGCGTTTTTTTTTTATATTTTTGACACTATTGAAGCTTTACGAAAACTGGGATGAATGTTGCTCTAAATGTCAAAATGCGTCCAGCAGTGTTTACGTGGTGCGCGCGTAAAGAGAACACCTTTCTTAAATCCATTTTTTTTTCGTATTTCTAATAGCATATCTTTGAAACCCTATTGTTGTTAGCAGAAGATAAAACAAGAGAAAAGATAAATGTATCATCTACTTGTAATTACACTGTCCAAGTAAAACGTGGGTACTCTGAACACCAAGTGACAATATCACGTGATCTTCGGAAGTATTAGTACCTCTGCAAACCTCTTCGGGGATATTCGGCGTAAACGTATGAGTCTTGAGTCTAATTGTATTTAGACTTTATGAAAATGAACTACGTCTAACTTATAGAGCAAATAATTTTCCTGATTCCTTTTACATACATACATATACTCACGGCTATAAATCCCTTAACGGGGTAGCCAGAGCTTTGGAATGAAAAATTCCTCGGCCACTTTTGGAAGTTGATTGGGAAAAGATGGTAATAATAAACGTTTTTGGTGACGGGTCTCCAACCACATCGCCCAAAAATCACTTAAAAAGCCCCTATACCCTTAGTCGTCTCTTACGATCATCCACGGGTAGAAATGGGGTAGTGTTATTCTAAGCTGACACTACACGGCATTCCTTATAATGATTAAAATATCAATGTTGTTTTCAGAAAAAGAAATCAATACGTTTTGATGTGTCCTCTGAGGCGATAACGAACAAAGAAACGGGATCATGAGTCTTGCTAAGTTAACGTGTGCTAAACTTGCGTAGAGTAGATCGAGTAATAAATTATTGCAATTATATTGTGGTTTTCTTTACTCTGCATCATTGTATATCTTTCCCTTTGCTGACTGAGTGACAGACAGACTGACAGACAGACAGACAGACAGACAGCCAACTATTTTTACACAAGATTATTTTACTACGTTTTTATACAAGAAATAAAGATACCGAGAAAAAATCAAATAGTGTAACGAGTAAGCTCATTTTCAAATCCCAGTTATGACACCCGCGGGAAGTAATGGGTTTGTGCTATTCTATGCCGACAGTAAACAGCTACGTTACAAGTTTCTACCGTAGTGTAGTGCCGGCTTAGAATGTCTCTACCCCTTTCTACCCACGGGTGTCGTAAGAGGCGACTAAGGGTATTAGGGCTTTTTATGGGATTTTTGGGCGATGCGGTTGGAGACCCATCACCAAAAACCTTTATTTTTACCATCTTTTCCCCACTTAACTTCCAAAAGTGGCTGAGGAATTTAAAATTCCTTAGCTCTGGTTACCCCTTCTAGGGAAATATAGCCGTGAGTATATGTATGTATGTTTTTTTTAAACGGCAATGTATGAAATTTCACTATTGACCAAATACGCAGTTTCACCAAGAATGCATGAGTTTATAAAGGGCTCTGAGGGTCAACTCTCCACGTCGATAATAACAATAGGCATACATATCTCTTCTAACCCCTATTAAAATTTATTTCTGTCTCGCTAACACGAAACAAATATTCTCGTTTTGACATTTCTCATACATGAGTATACATGGTGATATTCGATGAATCCAACGATACCTCCGTAGTTGTCGTGTCCGATTGCCGTGTAGTGTCGGCTTAGAATAACACTACCCCATATCTACCCGTGGGTGATCGTAAGAGGTATCTAAGGGTATAGGGGCTTTTTAAGTGATTTTTGGGCGATGTGGTTTAAGACGTGACGGGTCAAAAACATTTATTATTACCATCTTTCCCTCAATCAACTTCCAAAAGTGGCTCAGGAATTTTTCATTCCAAAGCTCTGGCTACCCCGAAGGGATTTATAGCCGTGAGTATGTGTATGTATGTATGTTGTCATTGGTTTTATCGACTATAAAGCGCCAATATTAATGTTTTCTATACATTTCCAAATGTCAAAATCCGAATATTCGCTGCGTGCGAGGGAGATAGAAATAAATGTTGATACGGGAAGAAGAGATGCATATGCTTATTATCGTTCTCGGTGTGAAGTGTAGATCCTCTGTACTAATTAGGATAAAATGAACTTTAATTGCCATGATGATGATAACAAACTTCGCTAGTGTTAATATAAAAAATAAATTTTTTTGAAGAAATCTACTCTTGTAGTCCCGTTGTGCCTTAGATTGGTTTACCCAGCCAGCGGTCGAAATGCCATGTGATGTTGGCTAAGAATTGCTCCACCTTATATCTTCCTGTAGGTGCTATATGAGAGGACTGAAAGATTGGTGGGAAAAGCAGTGAGAACCTTTCTATAAAGATCCTTAATTAGTAGTACGAGTAAAAAACTGCATATATAATAGCTGCATAGTGCCGTCTTAGAATAATGCTGATGACGGATGATGCGGAGGTTGCGGGTTCGATCCCCGTTGAGAGCAACATTTATGTGATGAGCAGAAGTCATTGTTTCTTAATCTTGGTATTTTGGGTGTTATTTGTATGTATATGTGTATATGTTAACGGAAAAGTATGTAATCCGTCATTGTATACAATTCTTAGTAAATGTATGTAATTCCTAAAATCGCACGGAAATGTGTGAAATAAATTATATTATACTTACACATTACACATTTCCTAGGAAATCTATACATTTCCTAAATAGCAATCGGAAATGTAAAACATTTAAGATATTGGTGGGTATGCGGGGACAGTGGGACGAGGGAAGGGTATTGCTTCGCCTGATTCGGCGCGATGTGCTGACCACGTGGATGTAAGATAATGATAATTCACATTGGAGTGAGGGTTTGAAATTTGTCCAACTGATGAAAAACAGAGCTTTTCATGCTGGTATCAAGCAATCTCCGTGTTAGGCTCTTTTTGGATGTAAAGTAAAAGTTGGTTTACAATTACCCAATGATTTCACGCAAAATGTTGAAGACGTTTTAGATCAACCCGAAACAAACACGCAACCTCCAAATTGCACCCTCCAATGCAGCGTCTGTTCACAGGAAACTACAGACTCAGCTCATACATGTAGAGAATGTGGATGTACAATCCATGCTATTTGTGCTGTTGCTGAAGAATCAACCGATGAAGGATTTGGATCTAAAGTTATGTGTCAAATATGTTCAAAAAAGATAAAGTAATAGATAATCGTCAAAATGCTAAGAAAAACCTACAACAAACAAGCCGAAAAAATGCTGAAATTAAGTGAAAAGAAGTTGGCTCCTGTACCTATTGGCGCTTCAGTACGAATTGCAGTTCCGAGGTGATGCAAGTAACATTATTAAAAAAAAAAAAAAAACCATTTATTTACAAGAAACATTGGTGTAATTTTGACTAAAACCGATGATGAACTCTTTCTGATTGGTATATTAAAACAATTATATGCTCGATCTCAGATTAATGTGTGTCCAAGAGTTCTTACCGAGTACCGAGATTGCACTACAGTCAGTTGCCACCATGCAATCCACTGGAACTGGCCAGGGGTTTAAGAAGTGCCTTTGCAAGAAAAACTGTTCTACAGCAAGATGTCTGTGTTTTAAAAATAAAGTATTATGTACTTCAAAATGCCATTCGAGCTTACCCTGCAAAAATAAATAGCTCTATGGAATGGCAAAGTATATTATAATATAAAGATTTACTTTTATGATATATAACATAAACACAACATAAACGTTCACGCTGAATATCCCCGAAGGGGTTGGTAGAGGTACTAATAGTTCTGAACATCACGTGACTTTGTCACCTGGTGTTCAGTGTTCCCACGTTTTGCATAGACAGTGTACTCACGTGATAGGGGCAGGCCTATCGCCGTTTTGTACGAATACACTGTCACATGACTAAGTACAACTCAGTCATGTGGGTTTCCTCATGATGGTAAATTAACCACACATATGTCTTTAGAAAAGATAAATTGGTGTAGGCCAGACCCGGGATTTGAACACTAGTCGCTTGCACGTTAATCGGTGTTCTACCCATTGAGCTATCACGTCGTCATTTTTATACTGTGACATTTATACATACATACATATACTCACGGCTGTAAATCCCTACAAAGGGTAGCCAAAGCTGAAGAACTAGAAGTTCCTCGGCCACTTTTGGAAAGTAGAGTGGGGAAAGGATGGTAAAAATAAAGGTTGTTGGTGATGGGTCTCCAACCGCATCGCCCAAAAATCCCTTAATAGCCCCAATACCGTTAGTCGCCTCTTACGTACACCCACTGGAAGAAACGGGGTAGTGCTATTCTAAGCCGACACTACACAGCAAATTATAATGACTTAATTATCAAACTGATTACTTGCCAAAATGATTTTATAAGATTAAATATAAGTTGATTTTGTGAGACGTTAAAAGTTAATAGATAGTTGATTTTAGAAGTTTGAATTAGTAAGATAATATGAACATATTTTACGGTATGACTATTACCCTCTCAATAAGTGCTACAATTAAAAAATATTTCTAAAACGTGTTTAATTACAGAAAGCATTTACTTCATACATTTCCTAATATGATATTGGAATTATATACAATTCCCAGGAAATTTATACATTCCCTAGGATATCTATGCATTAAATAGGTTTTCAAACAATATTTTATGCATTTCCTAAGTAGTATCGGAATTGTACACATTTCCTAGGATTTGTATACAATTCCTTGATTTCATACATTTCCGGTAACATATATATTAAATAATGTCGTGTAGTGCCGGCTTAGAATGTCGCTACCCCTATCTACCCACGGGTTTTGTAAGAGGTGACTAAGGGTATTGGGGCTTTTTATTTTGGTTTGGCAGACTAACGACTACTACCGTGATAGTAGCCGAGACCGACGGCTTAACGTTTAAATTCAAGCCTGCAATATTCTTCCAGACTGGGTAAAAAAAACTCAATTTACTCTATTATTCCCTTATTTAAAAGTGGTTGACATTGTTAACTCCTTAGCTCCCTGGCTACTCCTTTTTGAGATGTTAAGTCGTAAGTAGGGACTGTATGGTATAAGTATGTCGGATCACGTTTTTTTTACTTTTCAGAAGAAAAAAGGCGGTAACGGCGACAAAGACAAATAGTTTCAACGATCTCCACTGATACGCCCAACCCAACATAGGATAAGTATAGTTTAAGCCTGTCTTCCTGCAGACTCGAATAACCTTAATCGCCAGTAAATATTGTAATATCGAGTTCCAACAAGACAGACAACTAAATTTGATTAAACGCATCACCAAGTCGCCTTATTAACATACTCGTGAATGGAGTGGCTAGTATTAGTTTAAAATCTTGTATAGTTATAATCATTTGAAAAAATGTCAGATGTAGTTTGACGTGAAACTAACAAATAACCGCTTATGTAAAAAATATGTCACCAAGAATGTAAATCATGCTAACGCATGCAGGCACTACCAAAGAACGTTTGGTGCAAGCATATGTATGTATTTATTGCTCACGGCTATAAATCCCTAAAAGGGGTAGCCAGAGCTAAGGAATTAGAAATTCCTCAGCCACTTTTGGAAGTTGCGTGGGGAAAAGATGGTGAAACAAAGGTTGTAAGTGATGGGTCTCCAACCGCATCGCCCAAAAAATAATGCAAAAATTTTTTTTGGGGTAAATGTTTTCACTTAATTTGGCTGCATTGTTTATTAGTTGTAGACCACTTTATTATTGAAAAGGCGTAAGCCTATAATTCAAAATTAAAAATATATTGATTAAACGTACATACATACATATGCTCAAGGCTATAAATCCCGAAAAAGGGTAGCCAGAGCTTAAGAGCGAGGAATAGTGGAATAGAATAGGGAGAAGATGGTAGAAATAAAGTATCGTTGGGTCTCCATCCGCATCCTCCAAAAGCCGCTTAAAATTCCCCATAGCCTCTTACGACACCCGTGGATAGAAAGGGGAGTGACAATCTAAGCCGGCACTACACGGCAAATGATTATAACATTCAATTATCATTTTTTTTAAAGGCAACAAGGTGAAATTTGTTCAGCAATTTCATGTGGATTTGTTGGTTTTACGTCAGTTTCATTCATATTTTACCTCACATTCTTAATAGTTGTGATCGTCTTATGCTCGTCATTGCGACAAGACATGAGTATGCAGTAATTATTGTGTAGTGGCTAAGATTTATTTATGAGTCCGTTAATCTATTTAAGTTAATTTTATTTGCATATTTTCATTTTATTATTTATGTGATATACATATTGTACCTTGACAGGACTCTAAAAGTAAATTGATGAAAACATACACTATTGTCGAAAATTTGTTTTAAGCGTTTTTCTCCTAAGAACTTGTGGAATTTAATTATTTGCTCAACCGGGCATTGAAAAAAGTATGTAACAGTACACGAATACAGACTAACAATTACAAAGTACTGGTGAAGGCAAGAATTAGCTTCTAGCTCAGCTTAACACTAAGTCATAGTGTTCATCTTTTCTAGCATTAATTTTTTCATTCTACCCACACTTGTTCTTCAATAATTTAATTGTTTAAATTGGTATTCAAATAATATAATTTGATAACGCGAATAGAACTCGTAAAACATAAATACTCTAAAGGTACTAATATTTAATGTGATTTTAATTTTTATATGGTAATTATTTAATCATTGTTCCATAGGCTCGGTGCAATAACGTCATAAACACATGGTAGGTACGAGTTGTGTCGTCAATAGATTCATTAGTTCTAGATATATCGATATCACAATTATATTTAGGAAGCTAAATAATCCACCACCGATTTTGATCTCCATGTTACAGCACATATACTTGATACATGGATACATACATATACTCACGGCCATAAATCCCACAAAGGGGTAGCCAGAGCTTTAGATCTAGAAAATCCTCAGCCACATTTGGAAGTTGATACGGACAAGATGGTAGAAATAAAGTATCGTTGGTGATGGGTCTCCAACTGCCTCTAGAATGGATGATGACATTCTGACGTTATTGTACCGAATGCTATCGAATATAAATCCAAACGATTGTTTCAATTTCTCAAAAATTTTAGGTATTATTTTTGATTTTTCGTGTTCATTCCTGTGATTTACTCTTGCTCTCGTATAAAATTTAGAAAGTAAAATAAAAGATATTATTTTTAAACAATGCACTGTTTTATTGTTACCTAATTTCATACACAATTCATATACATACTACACAGCAATCATAATATATCAAATGTATAAAATTGTGTGTAAATTAAATATATTGTGTTGAGATTAACAAGTTCCATTTTATCAGCTGTCCCTGATTAGAGATTACTTATTTTATTTATTTCAAAATACAGAATATATATTTTAAAGCAACTGTACAAACACACAAATGCAAATAGAAATATAGAACGATCAATATTGAATAAATTTCTTGTTTAGTAAATATAATATTCCAGAAAAGTGCAGCCGATTTAATACGATGTTAATGTAATGTACAAAATTAGAATTGAGAATAGCCAACTATGATATAATACTAAAATTATAAATTATGCGTAATAATTACAGTTTTATAAATAGTTTAAAACTAATTTGTTAATTTATTTGTTCCGATTCACATAAAAGCTGACACGAATCTAGCAAAGTACTTTTTATTTGTGTTATTGAAAAATAAACACTAACTTGCTTTACAATAAAAATGCTTTTTGCGTGTCTTCTACATCAGACAAATCTTAACGATATCTTGACTAGGGAGTTTCAGTAATAGTGAAAGAGCCCATACAACTACTATATTACAAGTGGAAATATTCCATAATAACTTCAATCAATTATACTTAAATACACAAACACATACAAAACGGCCTATAATAATATATATGAGTATAAAAAAAGTTAAGTAGATACTAAAATAATCTAAAGTATGTAATTAAGTACCTTATATAATTATTTGTATGTAGATAGGTACTAATTTGTAAATTTAATACAATATATCGTATTTAACAACCAGAAAAAAATTTATTTAAAAATGCGGGTAAGTTTAGAAAAAAATGCATTATGTCCACCGAGTGCTGCTTTAAAGTGCACTCGGATTACTCGTTTTGATATGATTGTGTATTTAGTAGGCCGATGCATATATGTAAGTAATTCTATTCCATTCAATGTCCCACAATACAGCCGAAAAACCACCGTCTCTCATATAATAATCACATGTATTGTCCTTGTCGGTGGTTAAAATACTGTCAACACCGAATGGATTAATCGAGTTATCTAGTTGTAATACGAATGTATATTTACGTGTTATATTGGCAGTAGATTATGGCAACTTGAATAAATGTGTCTTATTATATTTTTGGTCCAATTTGTAACAGTACAAACATTCTCTGCATTCCGATACAGACAAACCACCATTTTCATACAGAAGACCGAATTTACAAGCTAAGCGGGTACTATTTTAATAACTAAAGCGTTCAACTAAGTAATATGGCAGTAAGTGGTAATGTATTATACACGTGTGAACTATAAGCGAGATTCACCATCACTATTCGAGGACTTAAGCACATTAAATAATTTCTATTCGATGGGTTATTTTTTTAAGAAAACACTCGCGTAATTCTCGCGTCCTCTTCACACTGTCACGATTTCATGGGTTCCTTACATCATTCTTACGATGTTTTCTTCTTGAACGAAGAAATGGTAAATAATTTCTTGAGGTAACTTGTCCAAACCACGCTGTGGTGTGTAGTTAGCAAGGAGGCACGTCTGCGCAAATTATTCTCGTCAGAGGTTTGGAAGATATGTCGCATTCTGAGTCTTCTACTATCGAGTTCAGTTTTTTGTCCACACAGTAGACATTTCTTTGCTTTGTTGACTCTTCTCCCTGGAATTAAAATGAACATCTTTGAGCAATTCAACGTATAACAACAGTCAATAATTTTTTGTGATGAGATCAAGAAAGTTGACAAAACATTTCACCGGAGGATTGTGTGCTAGAGCTGATCATGCTTCGCGCTCTTTCTGGCGCAACATGACACTTGCTATGCGGCTTGACCTTATTTTGTCAGATGTACAAGCGAAAGGGTCATTCTATACTGTGCCGCGTGACTTTTTTCAACTTGCTGCTAAGTTGTGATCATATCAAAAACAATTCAAAGATGCTTAAGTATTATACTCACCGGCATCCTACAATGCTTGCTACACGAATCCCACGGCCCCACCCACCAATGTGTGTGTTTTACTCTACGCGGGGGTGTGGTGGGGTGGGGCGAGGTAGGGCGGGGGCAGGGGGAACGACACCGCTCCATGAGAGCCTCTTGTTGGGGTTGCTCTAGCGAATAGCACTGCCATTGTTCTACTACCACTGTGGAATAAAATAAATACTATTAATCAAATAAACTTTCACAAGTGGCTAGGAAATTTCTATTTCTTAGAAGTATGGTAGCTATTTTTAGGATTTCGTAGCCGAATGGCAAGAAATTAGATTATGTTTAATTTGTCACGTCTGTCTGTCTGTCCACGGACTGATGTGTGTGTGTGTTATATTAAACCATTTTGACTTGCTAAATACCAGGTATCATACATACATATACATAACTTACACCATACGTTCTTATTGTCGTAGGCAAAAACCTGGCAAACTTTTCACAGGTACCAGGAAGCCATAAAGCATAAGATGCGTTAGCGACCTCCACGTACGGAAGTGCAACTGGAAAGTTGCAGCGCGCAAATTCTTCATCATAGACTACGCACACCCGGTAGCGGTAGCGCTATATTAGTATGTATTATCACACAGGTACCAGGAGTGCATGTGACGTTGGTATTACCGTTGTTGTCGTCCACGCACTGCCAGTGGCGGCGCGCCACGCCGGGCCCGCAGTCGCACGGCCCCCAGTCCGACAGCCGGTAGCGGTAGCGCTATATTAGTATGTATTATCACACAGGTACCAGGAGTGCATGTGACGTTGGTATTACCGTTGTTGTCGTCCACGCACTGCCAGTGGCGGCGCGCCACGCCGGGCCCGCAGTCGCACGGCCCCCAGTCCGACAGCCGGTAGCGGTAGCGCGGCGGCGGCGGCGGCTGGTCCACCGTGTAGTTGTAGATCACCACTGGGTTGCGGTTGCGGCCGCGGTTTAGGTGTTGCTGGGGGTATAAACGTTTGTTTCAATAATCGAGTAGGTCAACTCTTTTGACCACCAACGATAATTTCTTCTCACTCGTCGCTTCGAATTTCAAATTTAGGTTAATATAAATGTTCAACAAAATAATAATGATGCGCTATCTTACTAGGCGATGGAACCAACGACAATCTGTAAACATACCATTGGGCTCATATAATATAACGATAAAAACACATAGATCACACTTGTCAGAATCCGAATCTTCCTTGCGTACGAGTGAGACAACAATTGATAGTTATAGGGGTTCGAAGAGATAGGGGCGAAATATTTATTCCCAATTAGAAAAATAGACATCCAAAATACAGACTATGCCAGATATGTACAGTAAGTTACTGCCTACCAAATAATAAGTATTTAAGTTAGCAATATGAATATACTTACATAAACTTTGATGTCCTCATCGGTGGGTCCTATGATCCTTACTTTCTCCCAATCTCTATCCCGCTCGTACACAGCCTGCGAGCCGGCTACAAAGTACTCTGTTAATGACTCGTTTCTGTAAATATATTTATATACATTAACGAAGAGATCGCTTTAAGTCATAAGACCGTCAATTGTACTTCATTATTTAAGAACACAATACAGGTAAAAATTACTCACGCGAATGTACTTTTAACTGCCATATAATTATATATTATTCTAAGGTAACATAGTACAATGTACTATCACGTAGGTCCAGGATCCTGCTACTCGTACGAAACACCTAGTTGATACTTAACACTATCGTATTTTAGCAAAACTTGGTACGAACCTAGTTCCATTAATATAAAGCTTCTTAGACTTGGCACTCCCGATAAGTATGAAGTTGCCAGGGTTAACTTTCTCCTTAATCTTAACATTTCTTGATCCCGCTGGTATCACAGCTACCTATAAAGATAAAAACAGTAAAAATGCTGTCATATTAAGATGGTATATTTTTATTAATTTAGAAATTACTTAAGTTTTTCAGGTAAACCGACTGTCTCTTCTATCGTTGACTTAATTTACACTTTTTGGGTTTTGTAACCCAATGGCAAAGACGAAACTCTTATATATTTCAAAAGCAACTCTCGATTCGTATTTTTAAATAGGTGATATGAATCTTGAAAAATCGAAGAATTTATAAGCGGTAATCACAGAAATTGCTTCTCCTATTAAAAAATAACACTTTTAAATAGCCAACTTATAAGTTAAACAATTATATTAACCAATTTAAAAAAAAAAGAATAATATAAGTATAATATACTAGAAGCTTATAACAGTACAAAATGATGACCTGACTAAACCCGGACTGTCGCGTGGTCCCCTTGTTGTACATCCCCTGCACGGTCTTGCAGGCGGCGCCGCTCCCCCCGCACACCCCGCACTCGTCCTCCGCCAGCTCCGAGTCCACCACCCAGTCGCAACCCACTTTGTGGCACACACCTGGACAAAGTACATGCAGAGTGAGAACAATGTAATATGTGTGGGAACAGCAAAGATATACTGGCCAGTACACCCAGCTGTGTACCAACTTATAATTTGTATTTATGCTTAGCTTGAAAAACATTTACATACCGCGAACGCGATGTAGGAATATGAGTGAGACGCTGCTATGTGCGAGTGAGTCCGTAGTAGTGTGCGCTCTAACAGTACTCCCACATATGTTTTAACAACAAAGGAACCGCCTTTTGACGGAATAAATAACAAAGTCGTTCACGTATGCAATTTGATAATTTTGAAATGAATAACCAAACCTACTAGACCCAATACCTACTAAACTTAAATGGAAAACTACCTTGGAAGAATATCTAAGCGAACGAAAAAACAACTTTAGGAATCGATTGATCATTAACGGAGTAAAAGCGTAACATACAAAAAAATATACAATCGAAATAAAAATATATATGTTGTAGATTGCAATAAAAACTAACAACAACAATTGATTTGAACTAAATAAAATCAGCAGTGTTTGAGATGTAGCACATTTTGTCCCCGCACACCCCGCACTCGTCCTCCGCTAGCTCGGACTCCAACACCTAGTCGCAACTTACTTTGCAGCAGACACCTGGATATTTGTGATGGTTATTAGCAAATATATGTAAAGTTTACGGTTCAACATTACAAAAAGAGATAGCCAGAAGAAATAAAAAAAAAACCAAAAAGGAAGGTGCGATTAAGATGAAGCTCGAGAGGTTTACCAAGTTCACACAAAATGGCGATCGTTTTTGAGTTTTTGAGACACATTTTATATGACACATTTGTGAAAGTGTAAATGTAAGTTACTCCTTGCACTCCCGCACTCGTCCTCCACCAGCTCAAACTCCACCAACAGTCGCAGCACACTTTATGGCAAACACCTGGATAAATGCCACTTTTATAAACATACATAATGAAGTTTTCCTCCAAATTCGATAAACAACAAAGTCATCCACGTAGATTTATGATTTCTACGACATATTTTTTTAACCATGCAACCAACCGAACCGAACTGAATAACAACCTTAACGGTTAACGGAATAATCGCGTAACATACAAACAATCGAATTGAAGAGCGTGTTTGAATATATTTCGGCTTTTGGTCAGTTAGGTTTTATTCTGCGCAATGTGCGAGATTTTACTAATATTAAAGCTATTGTAGCATTATACAATGCTTTAGTTAGAAGTAATTTGGAATTTAATGCACTTGTCTGGTCCCCTCATGAAATTTAATATAGTCTTATGTTGGAACGAATACAGAACAAATTTGTAAGGTATCTATATCTCAAATACTATGGGGTATACCCATTTTACCCACTGAACTACCCAACTCTTTTTGTGTTGGGTATGGTAGGATATACAGAGCTGAGGGTTAGGAGACAGCTTTCTTTAGTGTTGTACCTATTCAAGTGCTCAGAGGTAAGTTAGACAATCCAGTTGTACTGGAGCAGCTTCGCCTCAACATACCAGACAGGTACATGTGTCGTAGGCGACGACCTGCCCTATTGGCTGTACCGTTCGCTCGCACCAAGCTACTAGGGGAGGCTCCAGTCACTCGGTCTCTTAGTACATTAAATTTAATTGCTGAGGATGTAGACTTGTTTTGGTGTACTCTGAATCAATTCACAATAGTAGCATTAAACATAATTTGCTACAAGTGAAGAAATTCCATATATGTTAGAATTAGTTATTTTTTATTAATGTTAATAATTTATTATGAATGTATTTTATAAGATTTTATGATTTCGGATGCCATTGCATTAGGCTGTGCCTGTAATGATGGTTATCATGTATGAATAAAAAAGAAAAAAAATATATTGATGATTGGGATGAAGCTCAAAAGGTTTGCCACCACAAGGTGGTGGTTGTAACAGTTCATATAAAGGTGCGAAATAAAAAAAGTTGTACATATCAATAAAAACTAGCAACGAAAATGGTTTTTGCGATATAGCACATTTAGTAAAAGGGTTATGTAACTTTGCACACGCATGTAATTTGTATTTGTACTTAGCAGAAGGAAATTTTATATCGCGATAAACTATGTGAGAGAGATGCTTGTAGTAGATACATTTACACAAAGCAGAACTAAAAAGTTTGATCAAGTTTAAATAATCGAATAAAAAAAATAAGAAGTCTAATGTATTGTGTTGTTTTTTTAACTTTGAATAAATTGTTCCAATATTACCTTCAATGCACATATCCCGGGCCCCGTCAGTTTGTCTACAAGTTGTCCCGTCAGCAACGAAACCTCCGAATATTTCCACGTCGTCGTTTGGAGACACACATCTTAGCTCGCATGGTTTATCTGGAATATTTTAAATTAATATTATATATATGATATTGGAAAACCATATATATAAGTGGTGGTGGTTACGGCGATAGGCCTGCTCCCTATCACGTGAGTACACTGTCTAAGCAAAACGTGGGTACCTTCTCTGGACACTAGATGGCGCTGCCATGTGAGTTCAGAAGTATTGGTACCTCTGCCAACCCCTTCGAGGATAAACGGCGTGAACGTTTATGTTATGTTATGTTATGATATTGGAAAAAACACAAGCTTTTAGTCTCTAAGTTCGTGTTGAAGAAATTATGTACTTGAATAAGGCACGTAATTTTGACACACACAGGATCCTGAGTTTTTTTTTACTTCTCGAATTTGATAAAGAACTCTTTGTAAGATCGTTTGACAATAACTTTGAAAGTACAGAAATCTCAAGTCCCCTCATAAGATACACACATATTTTATTTAATATACAATAATCAGCTTACCCTGATCAAAGTACGGGACTAGTTCCAAAGTGGCGTTGTTAAACTTATTGCACTGGAGTTCTCTGAAGCTGGGTTCTCCGACTGGACACGGGTCTGTATTACATATCTTGTACCTGGAATTAAGCAATAGTTTTAAAATAATCTAAGTAAAACACTTCATAATACAAAAGTAATAAATTATTAATTTAATTGCTGAATATAAAATTTACGGAAAGATCAAATTGATAACAGTGGCAAAGGCATTTTTTCTATAGTATGTTGATCTTATTTGATATACCCTTTTCTTTTCTTTATGCGATTAAGCTTAGGTATACATCCTTATCCATAGGTATACAACAGTATCAAATGCGGTTGTGTCCGTTGTGGTCGGGCGGGCGGGGGAGTGACATTAAAAACGCCAACGTATACAATTATACGTGGACACCCCTCCTTTCTTGCCACTTCTTTGGCCACGTTCCAGCTCAGTCCCGCCACTTGTAGCTCGCTTTCCACTCTCCGGCGCCAAATCTGTACGGAACGGTGGTCGCACCGACTGGTGGTCTCCACTCAGAAGCAATGCCAGCGTTTGTGGCTATACTTTATAAACGTAATATGAATATTAAAATAAGTTTACATACCGACTGCGCTCCCCGATGCAGTAGTGTCCGTTGTGGTCGGGCGGCGGCGCGTCGCAGCTGCGCTGTGTGACGGCCACGCCGCCGCCGCACGTCCGGCTGCAGGCGGACCAGGCCGACCACGGGCCCCACGCGCCGTGCACCGGCGGCGGCGGCGGCGCGCGGGACACGCAGCGCTGGTTGGAGCACCACTGGGAAAGGCAAACGAATTTTTATACGGTGAAAAGAACGTTCGAGTATGTAACTATATAGGAGGACACTTAAAGGTAAGCGTCGGCAAATCTTGTCGGAACTCGAGAGAGACACCCTCGTAGCGTGCTCTCGGATCCCGACGACCCGATCACCCAGAGCTTAAGGCCTCAGAGGTCACCAGCGCTCCCGGACAAAGAACACACCACTCCGGACACTGCCCTCGCCGGCGAGGTCGAAGAACCCCCAATTACGACGGTGCTACCGCGGGTACAAGAGGTGCGGGACTTAGGAGTTAAAATTACGTCAGATCTGCATTTTCGGAATCACGTTGTGGATATATGTAAAAAGTCTTTTAGAATTCTTGGGTTTGTGCTTCGCACGTCAAAAGGATTTGTCAACTTAAAAGCTATTAAGGCATTGTACAACACTTTAGTCCGTAGTAAACTAGAATACAACGCAGTTGTCTGGTCTCCACATGAAGCAAAATATTGCCTCATGGTGGAGAAAATACAGAATAAATTCACAAGATTTTTATACTGGAAAGTGTATGGTGTATATCCCTATTACCCACTGATGTATCCCACATTGTTTGTGCTTGGTATGGTGGGGTACATACAATTCATTAGCCGTAAGAAGGGATTATACATTGTTACAATATTTACTTTTTGTTCTGAGGGGTATCACTCACAACCCAACACTATTGAATGTATTACAAATATCTCTTCCCAATAACATGCTGAGACGACGGCCCGGTAGATTGTTAGCCTTACCGCGGGCTCGTACTAACCTGCAGAGTGAGAGCTCACTTACTAGAGCGATGGTAGCTCTCAATCAAATCGCCGAGGAAGTGGATATATTCTCGTGCAGACTGGGAGACTTCACAAATGCATCACACAGATATTTATGTTATTTTAAAAATGTATAGTTTGTTATTTTTAGATATCAACTCATTGTTATTATTATTTGTAAATAGTATAATTAGTTGGTAAGTAAAATGTAATCGCATTAGGTTTTACCTGTTAAGATTATGTTTTTAAGTTAAATAAATAAATAAATAAATTAGAACCTCCCTTGCCGTGCCACTGGCATAGGCCTCCCGACGGACGTGAAAGTTCGCACTGTATGACATAACATAAGCCTCCCGCTTGGTCACCTTGTTAGGGCTTCTTTCTCCTTCTATCTGATTTAGCTTAGGTACACTCATTTGCCCCGCCGCCAGGGCGGCCCTCAGCTTCCCGGCACACATAAAGTCATGGTGAAGCCGCACAGGACACAGGGCCAACAGCAACCAATTCTTTCGAAAAAATAGCGTCGGCAAAAGGCTCCCGCGACCCAGCTCGTGGCAGCAGTAGGTCGCAACGGTAGTCGCCGTACTCCTTTTTAGGAATTTTCATAACGCATTTCTTCCGGTGGGTGTACGTAAGAGGCGACTAACGGTATTAAGGGAATTTTGGGCGATGCGGTTGGATACCCATCACCAACCAGCTTTATTTTAACATCTTTACCCCACTCAACTTTCCAAAAGTGGCTGAGGAATTTCTAATTCCTTAGCTCTGGCTACCCCTTCTAGGAATTTATAGCTGTGAGTATATATTGTATACTCACGGCTATAAATCCCTAGAACACTAGTTTTCCTAAATTACCCGAGATGAAAACAAAATGGACTACACATCGTTTCAACGACACCGGTTTGGTTTAACGGCCCATATATATGTATTTCCATTTCTTTCTTTCTTTTCAATAAAAATCATGAATGTTAAAAATCATGAATGTTAAAATCACTCCATTTCTCAAATATGTCCCATCACTATGAAAGAGTTCAAGTATAGAGAGACCTTGAAGGATCCAATCACAGGCATTGTGCGTTGTACCCTGCTATCCGTGCTTTCTTCCAAATTATGTGAGTTTGGATTCATACAAATTACAGTATAGGTATATGCGGAGTCTATTGGGGTTGGTCTTTGCTGCTGGCCCTGTGGTCTGTGCGGCTTCACCATGACTTTATGTGTGCCGCGCAGCTGAGTGCCACCCTGACGGGGCAAAGGAGTTTAACTAAGGTAAATCGGATAGAAGGAGAAACAAGCCCTAACAAGGTGACCAAGCGGGAGACTTATGTCATACAGTGCGAACTCTCGCGCCCGTCGGGAGGCCTATGCCTAGGCAAAGGGAGGTTCTAATTGGGGGTTTTTCGACCTCGTCGGCGAGGTTGGTGTCTGGAGTGAATCGGCTTTACACTTATTATACTACGGCTTAAATCTCAAAGAATAGCTAGAGCAACAGAATAAATACACCATTAACATTTCCTATAAATATAAAGCGCTTAATAACGATGATGATATAGTGCTGTGTAGTGTCGGCTTAGAATAGCACTACCCCATTTCTTCCGGTGGGTGTACGTAAGAGGCGACTAACGGTATTGGCTTTTAAGGGATTTTTGGGCGATGCGGCTGGAGACCCATCACAAACAACCTTTATTTTACCATCATTTCCCCACTCTACTTTCCAAAAGTGGCTGAGGATTTTTTAAGTCCTTAGCTCTGGCTACCTCTTTTAGGGATTTATAGCCGTGAGTATATGTATGTATGTATGATATCAAAAAGTGGACGAATGGGCAAATTTCAAATTTTTCTTAAAACTATTCCTTTTTAAATAATAGCCATGAGTACAGCATAGGTTAATAAATGAATTTCCTCACCATATCCTGCCCACAAGTGGTGCCAGGCGCGGCCGGTCGCAGCATGGTCTTGCAGGTGTTGTTGACGACGCACCACAGATGCTCGCACAGTTCCTGCGGTTCCGCGCAGACCTGCGCCTCCGCGCCGAATTGCAGGTGACATTGGGTTGTTGCGTTGAACGATACGCCTGCAATTTTAGTAAAGGGAGATTGAATTGATTTTATGATCTTTTAGTTTGACGCATTGATGTGTATGTGAAAAGGAGTAGGATATATGCCTGGATGCGTTTAATTTATGATATAAAAAATCAATAAAAAAAATCAATAAATTTTATTAAGCATAAAGTTTACAATGGTACATCGGACTCCCCTTTTAAGTTATAAAACCTGTGTTAGGGGAGACCACTCTTTCGGAGACAATACAATTTTGTGCTTAATACAATAAAACTAATACAATAAAACTAAAACTAAAGTGTCTTATAAATAAGTAATTGTTGACAACAATTTTTGTGTGACGGTAGATTGAAAACCGAAAACAAAAATGAATCTTATCTATATTGTACTAAATCAAACAATACCCAGCCGTCCAAACATAAGAGGCCGGTCGTCCGCTGTCAGTTACAAGCCATTTTAAACTCTACGATTTACATAATATGGACGGACCACCGACGACGCGCTACAGTTTGCAAGGGCCGGGCTGTGGTTTGTGGTTGATATGTTGAATAAAGGGTGTTTAGATTTATAAATAAGAATTTGGGAGTATAATCGAGTATAGCGAATGGGGAAACAACGAACTAGAGCTCAGAGTCAGCTTATTATAGAAGTTTAACCACGAAATGGTTTATAGGAACACATACATAGTAAGACCATAAATGATTCTGCACTATGTATGTAGGATTCTTTATCCATTTATTCAACATCAGCCTCTTAAAAAAACTTATCCTATCCTTACCGGCTGGAACTTCGGGATATTCGTACTCTTCCTGAGAAGGAGTATCTGCTAAACATTCACCAGATCCAGTGCTGAAAAAAAACAACGCATATTAAACAAAATCTCTCCTCTGATTTTACAAGAATCTTTACACTTTTATATTGTTTTAAGTCAAAACCATTTTTTTCGAAGATACTATAATAAATATTGATCATTGGTTATAGTTAATCAGCGACATATACAATACAAAAACAACATAAAACTCACTCAAGAAAGTTGGTAACATCCCGCTTACTGCACCGCGACCAGGCCACCTGCACGGAGTCGGCCTCGAAGATCGGCGTCATGATGTGCAGCGTGGAGCCCTCGCGCCGGTGGCAGCCGATCTTCTCCGTGTCGTGGAACAGTCCGAAACTGGAATGGAACATGTGAGTGAGGGGCTCGGTTTATTATCCTTACTAATACTATTAATCGGGAAGTGAGTTTGTTTGTTTGTTTGCTCCGCTTTACAACCGCATACTTAAAAGTCCGGATTAAATAATAGGGTACTTTTGTCCCGAAGAAAAATAATATTCCCGAGGGAAATCGTGGGAATGAGAAGTTTTGTTATAGTTGTGCTTTATACCGCAATATAACCGAATTCCACGCGGGCGAAGTCGTGGGCGGAAAGCTAGTTATATATAAAAACAAAGATTCATGTGTTCGCCCGTCTTGTGTGTTTCTTAGAAAAGTGCTTTACAGGCCGGCTTCTGAAGTGTGTAGAGTAAAAAGCTCATTTTAAAATGATGAATGTAAACAAAGCTCGAGGGCTTTGCCAGGATTGCACAAAGTTTTGATCGATAGGCGTTGCCTAACTAAATGATACCTAATCTAATGGTAAAAAAAATATTACGATGTGGCGTAATTGGGACTGAACGAGCTAATCGTTTTCAATCATTCATGTGTCTACGTCTTAAATAAGACTCTGCAATATGTAATAAACAAATGATTGACCAATCGAATATTTCATAGAAAGATGTTCTTATAAACAAAATCAATAACATAGCAATACCGAAAAGAAATCACTATTTCAAACAACACATCTATATCCAAACAAGCCATATAAAACCGCAATAGGGACACAAAATCATTAAAACCCCCGTCACATACAAAAGCGGCACCCATAAAGTATTTCCATTGATACGTTCCTTGCATACAATATGTAAATTAAGACAAATTACATTTCGCACCGTAATTGTTCTTCGGAGATTATATTATCAAAGATAAAGAGAAGTTACGTGTGTGGGCGAGCGTCTGCGGGCATAGTGGGGCCTGATTCTCATAACTTCGATACTATACCATTATTTAGTATAAAAAACGTATGTAGGATTATGTAGCATTGCATGTTTTGTTGATGTTTTGGCTTTAGATAAAAACAGTGTTACTGCTGATTTTATGTATTAATGAAAAGCTAATAGACAGATAAAAAATAGCATAATATAGATTTTTTTTATTGTATATGTAAGTTTCCTTTTTTGTTATTAGTGATCCAACAGGGCAGGGAAACAAAATGATAATTCATTTCTACATACATACATATACTCACGGCTTTATTTCCCTAGAAGGGGTAGCCAGAACTAAGGAATTATAAATTCCTCAGCCACTTTTGGAAGTTGAGTGGGGAAAAGATGGTAAAAATAAAGGTTTTTGGTGATGGGTCTCCAACCGCATCGCCCAAAAATCCAATAAAAATCCCCAATACCCTTAGTCGCCTCTTGCGACACCCGTGGGTAGAAAGGGGTAGCGACATTCTAAGCCGGCACTACACGGCAAAACAATTCATTTCTACATACAGCAAAATTGTGCAATATCATTATTCGCAATTTAGTCTTTTCGCAAAACACCACAACGATACCATTGATTAGACCGTGTTCACACCATACTTAAATAAATAATCGTTTATGACCATTAGACATTTTCATAAATACATAATACCAGCGGCCCCACACTAGGCAAGCCTTTATCGTGGTTACCAAATTCACTTAACAATGACAATTGTACAAAGTGAATTAAAATTATAATACATTGATAAAATATAGTTGAATATTAAAAGCATTTAGTGATATTAATATATAAAACTTAATCCATTTAACTTAACACTGAATACAAACTAAATTATAAATACATACACATGAACTACCCAACTGATATATAGTACAGGCGGAGTAGGTAGAGTTATCTTGGAAAATCGTTAATCATTTGTTACCTTAACGCGTAAAGTTGATTAAGATACGGGAGGTCTAATTAGTTGTTCACTTGTCATTACGCAATGCAATTTGCAATCCATCTCTTTCTAATTCACACTTTCCCTATTAATTTGTAAACACGCTGGATTAAAATATATCTTTAATCTTTCATACGCTATATGCATTACATTTTGGCTTTATAAGATTTGAATATTTAAATTCTGCCTTTGCACGAACATCTACATTATATATACACTGAAGATTGGGCTATAAAAAATCATACAGAATACTTTAAAATATAGACTAACCCCGCCAAGTAAAGATTAGAATCTGAGAAAACTACACAATGATGAAAACCATATAAGTTCTGAGTATGTTTCACCAACAAATGGGTCTGAAGCAGAATCAAGATCCCAGACAGTCTAATATGTACAAGATGCACTCCTCTGAAGGTCGATGCCACAACCGTAGTCAGGAAGTTGCATAACAATTGTTTGCATAACAACATCTCAAGTGGTAATTCACGATCGACAGATTCGGAACTCTATCGATAGTTGGGCGCGAGCCAGATTTCGTGTTTTCGCTTTTATTTTAGGTGTTATCCTTAGTATCAATTGGTTGGAAAACTCTATAGTTTTTATGTGGTTTATGCAAAAATAAAGTGTGTAGTAGCTTCAAATAGAACTTAACATTGGGTCTTTTTACGGCTGAAGTTCCATCACGAACGATCCTTTCTTGTACAATAGTTTCCTTACTCAACTTCCAAAAGTTGTAGAGGATGTTTTTAAGCGCAATACACACTGAGCCCACCGAGCTGCCGACATTGCCCGGCGACACACATCCTAGCGGCCTGTGTTGAAATGATTGTGTCTAACTTTTATATGAAAACTAAACCGCCGACAAAAAGTTGGCGATATATCTCGGCGGCCCAGCGGACTAAGTGTGTATTGCGCTATTAAATTCTAATGCTCTGGTTATCCCAATGGAAACTAATGGCGTGAGCATATGAATGCATGTAAAGCTGTGGTTACCCTGTAATATAATCAATAGTTTTTGTTATATTTATTAGAACAGAACGGAACAAACTGTTGTACATTAACCTGCTCATTACAATAAGTTTATAGAACAAAAACATCAGCTAAATCAGTGCGATCGTGTGTGGGCTGTTTGTGGTAAAACATGGCTGTAATGATTATAATACGATTTTGGTAACTAGGTGAATACTTTGTAGTTTTCCATAAGAAAATAACGTGGTTAACTATTATAGTTTCAATGGTCAGTCGATTAACTTAGATAAAGGTTTATAGGTACTTTTATATTATTTGTGACCGTTACTTAAATGTAAGCTGTGTAGTGTCGGCATAGAATAGCACTACCCCATTTCTTCCGGTGGGTGTACGTAAGAGGCGACTAACGGTATTGGGGCTTTTAAGGGATGTATGGGCGATGCGGTTGGAGACCCATCACCAACAACCTTTATTCTACCATCTTTTCCCCACTCAGCTTTCCAAAATTGGCTGAGGAATTTCGAATTCCTTAGCTCTGGCTACCCCTTCTAGGGATTTATAGCCGTGAGTATATGTATATGTATGTACTTAAATGTATACGCTCCTTGCAATTTCGCTTTGGATATTATGCTAAATTCTTAGCGTTTAAAATTGTACAGTTTACACTTTCGTACTTACATACATACATATTCTCACGCCTTTAGTTCCCATTGGGGTAGGCAGAGACTATCGATCGCCACTTTGTACGATCCTAGAAAACCTCTCTAGCTTCATTCACATCCATAAATTTTTTCATACATGCTCTTTTATTCTTCGTACTTCGGACGCCTTTTTGAGCACATTTTCTATTTGATCCAAATGTGTCCTCCGAGGTCGTCCTCTACTAACATTACTTTCTACATTGGCCCTATAGATCTCTTTCACCAATTTATTGTCGTACTTATATCTCAAATTATTATTAAAGTTATTAATAATAATGTACTGGTACATAACATAGTCCATCGGGCTACAATAAGGAACATATTGATTTATGTAATTTTACTATCGTGACAATATATCTAATAATGAATAAGAAATAAACATGATTTTTGAATGAATTAATGAATGTGGCTGTTGACCCATCACCAAATACTATTTATTTCACAAAAGCAAATCAAAGCAAAAAAAAATCATTTAGTCCCTCAAATTCCAAAAGTGTCAAAAAAAAGTCAAAAAGTTTGTTTTTAAAATTAAGTTAAATACTATAATTTTTTGAACGTCAAAATTTTTCATTAATATTGTGGTTGTGGCTCTGGAATTTCAAATTCTCAAGCTATGGTTACCCCTAAGAAAGTTTAATATATTTAGTCTCTACACCAACACAAGATATCTCATAATATAGCTGTTACACTGCAATGTTTACGAGGTCATAAAATTTTCAGCAATATACGATTTCAATTACAGTTCACGGCACTACAAATGCATCATAATAAAATATATTTTATTACAAAGGAGAATATGTAAACCTACATCTGTAACGCAGTTAATCATCTCTTGAGAAGAGATTTGAATGATCCAAAGCGATGGTTTTGGGTGATGATTAAAATGTATGTTTTAACCATTGAGTTAAAAAATTCCGTATAATTGAACACAAATCTGATTTTTAATATTTTTTTATATACCCCGTTTTTGTTAGAAGAGGCGATAAAATGAAAATATTTTATCGCATAGATAAGTTCGCTTATTAAAATATGTGTAAAAATATGTATATGTATGTGTATAAATCGTAAATCCTTTTCACGCTGTACACGAAATAGAACATACCCTTCGTATTCTACGGCACGATAATGTTAAATGGGGGAAACATTATGTTTATTAACCTTACCTACCTCTCCACAGCTGTGAATCCAAAACTAAGGTTTCCAGTTTTTTTTCATAATCATATTACTTGGTTACACCTTCTTTATAATTTTTACCTTTCATTCCAACTATAAAAGCTTACAATGTTTATGTATCTACAAGTTTTATTTCAACCGTGATAGTCCAGTGGGTAGAACACTCGGTTATCGTGCAAACGACTAGTGTTCAAAATCCTGGGTCGGGGCCAACACCAATTTGTCTTTTCTAAAGACATATGTGTGGTTAATTTATCATGGTTGTTAACGGTGAGGGAAAACATCGTGAGGAAACCCACATGGCTGAGTTTTACTTAGTCATGTGACAGTGTATTCGTACAAAACGGCGATAGGCCTGCCCCCTATCACGTGAGTACACTGTCCATGCAAAACGTGGGTACTCTGAACACCAGGTGACAAAGTCACGTGATGTTCAGAAGTATTAGTACCTCTGCCAACCCCTTCGGGGATATTCGGCGTGAACGTTTATGCTTTATGCTTATTTAAGTTTTATTTCGTTTTTAGGACTTCTAAGATTAGCTGAATAATTTTCTATTCTGAAGCTCTGATAACTCCCCCTTCTGACTTATACCTATTAATTAATATTTTTAATTAAAAAATCCAATGTATGAAGTATGAGCATTTAGAAAAGATTGATGGTTGTGAATAAAGCTAGAGAGGTTTGCTAGGATCGTACAAAGTGGGGATCTATAGGCCTACCCCAATGGGAACTAACGGCGTGAGTATATGTATGTATGTTTAAATCAAAGTACTTACTTATGTCCCAGCTCGTGGGTGATGGTGTGCGCCAACATGATGCCGTTATCCTCGTTGACGGAGCAGCTGCGTTCCGGCTTGCACATGCCCGCCACGTGCGCCATGCCCAGGGTGCTGAGGAAGACGGGAAATTTTATGATTAAGGTTTGGTAGTCTAACATGGCTAAAGGCGGTTCGTTTTTATGGTAAAGTAAAAATATATTTGTTAACAGATTTATTGAGCTTTCTCGATTTCCAAACTAGACTTAGTCTGTATCTTAGGAAACTAATTTAATAATATACTATGGTGGAATCTGCGCTTCAACCAAAATGATGAACAAAATAAAATGATTACATAATCAAATCGAATAACAAAAAAGCACAAAAGAAAATCATAAAAAATGTAAGAGGAATCCATGATAAGAAGGATAATAGGTAAACAAAGTGGTTTATAATAATTGGAAGTCTTCAAGTTTCATTGTTTCCAATCTAGAATGTTGATATTCTTAAAAATACTGAAAAAGTCAGGCATATACTTTGTTAAATAGCAAAACCAACAAAAGCGGCATGGTGGTTGGCAATGGAGATTTAAACTAAATTTTTGGTGACGGGTCTCCAACCACATCGCCCAAAAATCACTTAAAAAGCCACTATACCCTTAGTCGCCTCTTACGATCACCCACGGGTAGAAATGGGGTAGTGTTTTTCTAAGCCGACACTACACGGCAAATCTCAATTCATTACCATATAAAATTGGCTGTTCAGGCGGCGTCGATGAAACATTTCACATTTATCTGTAGATTTTATGGAGCATATTCAGAAGAGGAAAATATAGGATTAGGTTTACTATTTCTATCTAACGTTAAACGTGTGGTTCGATTACCACAACTTTTAATAAGTTAAAGTTAAACTTAAGTTTTATTTGCCGTGTAGTGCCGGCTTAGAATGTCACCACCCTTTACTACCCACGGGTGTCGTAAAAGGCGACTAAGGGTATTAGTGGTTTTTGGGTGATGCGGTTATGATCTTGTCCCCTATCAACTTCCAAATGTGGCTGAGGAGTTTCTAGCTCTAAAGCTCTGGCTACCCATTTTTAGGATTCATTGCCGTGAATAAATTTATATATAAATAAATAGTTAGTTTTTCATCGGTTACGGCATTGTCAGGCAATATTTACTAGGCCACTTTGACGAGTTCAGTATGTAAGTAGGTTTATGCATTTGTAACTTAAATATTGCTGTATAGTATAAAGACTGTAACAATGCAGTATTTAATAGTTCTACAGACTGGTCTTATGTTGTCGTAAATTCTTGCAACTTAATACACAACTTTACGATCAGGATTATTAAGAAATACAATAGTAAGACCCCGTTTTATGAACGTGGTCAGAAAAATGACTTTTATGAAAGCTTTTGTGTAGGGTACCAGGTTTATTACTATAAATCATAAAGGCAAGATTGAAAACGCTTTTACAAAGGCGGGAGAACGAAGTGAGAGAAATAAAAGAGCATGTATGAGAAGAACAATAAATGAGAGGGAAGCAAGAGACATTTGTGAGGATGTGCTAAGTGGTAAAAAGTGCAATCGATAGTCGCTGTCTGTTTCAATGGGAGTAATGGGTGTGGGTATAAGTTAACAAGCAATAAATATGTGTAAATAAAGTATCTTCACCATTTACGTTTACGCTGTTTCAATGGTTGCAATAGAAAGGCGGTCACAAGCATAGCTTAAGACATGTTAATTCAAATTCCGAATCACATATATTTTTTAATTTGCTAGAAATAAACTATATTGGCTACAGATTAACATAAAATGTTCGTGTTATCAAACAAGAATATGCGTGTTCAATAATCGATTCCAACACATTAAATATTATCTGTTATTTGCAATAAAACTGTAGAAAACCGAAAGATGACCTTCCGACAGTCTCAATATATTCATGAGAATCAAAATTTCACATCACAAAAACTATAAAGTTCTAATGCTTAAGCATTATCCATTGATTGTGAGGTTACTGTGATAAGGTGTATTATTAATATAATGATTTTACGCGATTAAATTATAAATAATCGTGTATCGAGAGGCATCCTAATCCGTTTTTTATTGACTTAATATTTCGAATAACTTAAATCCTAAAGCTCAGATCGAGGTCCGTGGGCGCTGTAAGCTATAATATTAGCTGTTGATAGGCTGTTTATATTGCATTTTTTATTTTACATTCATCCCATAATCATTGAGATAGTATAAATGTTGAAGATATAAGTGAAGTTCAAAGGTTTATGCAAAATAATATCTTTCACTAAAAGCAATTCTATCACATCAAATGCAAAGCATATAATTGTATTAAATAAGTAGTGGAACAGTAGTATTGGCAATTAACTACACATATACACAATCAAGTTAAGTGAATGACAAAATCATAAACAATTGGATGTTTCCTGGGTGACTACAATAGTTGCGTTGAAATATTTAAGTTTGTCTAGAGTTAGAATTTGTTTCAACTAGATCAAAATATAATTGCATTTGGTTGTACGTGAAATACCATGATATGAAAAATAAATTTGGAGATATTTGAGTAAAAGCTAAGTAATTTTATTTTATTTATTTTATTTTATTAGGAACATCAACAGCACATAAACATGTAAGTTACAATTAGATAAATACAATGAAAAAGCCAATAAAAGACATCCACAGAAGATACAAAAAACAGTAGTACATACAGATATGTAAGAAAAGTTATAACATAAAATGTGTAAATTGATTGAATGATTGATTTGTGTTATATATGGTATATATATATATATATTTATATGTGTGTGTGTGTCCTAAACTGCCCTTTCCATTTATACCATATTCCTACCTTTTACTTATACTTAATTACTTATTTATTTATTGCCGTGTAGTGTCGGTTTAGAATAGCACTACCCCAATTTCTTCCGGTGGGTGTACGTAAGAGGTGACTAACGGTATTGGGGCTATTAAGGGATTTTTGGGCGATGCGGTTGGAGACCCATCACCGACAACCTTTATTACTATCTTTTCCCCACTCAAATTTCCAAAAGTGGCTTAGGAATTTCTAATTCCTTAGCTCTGGCCACCCCTTCCTGGGATTTCTAGCCGTAAGTATATGTATATGTATGTATTTATACTCACGCCTATTATTCCCACTGGGGTAGGCAGATACTATCGATCGCCACTTTGCACGATCTTGACAAATGTCACTTGCTTCCCTTATATTCATCATTCTTCTCATACATGCTTTTTTTAATATTCTCACTTCGGACTCCCGCTTTTATAAGAATATTTTCCATCTGGTCTAGAAACGTTTTACGAGGCCATCCCCTACTTATACTACACTAGAAAAGGCAGACAAATATGAAGGCTGCAATTTTCGAGGACTAAACCTTTTATGGACTGTCGCAATTTAAAACAAAAAATAAGCGGGCGGAACACAATAACGTAATATGAATATTTTCACGAATAAAATTATAATTCCCCTCACGACTTCGCGAATACAAATTACGAATTGAAGTACGAGTGATTGGAGCGTACAACAATACGAAAAAACGTTTAATGTTAAAATATGATAATAACGGAGGTTACGAAATAACGGAAACATCAATAATTGTATGAGCTTTCGAACGAAATGAATTCCGAAGGCGAACGAACACCCGTTGATGTCTTTCGCACGTGGCGATACGAGCGACCGCGGTGACAACTTTTGATTCGAGCTTTGATGTAAGTTCATATTATTCATATTCCGAAATTATATAGCGCATTTAATTATATTGTATCGAATAAATATGGTTTTATGCTTTCTTTTTACTTCGTAATATATTGGTGAATGTCATATGGGTTTGCGGAATGTACTCAATGTTTTTGTTTAAATAAAAAGCTATTTGCAAATTTTACGCATTTCAGCAAAAAGAGTCAAATAAGTTCTTATAAAAATCCAAACCCTTAAGTCTTTTCTTACGACACTTGTGGGTAGAAATGGGTTAGTGTTATTCTTTCTTTCTTGTTTGTTTCTTTACACACTTTTTTACTCATTGTGTTTGAACGGGGCGTGTGAGATTTTATTAGCGTCTCGTAAACTATATTTTTGAAAGCTGCAAAATTGATTTTAGGGTTGAATCTTGAATAGTGGGACCATTTTTTTTATTTCAGTCTTAGTTTAAATTTAAAGCAATTTCTAATTATTCACAAGATTACGCCGTTTAGGAATGTTATTTTCACATTTTCAGCAAAGTGGAAAAGAGTCTGTGGCAATTTTCAGCGATAGCAATTTTTCTTAAGTCTCAAACACTTTAGATATTTCTTATATATTTTACATACATACATACATATACTCACGGCTAAAAATCCTTAGAAGGGGTAGCCAGAACTTCGGATTAAGAAATTCCTCAGCCGCTTGGAAGTTGATTGGGAAAAAGATTGTTAAGTAAATATTTTTATTGATGGATCTCCAACCGCATCTAAAACCATCGCAAAGCGACTTAAAAGGTCGTAATAACCTTAGCCGCATCTTACGAACAACCAAGGGAAGAAATAAGGTAGTGCTAATCTGAGCCGACATTACACAGTACATTTATAATATATTTTCTTTGTTAATAGCAATTGTTGATAACAATCTATAAATTAATATGCGGTTTATCATATAGTTACCATAAGTTTAAAATTTAAACTTATGGTAACTATATGATATATATTTTTTTATATTTAATATAAGTACCATGGCTAGAATTCTTATATAATTTAATTATCTCAAATCAAGACGATTTTGGAAGAAGGAAATTTCTCTTAAGTTAGACTTTAACGGTAACTCATAAAAAACTCAACTTATCTTCTGAACATCACGTGACTTTGTCACCTGGTGTTCAGAGTACCCACGTTTTGCATGGACAGTGTACTCGCGTGATAGGGGGCAGGCCTATCGCCGCTTGGTACTATTACACTGTTATATGACTTATAAAAAAGTTACATCATATTTATTTATTTACATAAGAAAAAAAACAGCTGTGATACTTAAAATTAGGATACACTTTTAATACACATACATACATACATATACTTACGGCTATAAATCCCTTAACGGGGTAACCAGAGCTTCAGCATGAGAAATTTCTCAGCCACTTTGTTGAAGTTGACGGGGGAAAAGATGGTAATAATAAGTGTTTTTATTACCATCACCATATATATATATACACACACAGTCACCTATATATATATATATATATAGGTGACGGGTCTCCAACCGCATCGCCCAAAAATGACTTAAAAAGCCCCTATACCCTTAGTCGCCACTTACGATCACCCACGGGCAGAAATGGGGTAGTGTTATTCTAAGCCGACACTACACTTTTAATACACATTAGACATTAGGTTTACACCAATAAACGGTATGAAATTGGCAACCCTAACTTAAGTGTGGAAGTGACCCGTACCGTGGCTGCCACTCTGTAACGGGATATCCTCAGAAATGTTATGACCGAATATGACTCCAGTCCAGACACAATTGCTTTTTCGAATTGCTCTGGGTACTGGGTAGTTTTTTCAATGTGTCGAATGTTTAATAACTTTGCTCAGAAATATTGCACTTACAATTTATTATTTTTTGGAAACGAATTTTTTTGAACATAGTTTACTTATAGTATATTAGAGAGGATTGCCGGGATCGTACGAAGTGGTGATCGATAATCCCTGCCTACCCCAGCGGGAACAACCGGCGGCGTGAGTATATGTATGTATATTATCCATCTACGGCTTGTCTTGGTGTAACGTATTTTATAAGTCTATTTTTTTAAGTAAAGAACACATAATAATAAACATAAACATAAACGTTCACGTCGTTTATCCCCGAAGGGGTTGGCAGAGGTACCAATACTCCTGAACTCACATGGCAAGCGCCATCTAGTTTCCAGAGAAGGTACCCACGTTTTGCTTAGACAGTGTACTCACGTGATAGGGGGCAGGCCTATCGCCGTTTTGTACGAATACACTGTCACATGACTAAGTACAACTCAGCCATGTGGGTTTCCTCACGATGTTTTCCCTCACCGTTAGCAACCATGATAAATTAACCACACATATGACTTTAGAAAAGACAAATTGGTGTAGGCCCGTCCCAGGATTGGAACTCACGCTCTTCTGTTTTTCGGGCGGGTGTTCTACCCACTGGACTATCATGTCGCTGTCAAGTAAAGAAATTTTATTAAAAATCTGACTCGTTTTTTAAATAATTAAATCACATCTTAAACCACTCTCATTCGCCATCATTTGATAGAAATGAAATGTTTTACATCAACAAGATAAGATGGAAACAAGTTTTTGAAATATTATCCATTAAAAGTCGCCTCTCATATAAACTTGTATAACATAAAAAGCGAGACAGCGCGGCGGCGGCGGCGGCGGAACACACTTCCTTGTAATCAACACAACGTCAAAATTAATCGACCCCATTATTCGGACACCCCGTTTGCCGGTCCCAACACTACCGAGAATCGATTCTCCATATTAACACATGTCAACTCGACGCATTACCACCGATTAATATAAAGGGTACTCGTCGAGATTCGATCGAATCGTTTTTTAGTAAACAGGTGATAGCGAGTTGGGAGATTAATTTATGGTTCCGTATTTGAGGTCGCCGGCCGGTGAGAAGGTGGCATTTTCATCACAACCGTTAAAAGCTCATTGTTTTGTTTTGTGAATTGGTTAATGCCCTTTTTCCTTGAAACTGATTGGCAGCTTTCACCGTTTGACTTGCCCGAACTTACGAGTATTGCTTTTTGGAAAGCTCCGTGCTTGGTTTATTAATAGATTCGCAAATACTCTGTTGCTCGTATTTATATGTTCTTTGAATTCGATTTCATTAAATAGAATAAGGGATATGTAGGAGAACTTTTAGATAATGAAATATTCGATGATTTTGTTAATGTAAAAAGTTCGGTTAAAATAAATAAAAATAGTAATTCATCCGAAATTGCGCAGTTGATTTTGATACAAAACAGAACAGTAGTTTGGTAAAGTATATAAATTGATATAATAGAGCTCACCGCCGCCGCCGTGTTGATACTAACATATTAAAATAACTACACACACTCATTGCCTTAACTACTTTGCTGAAAGATTTACAAACCGCGCAGTAATTGAAGCGAAACGAATTTTATTTTGCCTCTTAATAAACTACAGTAAATAAGTATCAATGATTTTATTTAGTTAAATATGATGCATATATAATGGAACAATGACAACCATTTTATTTACGAAAATTATATACTTTAACGGCATATGTGTTTTCGCTGTTTTTATAATTATATAATATTATTAAAACCTTCACCATTTCGGCATTCGTTTTCATTTCTCAGTCAGAGATTAAGGCATCAAATTTGTTCATAGGAGGTTTGTAATTAATTTAAGAAAATTAGATATATATTGAGTAGTTATTTAACATTCATAGGTAGAAAACTATAAAAATTCAAGGTATTTTCAAAGTAACTACAAGTGTACTTTAGGCAAAGTGACTATTTTAACATACATAAATACATACATATACTCACGCCATTAGTTCCCATTGGGGTAGGCAGAGACTATTGATCGCCACTTCGTACGATCCTGACAAACCTCTCTAGCTTCGTTTACATCCATCAATCTTTTCATACGTGCTCTTTTATTCTTCATACTTCGGACGCCAGCCTCTTTGAGCACACTCTCAATTTGGTCCAAGTGTGTTCTCCGTGGTCGTCCTCTACTAACATTACCATTACCACTATTTTAACCTAACTAAGATTTTATAAAATTTCATTCATTATTGGCTTACATAGACGAATTAACTAAATAGAGTGGAAAACAAACGTCAGTTTAAAAAGTTGCTAAAAATATCCGCTAAAACCTAATTGCACCTTAACCTTAACCTAATTTTACACGTGCAGCCTGTGGGCCAGATATACCCAAAAATCGTACAGCGCTCTCCGTGTTCAATATAATGACGCGTTCAGGATTCTGTTGGGGCTGCCACCTTTTCTGCAGTGCCTCGGGTATGTTTGCGGAGGCCCGCGTAGACTGTTTCTACGCGACGATGCGGAAACGCTGCTGCTCGCTGCTCTGTAGGGTGCGGGCCAGCTCCAACAGCATCCTCAGCATGATAGGGGGTCGGCTAGACTCAATGTACATATCACACTGCGTTAGTCTCCATGCTCCCAAACGTGTACATTTATTTTAGAACATTGTACATATTATTTATACTATGTACATAACTATTATCTTTAATTGTGTCCATATTGTGTATGACTACTAACATTAGGTTAAGATTTCTCACTGTTACTAACACTTGAGTCATTGTAACTTGGAAATAAAGTAAATAATAAACATAAACATAAACGTTCACGCCGTTTATCCCCGAAGGGGTTGGCAGAGGTACCATTACTCCTGAACTCACATGGCAAGCGCCATCTAGTTACCAGAGAAGGTACCCACGTTTTGCTTAGGCAGTGTACTCACGTGATAGGGGGCAGGCCTATCGCCGTTTTTGTACGAATACACTGTCACATGACTAAGTACAACTCAGCCATGTGGGTTTCCTCACGATGTTTTCCCTCACCGTTAGCAACCATGATAAATTAACCACACATATGACTTTAGAAAAGACAAATTGGTGTAGGCCCGTCCCAGGATTAGAACTCACGCCCTTCTGTTTTCGGGCGGGTGTTAAAAAGTCAAAAAAAAGTCAAAAAGTTTATTCTTCAAAATTAAGTTAAAAACTAACATTTTTTGAACGTCAAATGTTTTTAAATTTATCATTAGTCCGTTGCTTCGGAAGGTGTTCGTAAAGAGAAGAAGCAACAAAGAAACTCTTTACATTCACATTTTTTCATTTTTTCAAAACATGGTTTGTACAATTTCAGTTTATTAACATGTTTTTACTTTATAAAAGATTTTCTATGCGACAAAACCAAACGCTTGTTTGACATAATAAAAATAAATTGTCCATCACAAAAAACCAATCACATAACGTGAGAAGAAAAATCCTCACCAGACAATTATTCCTGGGAATAACGAGGGAAGATTTATAGCTTTACGGACACGGTCATGTGCGCGTTGGGTCCTTGTCGTTTAAAAAATCTTGAACACTGTAGTAAGATTTCTTTAAAAGCATTGCTGTAATTGCCTTTTTAAAAGATGCCACAGGCAATTCCAACATGTCAGAATGAAGTTTGTTGAACATTTGGAGGGATAGTCCCATAAAGGAGTTACTTACTTTATTAAGTCTCCACTTCGGTACGTTAAGTTTGTCCTTATTTCGAGTGTTAACAGTATGCCTATCACTAACTTTACTAAATTGACATATATTCTTTTTAGCATACATTAAATTCTCAAATATGTATTGGCAAGGGACAGTTAAAATGCCAATATCTTTAAATTTTTCGCGCAACGAATACCTCGACCTCAACATGTAAATAGATCGGATAGCTCGCTTTTGTAAGACGAAAACTTTATGAACATCAGCCGCTTTACCCCATAATAAAATACCGTACGACATAATACTATGAAAATAACTGAAATACACAATGCGAGCTGTTTCTACGTCTGCTATTTCTCTAATCTTACGCACGGCATACGCTGCTGAGCTCAGCCTTTTAGAAAGTGTTAGTATATGGGGTCCCCATTGCAACTTAGAATCGATTATTATCCCTAGGAATTTTGTCTCTTTCACTAATTCTACTTTTTCACTATCAATAACAATATTGTTTTCAACTTGCCTAACATTCGGTAAAGTAAATTTAATACATTTAGTTTTTTTGGCATTTAGAACCAGGTTATTTACAGTAAACCAATGCAATACCAGTGAGATAGCTTTATTTACGTCGTCAAGAGATGTAGAGGATCTCGCTACATTAAATATTAAAGATGTGTCATCTGCAAACATAACTATCTCAGAATACTTTTGTACCATAAATGGTAAATCATTAATGTAAATCAGAAACAGTAATGGGCCAAGTATAGAACCTTGAGGAACGCCCATTTCTATTTCCGATCCTTCCGACGTGGTTCCATTAATATCAACCTTTAAAGTTCTTTTATTAAGATATGATGCCATCAATTTCAGTGCTTGCTCGTCAAAACCGTAATATTTAAGTTTAATCAACGCTATCTCTTTTTTTACACAATCAAAAGCTTTTGTGAGGTCACAGAATATACCTAACGCATCCCGGGAGTTTTCCCATGAATTAAAAATATGTTTCATTAGTGACACTCCTGCATCTACAGTAGACCTACCTTTGGTGAAACCATATTGCTCGTCATGGAATATATTATGTTTGTTGAAATAAGAAAGCATTTGGTTGGACATGATTTTCTCAAAAACTTTACTGAGAACTGGTAAAATAGAAATAGGCCTATAATTGGTAAAGTCCTGACTATCTCCTGATTTATGGAGTGGGATGAGCCTACTTAACTTCATGCAGTCTGGAAATTCTCCTATATCTATACATTTATTAAAAAGTATCGTTAAATGTGGAGCGATTATATTTATTATTCTGTTTATGACGAAAACTGACATTCCGGTTATGTCTTCGGTTTTTTTAAGACTAATAGTTTTAAAATTTTTAATTATATCATTACTGTCAACATACATGAAAGAAAACTGTGCTGTTGTTTTGGTAACATTTCGTTCCAACAACTCAAGAGCTTTTTGGGGACATGAATTTAATTTCTCTGTTGTCTGAGTAGGGGTATTAATAAAATGATTTTCAAAAATGTCAGCAATTTGTGATCTTGACTGTATCAGTTCATTATCTAATAATAAATTGAGATCATGTGGGGACTTTAGTTTTCCAGTTTCACTGTTAATTATTTTCCAGACAGTCTTACTCTTGTTAGAAGAATTCTTAATTTTATGTTTTATGCATCTAGATTTAGCTTCATCACAAACTTTTTTGAAAATTTTTGAATAATTTCTGACATAAATAATAAAATCTTGGTTGAAGTTATAGGACTTTTCTCTATAAATGTTATATAGGTGATCTCTACTTATTCTAATTCCAGTGGTGGCCCATTCAGCAAAAGAGCATTTTGTATTACACAGTATTACCTTATTTATTTATTTATTTATTTATTTAAACACTTTATTGCATACACAAAAACACACAAACAGTATATTACACAATAGTTACAACAGTACATGTACACAAAGGCGGACTTATCGCCTTAACGCGATTTCTTCCAGTCAACCTTTATGGTGAGGAACAAATTAGACAACTCTTTAAAACATTATGGTCAAGTATATATGCAACTTAAATAGAACTTAACTAAACATAACTTATTTACAACCTGTATATTAATTATATATATAATAATTATTATATCAAATATACTATACAATATCTTAATAAATATACATGTATATACATACTTATATAATATAATATAATAAATACAAATAAATACATATACCTAACTTTATAAAATCTACCAACCTAAGGTTTTAAAAAAATGGGATTTCAGTTTATTTTTAAATATATTTAGTGATGATGACAGCCGTATGTCAACTGGTAGTGAGTTCCATAAATTAACTGCTCTGGCTGCAAAGGAATCACCATATGTAGCACTGTTATGAGAAGGTACACTCAACATCTTATTCTCCTGTGATCGCAAGGCACGGCCGTGGGAGCACAAGTATGTGAACTTGGAACGAAGATAATGGGGGGCAGCAGGATTATTAAGGGCATTATATAAAATACAGAGAATATGAGTATTCCTCCGAAGTCGAATTGGGAGCCACTTTAGTTGAGCGCGGTACTCAGAAATATGATCATATTTACGTAATCCAAAAATAAATCGGATACATAAATTCTGGAGACGTTCGAGTTTGTTAAGTAGCTCCTCTGTGAGGTCAAGATAGCTTACATCTGCGTAATCGAGAATCGGAAGCAGTAGAGACTGCGCCAGCGTAATCTTAGTGTGGTGAGGCAGGAAAAATTGCAAGCGCTTAAGTGAGTGACAGGATGCAAAGACTTTTTTACTTACGGCTTCCACTTGGGGCAACCACGAAAATGTACTGTCCATAATAACTCCCAAATTCTTGACAGAATTGACGAAGCGAATATCAGTGCCATCATAGGTCAACTTCTTATCTAGAGCAATATTTGCTTTGTTCAACAACCTCGAACTGCCAAAAATAATTGCCTGTGACTTATCAGGATTCAGCAGAAGTCCAAACTTCTTCACCCATTTCGATATTATCTCCAGGTTATTATTTATGACATCAACTGCCGAGTTTATATCTTCCGGAAGAGCACTTGTGTAGATTTGAAGGTCGTCTGCATATAGGTGATAGAGAGAAGTAAGTTCTTTAGCTAGGATATTAATAAATAGTGAAAAAAGCAAAGGAGAAAGTACGCCGCCTTGCGGGACGCCAGCCAGTACCGGGCACCAAGCAGAGCTCTCTGCGTCTGTGCGCACGCACTGCTGACGACCTTTAAGGTAAGATTCGAACCAATTGGTGACTGTCGGAGATACGTTAAGAGATCTTAAAATGCCAAGAAGTATATCAAGATCCACAGTGTTAAATGCGTTACTGAAATCTAAAAGTGTAAGCACTGTAACTTGGTGATTTTCCATATTTAAGCGAATATCATCCGTGACCTTGATAAGAGCAGTAACAGTGCTATGACCTGTTCGGAACCCAGACTGGAAATCGTTCAGCAAGTGGTGAGTGGAAAGGAAGTTGGAAAATTGTTCGAATACGAGGCGTTCAAGAACTTTTGATAGGAATGGTAGGATGGAAATTGGGCGAAATTGGGATAAGGTGGTTGGGTTAGGAACTTTAGGAATAGGGACAATGAAGGCATTCTTCCACATTCTAGGGAATGAACAAGAGAGTAGGGATAAGTTCATTAAATTTGTAATGTGTGGCAAAATTATTTCCAGAATGGGATTAATCATTAAAGTACTAACGTTGTCAGTACCTGTTGCCTTACTGGTTATATTAGAAATACATCTTTTAACGTCACGACCAGAGACCAATTTGAAAGTGAATTGTGGGCAATCAGGGGTAGGTGTAGAAACAAGATTGTTCAGAGCCTCAGCTTTACATTGATCACTAATGGTCAAGGGAGGAGTGGAGAAATGCGTATTAAGTGCATTGAGGTCTGTATCTATAGGAGAATTGGCCTGAGATTTTCCTATGCCCAGTGTTTTAAGGAATGACCATAACTGTGAGGTGTCACAATCGTCAATCGAAGTATGGATATATCGGCGTTTTGCATCTCTACACACTCTATTACAGCGATTCCTCAGCTCCTTATATTGTTGCAAGTGCTCATCCGTCGGTTGTTTTTTATAGCAATATCGAGCATGATCCCGCTTACTCATGAGATTTTTGATTTTGTCAGTAAGCCATGGAGCAGGTAACTGTTTCACGCGGACTGAACGAAGGGGAGCGTGTTTGTCATAAAGGTCGGTCAGGAGAGTATTGAACCGTTCAACCCTTTCATCAATCTCGTCAATGCTGTCTAGTTGTGCCCAATCAACAGCTTTTGCATCTTCACATAGCTGCTGCAAGTCCATTCTCTTAAAATTACGCTGGAGAATTGTACGCTTTTTCGGTTTGGGAGTACGGATTTTATAAGAGAGATAAAGAAGATCATGGTAGGAGAAACAGTCAGCAGTTAGTTGCCCATGATTGAGGACGAGGTCAGGAGAAGAAACAGTTATTAGATCTAGAAGTGTAGGATCGGAGTGAGGTGGATGGTGAGTAGCATCAAGAGGCAAGATGTGGAGATTTTTTGCTGTTGTGATGGAGCATAACGCTTTTGAGCGGTGATCGTTTTTTAAAAGACATGTATTAAAGTCACCCATGACTACAGTGTTATCAAAATTAGGAGTATATTCATCGAGAAGTTTTTCATACGTATCAAAGTAATCGACCGTCATACAAGGGCTATAGTAGACTCCAAGGAGAACCCTGCTGAAGTTGAGACGCACTTCTAAGAAGAGATGCTCAGCCTTCCCATTATATTCACTCGGAGATCTACTGACAATGGTGTAAGGAATGTGGCCCCGAAGGTATATGGCCACTCCACCGCCACCTTTATTCGTGCGATCGTTACGTACTAATTTAAATCCGGGTATTGGGTATATAGAGGAGTTAAGAGAGGGTTTTAACCAGGATTCAGAAACTAGAATGGCATGTATATTGCTATTATCAAACGACGTAAGCATATCGGAATGGTGTGAAGGAATACTCTGAGCATTAATATGGACCACGTTGAATGCTTTGCGATACTTAGAAAATTCGGTATTGAGAGTAGTTGACAACGGGACATACGATATATCAAGAGAGGTGGAACCCATTGAAGAACATGATAGAAAGCTATCATCATCACTGCCGGCAGAGTCATAAATACTCATATATAATATAATATAATAATAAATATTAATAAATACTAATTTCAATATGTACAACCAGGCTACTTTACTTACTAATGTACCTAACTATTATAAATTATTTATTAAAAAATAACAATCTAAATCTGCACAGCCCTTGCAAAAGAAAAGAGCAATAAATATAAATTATACAAAGAAAACTGGGCAAGGCTATCTTTATTTTAAGGTTTTTATAAATTTCTGAACGCAGCTTAATTTGTCTATGGCTGCTCTGTGAAAAGTGAAACGTCAAAGTCAAAAATGTCACTGCCTGCCAGAAACTTGCGTGTTGACAATTTAGCATTACAAACAAACATTACAGTGAACTTACAGTGGGTAAGAAACACAGCCAGTGTTGGTTAAAAGGAAATAATATAAAAAAACGCAAACGAAGAATCGAAATGAAGGGGTGTCATCACCTGTTATGCCCGCCTATCCTTTGATGTTGTGCCGGTCTTGCTCCTGGTGGCAGGCGCAGCTGCAGCAGCGGCGGAACTCTGCTTGCTTGGCTTGGCTACGGGCTTATCGGTGAGCGTCCGGGCGGCCGCTGAGGTCGTTGAGGTTGCCGCAGGATGCTTCCTGCACAACTCATCCAGCTGGGCAGCCGTTCCCACCTTCACGTTAGTGCCGTCGGCAAGCTTGAGGAACACGGCTCCGTTCCCCGTCCAGCACGCATTCATCCCGAAGTGACGACGGGCGCGCGCATAGATGTCCTGCCGGCTTTTGGTCAGAAACTCACTGACTACCGTGCCACTCGATTTAAGCTCCTTCTTGCGGGCCCACACTGATGCCTTAATGGAGATGCTGGCTAGACGAACAAGAATTGGGCGCGGCCTCTTGGAGTTCTTCGCACCTATCCGCACGCAATGCTGGATTGCAGACTGGTCGAAGCCAGCTACTCCCATCCTTCTCACAATGCTGCAGATCATGGTCGCTGGGTCCTCTCCATTCTGCTCCTGCACACCACTGAACAGTAGGGCGTTACGACGACTCTGGCAGTCCATCTCGTCGACTTGATGGGCTAGGCTAGCTACTTGGTCCTGCAGGAGGCGCAGCACACACAGAACCATGTCCTTGAATGCAGCAAAGTCCGAGGCAAGGATATCAAGATCGGACTTCTTTTCCGTGGAGCTTATAGCTGTCTTCATTCTTGACTCAAACTCATCCAAGCGGCTGGCAATCATTGACTCCATGTCTTTCTGCTGCTCCAAAACTTTCTGTGCTGTGGCCATAGTGATTTTGTTGAAGTGAAGTGTTATAGATTTGTAGGTTAGGCCAGTTGGTAAGTGCACTGAATATTTATAGCATAGAGGTGTAGGACAGTGCAGATTTCAGTTATTGGCCTAATTTGTACACATTCCAATTACAAATATTGTAAAGAAATGTTCAATTAAGGATTTTAAGCATTTATAATTAAAAGAGTTTTAAAATAATGTGCTTCTTTTTTTTGCACCTACCTCCCAAAAAAAGTACCTTAGTTTTAAAGATTTTGTTAAATTCTGTTTTCAGCCCATTGATGAAAGAAAGACAATTCTCTAATGATTCACTGCTTCTCATTGGGGGGCTGATGCTAGACCTAATATTATTTTCAAATAAGCTAAGTTTTTTTTCAGTTATCTGTCTACATACTATTGACTTTTTCTTTTCAATGGTAAATTCTAAATTTATAAATTGACCCTTGTGGTCTGAGGTAATGCAATCAAAAAGGAAGTGACCGGAGTAATCACAATTGCAATAAATATTATCTAAACATGTTGCAGAGGTCGAGGTAATTCGGGTTGGCTCATTAAATACATTTAGAAGATTAAATGATTGAAAAAATGTTAATATTCTCTCCTTTACTAGACCCTCACCCAACAAGTCACCAACACACTGGAGCTGCGGGAAGCCATCCCCAAAGCATCTTCCATCACTGCTTCAAAGATGTCATAGTTACCTTTGGGTGGGCGATATACACACAAAATGATGTACTTGTTCAATTCAATGCATGAGATTTCTACATGTTGTTCAACAGAGAGTCTACAGATGTCTTTTCTTTCTTTAAATTTAATGTCTACATATAATAGTATCATACTACCCCCACACATTATGGACTCTCTGTTAAAACAACTGCCCACTGTGTAATTCTTTAAACTAAACTTCATTTGTTCGGCTTTTAACCAGTGTTCTGTTAAACAAAGTATTTTGGCATTGTACTTATTAATGAATAATTCTAATTCTAATAATTTGCAGGAAAGGCTCTGTATGTTCTGATGAACAAGAGAAATGTATGCCTTTTCCTTTGTCTTACTACCTAGTTTAAAGCTAAATTTGCAGATACATTAGTACATGTACTAATAACTGCATCCAACCACCCACCCACCACCCACCACTATCACTGGACTATCATGTCGCTTAAAGTAAGTAAAGTAAGTAAATAATAATAATAATAATAATTGTCAAATTAAGTTGTTCCTACATCCCGATTGATTCAATGTTTTGACTTTTGTGACACTGAATCGTTTACGTTTATTCTTCGTTTCTTGTCTTTTTAGTTAAGTCTTCTACATTGACTTATCACATTATCATCACATAAAAACTAACACCTGATTAACTGTTAAAGTAAAAACGCTTTTTTTTTTAAATAACCTACCTTTTATGAACTCTGTCATTAGTACATTCTCTTATCCGAAGAACATTTCTTTTCAAACTTACGCGATTAAGATCATTATGATTAAATAAGCCGAATTTACGAAACTTATCATTTGAAAAAGTCTTTTAGAATTTGAGGCCAGTTGTAATTCTACATAATCATCTTAAAACTATCAAATTAAAATACCTCTTTCTATTAATTGAAAATCGGAGACACATATGATAATATTTTAATGTAGGTATATGACTACCGTCTTATAAAAGGTATAAATTTCTATGGATTTCCATTTAAAAGACGAAAAAATTAGAATGCAAGGAGTTTTGTTGCTTCTTCTCTTTACACCTTCAGAAGCAACCGTAGGGTTATATTAGTTACAAATATTAAAATTCAATAGAAACTGCAATAGACAGAGGCACTCGTTATTTAAAAAATCTAAGTTACCAAGTCCTCGACATTCATGTTTCCCTAGTAGGCCGAGTCGCAACAGTTACGTGTTATCAAAGTATAATAGAGCCTACATTACTCGCGATAACTTCACGTAATAACTAAAGCTTAAGTTCAAGATAAAGTGGGTACTTAATTAAACATTAAATATGCAGTCAACAGCCTAGTTTACACTATCCAAGTTTACGTGCAACGGAATGTTATTACTTAATACGGATTTCGAAAGTAGCTAATTGCTATTTTTTAACAGACGGACCTCTATGGTAGTAAAATTTAAAAGATTAGGAATCTAGGAACTCCGCTATGAGCCTCATTGTTTTTTTTGCATAATATTACAGAACCGCCTTTGATCACTTAATCCTGGTCTAAATAAACTGATTCTATCATCGTATTTTATACGGTCAATAAAAATATCATTATAATTTAAATATTCTTTTGTAGTTTTGATTATTTCATAATCAATTGATACATAGGGGCATGGCAGTGCCCCGCCAAGACGAGCCAAGCGATTAAGTTTACCTCAACATTCACAGATCGCCAAGTCTTTTTGACATTATCACAGCAATAAACTTAATCAAAATTTCACTAGCACCATACCCAACATAACCATATAATAATTATCTCTCCAACAAATAAACATGGGTAGACAGACTAAACAAAGAAACAAGCGTACACAGAAAGCATCTGCACTATGTTTGCCGCAATTGTTTGAACAAGTTGCAAGTTTCATGCAATCAGCGTTAACATGCATGCGAAGTTTAAATGTCTTTTAACAAGTGTGTTAAGAAGGTAGTTGGGTGGGAGCCAAATCAATATTAACGGTCTATTATTTCAGTTCTGGTTAGTTCAACTGCATTAGTAGGTGCTAAATTGAAACGGTTGTGTTTAAGCTCAGATGTTTGTTTAATTGTATGCCTGTGGCAACATCATCAGGAGCCGGAGCACGCTTGTAATTGTATCGTGATTCGTCTAGTATGTAATAAAGATATACGTTACTCTAGTACTTATAATTTGATGATAATATTTTTTGAATTTAAGTGAAACTGTAGTTTTTGTATTGTTGTATTTTGGTATGGATATGCACTTAGGCAATGAATAAATAATATCTATATTTATGTGAAAGTGATAGTTGTAGTAAACCCCAAGATTTGTAGTTAGAAGTACTACAAGTATCTTACCATTGCTGGAAGTTTCCTAGAATGAATACGAATATCTATGAAAAGAGTTACGATACAACAAATGGTTGATGCGACAATGTGAGACATAAGCGAGACGATTATAAGGCTCATCCAATGGCAATGGCAATTAACCCCGCCTTAGCTTAGGTACACTCCTTTGCCGCGCCAGGGCGGCCTTCAGCAACAAAAGTCATGGTGACGCCGCATAGGCCGCAGGGCCAGCCGCACCAAAACCGGGGGGTTTTAGTCAGTAAAAGTCCGACATACCCCCGCCGCTCTCTCTCGAGAGGCGGGATATCCTTGAAGGATTTCCCCCCGGTATAAAAACGAAAAAAATAAATTAATAAAATGGCAATTAAAAGTACCGCCGACGTAAGTATGAGTAAAATGTTTTCAGTGAAACGTTCAAAAGAACGCACTAGCCTTTATTTTAAATATAAATTCCTTGTTTACTAACATTAGTTTTTTTTTAATTTTATGGTGTTATTTAAAAACCAGCGTACCATATGGTTGTGCCCATGTCGTACATATAGCTGAGTTAGGACCTTTTAGGTACCATGAACATTTAACTTTGTATTATTAAAATAATGCAGTGATTTTTTATTGTGTAATAAATAAACACTTTTATTTCTTTCTTTCAAAAAATAACCTTTTCTTTTACTATCTTTTCCCCACTCAACTTCCAAAAGTTGCTGAGGAATGTCTTGTTACCCTTTCTAGGGAATAATAGCTGTGAGTATATGTATGTATGTCAAACGTTTGTTAAAACGTTTGTGAAATGTTTTCTTTTGTTCATTCGATAAGTATAGCGAAAGGGCTTATAAGTACTATCTATCTTCCTCCACCAACCTTCCATTTCTAATTAGTCTTTTTGTTACAAACAGCTTAACAATTCTACTAGTCTTTCGTTTACATCATTCGTACGTATAGTAATTTTTATTAAGCCCATTCTACATTTTCTTCCATTTTATTCTACAAAACGGTCTCGCTCATGTCGCAGAAATCCATGCAACTGTATAAATTAGGACATCCACAACTATGCGCTATAAACTGCTAAAGTGTATGAAGGCAGGTGATTGATTTAGAACCGAACTATTCTTAGTTAAATATACAAACATAAAATGTGAATTTCCGCTGGTTTGCAGCTCAAATTAATGGTAATAACCGCTTATCGTTCTGCATTGCAGAGGATTAAAATGTACATTATTTTATACAGGTTCTCCCTCTACAATTCTAATTGTGGTTAATGAATAGGAAGTTGATTAGAGATCATACATACATACTTACATATACTCACGGCTATAAATCCCTAGAAAGGGGTAGCCAGAGCTAAGGAATTAGAAATTCCTTAGCCACTTTTGGAAGTTGCATGGGGAATAGATGGTAAAATAAAGGTTCTTGGTGATGGGTCTCCAACCGCATCGCCCAAAATCCCTTTAAAGCCCCCAATACCGTTAGTCGCCTCTTACGTACACCCACCGGAAAAAATGGGGTAGTGCTATTCTAAGCCGACACTACACAGCCATTAGATTAGATTAGAAGATTAGAGATCAGTATTAAATTATTCGTATATGGCGAATTAACCTACATTAACTCTTTATCACTTTCGCCACATTGTTTCATTAATTTTAATAGTGTTATTTTATTTCTGATTTGCAATGAATGTGTAATTAAGTAAAATTTAATTATTTGGGTAACAATGCAAATAATAATATAAAAGCCGTGTAGTGCCGGCTTAGAATGTCATTACCCCTTTCTACCCCCGGGTGTCGTAAGAAGCGGCTATGGGGCTTTTGAAGTTGTTTTTGGGCGATGCAGTTGGGGACCCATCACCAACAATGCTTTTCTATTAAATATAATAAAATTTCTACCATCTTGTCCTCTATCAACTTACAACATGTGGCTGAAGAGTTTCTAGCTTTAAAGCTCTGGCTACCCCTTTTTGGGATTTATGGCCGTGAGTGTATGATGTGTATGCATGCCATATATATGTATTAAGATGTTGTTTACTAATGTCTGTGTGATGACGGTACAGAACAGTACTAATCCATATCTTTTCCGTAAGTGTCATACAAAACGGGTTATAAAGGCTTTTTAAGAAATTGTCAGGCAATGTTGCTGCAGACCCATCACTAAACATCCTTTATTTTGATTATTTTCTCCATTAACTGCTGCTGTAAAGTGTCGGCTTAGAATAACACTACCCTATTTCTACCCGTGGGTGATCGTAAGTGGCGACTAAGGGTATAAGGGCTTTTCATGTGATTTTTGGGCGATGTGGTTAGAGACCCGTCACTAAAAACATTTATTATTACCATCTTTTCCCCACTCAACTTCCAAAAGTGGCTGAGGAATTTTTCATTCCAAAGCTCTGGCTACCCCGTTTAGGAGATTATAGCCGTGAGTATATGTATGTATGTATGTATGTTTCTCCATTAGAAATCCAAAAGCAATTAAGAAGGCTCTGACTCTACAGCTCTGACCAAGTTTATCATAAAAAGCAGAAGTGTCTCATGACCGTTTTCCTGATCTTACCCTTCAAAACATTAAGTTCAATATATAATCAGAGCTACTCAATAAATTTTACAATTCTATTTCACCATATGTAAGTAATATATTAAAAATAAATAAGGGATTTTCGGGCGATGCGGTTGGTGATGCATCACCAACAATCTTTATTTCACCATATTTTCCCCACGCGAGTTCCCAAAGTGGCTTAGATTTTTTAATTCCCTAACTCTGGCTACCGTTTCAAGAGATATATAGCCGTGAGTATATTAAAAATCTACAGCATACGGAACACATCAGTACCCAGACGAAAGTTGCGCGCACCTGCCCCGATACAAGCTATCAAAAGATCTTAGTGATCTATTTTGGCCGGTCGATTATTCATCGAGTACTACACCGTACAGACGTTTAGCCGATGACCTTGGCGTGGGTTTGGTAAATAAACGGTGAGACTGCTTACTTTGCTACGTAATTGAAATATATGATAGTGATAGAAACGTTACTGCTAACACACAGAATTATCTGTTCTGTAGGTAACTGGTGGTTTGATACTGATGTTTGTTGCTGTGTAGTTTCGGCTTTGCTGTGTAGTGTCGGCTTAGATAGCACTACCCCATTTCTTCCGGTGGGTGTACGTTAGAGGCGACTAACGGACTTGGGGCTTTTCAAGGGATTTTGGGCAATGCGGTTGGAGACCCATCACCAACAATCTTTATATCACCATCTTTTCCCCACGCAACTTCCAAAGGTGGCTGAGGAATGTCTCATTCCCTAGCTCTGGCTACCCCTTCAAGGGATTTATAGCCGTGAGTATATGTATGTATGTATGCATGTGTTTTATTTTACAGCCGTGGCCGAGTGAATAGGTGACTAGCTTCTCGGTCCGGAGATTACGAGTTCGATCCCCGCTGAGAGCAACATTTATATGATGAGCATAAATGATTGTTTCTTAGTCTTGGGTGTTATTGATACGTGTATTATATAATATTAAATATATCATTTAGATGTGTAGTTTCGGCTTAGAATAGCACTACCCCATTTCTTCCGGTGGGTGTACGTAAGAGGCGACTAACGGACTTGGGGCTTTTTAAGGGATTTTGGGCGATGCGGTTGGAGACCCATCACCAACAACCTTTATTCTACCATCTTTTCCCCACTCAACTTCCAAAAGTGGCTGAGGAATTTCTAATTTCTCAGCTCTGGCTACCCCTTTTAGGGATTTATAGCCGTGAGTATATGTATGTATCATTTAGTTAGTATCCCATAATACAAGTCTTACTAAGTTTGGGGCTAACTTGATCTGTGTAGTGTTATGTGCGTAGATCTTTTTTTAATTTATGATGGGGGCTAGTTTGGAGAGGAGGAGATGTTTAATACGAGGGCTGCTATTTATGTATCCGGAACTGGCCACTTACAGAACAATAATTTAAAAAGTAATTACATCATTTAAAAATAGAACTCTTTAGCTTTAGAATACATTTATTTTTATGTGACTGTCAATTGTTTTCACATCGTAGCGTCATTTTGAAAATTGCGTGTCTTCACCACCATGGATTTAACTCGTGAACATTTTCGTGCCATGATTTTTTACGATTTTCGGCGTGGTCTAACTCAAAAACAGTGCATCGATCAGCTTACTTCGACTTTTGGGGATGAAGCACCCTCAAAGACCACTGTGTATCACTGGTTTAGCGAGTTTAATCGTGGACGATCTAAGCTTACTGATGAAATTAAAGAAGGTCGCCCTAAAACGGTCGTTGTACCTCAAAACATCGATGCTGTCCGGGAACTAATAACTCAAGATCGTCATGTTACATATCGTGAGATAGAGGCATCTCTGGGCATTAGTATGACGAGCATACATAAGATACTTCATGAACATTTAGCTGTAAAAAAAATTTGCTCCCGTTGGATTCCGCACAACTTGAGTATTGATCAAAAACAGGCTCGTGTCGATTGGTGCAAAGAAATGTTAAAAAAATACAACCGTGGTGCGTCAAAAGCTGTTTATAATATCTACACAGGTGACGAATCTTGGATCTACGCTTACGACCCCGAAACTAAGCAGCAGTCCACGGTGTGGGTGTTCCAAGATGAGCCGAACCCAACAAAAGTTATTCGTGCAAAAAGCACATTGAAGCAAATGGTCGCTTGTTTTTTTGGTATAAATGGCCATGTAGCTACAGTGCCTTTAGAGAATCGTAAAACTGTTAATTCGGAGTGGTATACGACCATTTGTTTGCCGGAAGTCTTTGAACAAATAAGAAAGACTAACCGACAACGTAGAATCATTCTGCATCACGACAATGCTAGCTGTCACAGGTCGGCCGTCACAACTCAGTTTTTAGAAGCTCAAAAGATCGAATTGACAGGTCATCCGCCGTACAGCCCTGATTTGGCACCCAATGATTTTTATTTATTTCCAAATGTGAAGAAAAAATTACGTGGTCAACGTTTTTCGAGCCGCGAAGAGGCAGTCGATGCGTTCAAAATGCACGTTTTGGAGATACCTCAGTCTGAGTGGAAAAAGTGCTATGAAAATTGGTTTCAACGCATGCAAAAGTGTATAGATCTGAGCGGCGAATATTTTGAGAAGCAATAAAACCATATTAATTGATATATGTTTGTTTCTTTTTTTTATTCCGGATACATAAATAGCAGCCCTCGTACCATACTTTTTCACAGGAGGATGGCATAGAATCTTGTTGCGTAGTCAAAGTATGAAAATATTAATATCTTGAGCATTTCCAAATATGCCACGCAGCACTTGGCAGATTTTAATAGATGGGAAAAACAAAGTACATATATGCGGATGGTTATAAACCCACGGAAAATCCTGAGCTACAATATGGAAAATATATGAGCAATATTGAAAGTTATCTATGGAAAAAATGTAAAGTGAAAGATGTTCAGTGATGCGTATGTTCTTAAAATTTAAAATAATAAATACACAAAATATATGCTGGGTAGTGTCGGCTTAGAATAGCACTACCCCATTTCTTCCGGTGGGTGTACGTAAGAGGCGACTAACGGACTTGGGGCTTTTTAAGGGATTTTTGGGCGATGCGGTTGGAGACCCATCACCAACAACCTTTATTCAACCATCTTTTCCCCACTCAATTTCCAAAAGTGGCTTCTATTCTAATTCCTTAGCTCTGGCTACCCCTTTTAGGGACTTATAGCCGTGAGTATATGTATGTATGTATGTACAAAAATATACGCCGTTTAGTGCTGGCTTAGAATGTCAGTGTCAGTAGCAAGGGAATGAGGTTTTTTTTAATTGGATTTTCGGCGATGCGGTTGGGGACCCATCACCAACGGTACTTTATTTCTTCCATCTTCCAACTTCGAAATGTGGCTGAGGAGTTATGGCCGTAAGTATATACGAAAACATACTTGAATACATCCATAACAAACATACCTGCAAGGAGCATCATTGGGGCTACAGATATCTTCCCTCGTAACCAGTATAGCCACATCATGATGATGAGGATTGGCGTCGTCTCCAGGATTTAGCTGATGCTGCCACTTGCAGAACGAGGCCAGCGTCTTGTTGGCGTCTGGAGACACGTTGAGTTCTGGGGCTGATTGACTCTCTTCTACCAGGATTATCTTTACGACTACTACTTTTATATAGTTGCCGATTGAGGGGTCCATGTATAAAGAGGATACCTGTTGATAAGAATGACTTTTAAGTTAAAAAAGGGATATATTTGAAATGTATTTATAATGAGAAAAGCATTGGATCGTGGATTATTTAACAAAGGAGAGAGGAAAACTTCTAGAGAAAACTCATACGGACGAGTATACTTTTCCCTGAATAAAAACTAGATGAAGTACAAAGAAAACATGCCTACATACCACATTGTTTTAGCTAATATTTGATTACACATGACGTAAAATAATAAATTTACGTCTCTGTCAAATAGTTTTTTTTATGTATTTTTGAGTTATTAAATCGTCACGTTATACATATGTAGGGAATTAATTAAAATTGATGTGCAGATAAGAAAAAACTCTTCCTGACTGGAGGCGATTTTTTAGGCCCCTTACACAATACGAGAGGTTTTGAGTGATGCTAATAGAGACAAATCCATTCCAATGTAACATGTCCCACGTTTTAGCAAACATATCCTTTTTCAAACCATTAAGTATAGCAAATAATGGAATATAAGTATAAAAATAACAAACCATATTCATAATAGTAAGCAAATATTTCTCCAAATTCCCTTTGTTCTTATGGAAGTCGGTCATAGATTGGTCGGCTACCAACAACACCTCCACGTGCCGCGGTTTGCTGACGGAGCGGCGGCGGCGGTCCGGGAAGTCGGGCCGGTGGGATAGCTGGTGGTGGTGGAGACGGCGGCGGTCCTAGAGAAAAAATAAATAAATTAAAGAAATAATTAATAATAGCTGTGTAGAGTCGGCTTAGAAAAGCACTACCCCATTTCTACCGGTGGGTGTACGTAAAAGGCGACTAACGGACTTGGGGCTTTTTAAGGGATTTTTGGGCGATGCGGTTGGAGACCCATCACCAACAACCTTTATTCTACCATCTTTTACCCACTCAACTTCCAAAAGTGGCTGAGGAATTTCTAATTCTTTAGCTCTGGCTACCTCTTCTAGGGATGTATAGCCGTGAGTATATGTATGTATGTATGTAAATAATTGTTTATTCAGATTAAAATGATACATATTTTTTCTTAAAGTCAGCTGGTCCCGTTAAGTTATCATGTGGTTATTATGGTAGGTGAGGCTGGGGTCACACTAGTGGTATGTCTAGTTTTGGATAGGTGAAAATGTTATTTCTGTTTGTTGGCCTCGAAATTATTTCAATTAATTATTAAAGATTGTGTTATTCATATATTACTTGATATTAATTAATTTTGGTTTCAAGAAAAGGACAGCGCAAGATTGGTCATTTAAAACTCTTAATGTACATCACAGTTAAAACTTTTTACAGATAATACCTTCTTCAATAGGAATACCATTAGCGGTGTTATAATTTAAAGCGTTTCAGTTTTCTTTCAGACAACCGTTTGATGAAGCTAAGGCCTTTATCTAACTGTGAACTTATATCATTATATAAGCAGAAATTGTAATAAACATAACTTACTCTTTCTATCCTTTGCTGTCTTATTTGATTAAAAACTCTACGATCATCATTCTTTCTCTCCCACATATAATGCGGTTGTCTCGTTGCGCAATTTTTCGATCTTCGTCGTCGCCTTAACTGATTTTTTCTATTTTTATTAAGTTTTCTACTTCTATTCGCTGTTTTCATTTTATTATTCTGCTCTACAGACTTGCTTAGCTCTAGCGAACTGCTAGAAGATATCGGCCGGGCTGTTGTCGAGGTCATTTTCATTCTTTTTTGTTCTCTATGCCTCATTATATACCTTCTGTATTCTTGGGGATTTTTCTTGAGTTCCTCCAACTGTTTTCGTTTTGCTTCTATGTATTCCCTTCGTCTTTTGTCCATTAGTTCTTTGGTATCGAATTTTTTGCCTCTTGTGTATTTTTGCCTCCGTTCGTAGTTTTGTCTTTTATAGTTGATTTTTCTGTGGTGCTTTTCGTCGAGAGATCGTTTTGCTCTGTGCCACGCGGCCATTTTGTCTACAGCTGATCTTTTGAACACCACATGTGGTCGGGGCTGGGAGCTGTCTACCGGAATCTGGTTCGACGGCTCGATCCAATATTCCCCGTGCTCTGTGCGTAGTAATCCAGCCTGTAACAACATTCAAAAATTATTGAGGTTAGTAGTAACTTTACTATTGTTTAAGTGTATGGCTTAGGATATGAAGATTTTTTAAAGATGATCTTGTTATATATAGTGATCTTATTACCTTTTACGATATCCACGCACAAGTATAAGGTAGTGTTTTGTATTCGTGAAATATTAAAGTTGAACTCGCCGTTCAATATTTTTTCCATTACTAAATGTATATGTATGCAGAAAATTCATCGTTACAAACCATTTAGTTTTATTTACATGAAATAATATTAGGATTTAATTTCCTTAAAGTTTCCAACAGGAAATCAGCCAAAAAATAAAAGAGGAAAGAAACACTAAAAAAAATATTCTTCGGTTCTTAGTATCTTTGATTGTTATGCAGCAATAAATTCCAGGTGTAACAAAACAAAGCTAGAAAACGCGTGGCATCGTAAAGCTCAAAGCTCATATTTCACCCGAGCTTCGATAACGCGAGCTTACTAACGGCATCTTAGCGAATGACAAGACATAGTATATCTACGATTATTGTTTCGCAATGTCGTTAATTGGCGCGAAAGCCTCCGCTGGATACGTTGTTAAAGTCAGCGGAGCCTATCTTTTGTAAGGGAATCGCCAACTAGTTTCCTGGATATCATTAGTGGAATCTTGATCTTCAATTCTTTTCCTTGAATAGGTTCAACTTTTTTGTAACGACGACTCTTTAGACACGGTTCTTACTTTTTTTTCAGTATGTTTTTATTTTAAAATTAAATCATCATTAAATGTATTATGTTTTTTATAATGTAGGTACTTAACACATATTTAGACCAAATAGTGAGTGTGGTAAAAAGGCAAGTGTGCGAAGTATAAAGAATAAAAGAGTATTAAAAGAGGAGAGCAGGAAAACGTTTAATAAATATGTAGTCAGAGCGAATTTAAACATATGTAATATCGAAATGTACAAATAAAATTTGTATAAGTCAAGCGGAAAGCCCATACGCTGAATATACTGCTGTTATCGTATATTTATCAATCAGAGGGTATTAGTTAGCTAAGATGAAGACAACAGAGTTATTACGGCCTTAGATCCCAAAATGGGGTAGCCAGAGCTTCAGCGCTGGAAACTCCTCAACCATCTTATAATAACAGGAAAAATAAGATCGCGCTATTCTTTTACTACTTCTACTTCGCGACTACACAGCAGCTTTCCCCAATTACCCAAAGTAACGTCGAATAAATGAACCGAAGATCACTTCCACAAAAACGCATACGCCTATCGAACACAAAAATCTTAAGCAGGATCCAAGTAAAAGCATGTTCAATATTGGTATTTATAATTATCTTAAATGGAGATTAGCAAATAAACTTGAGTAGGCGGTAAACATTGACTAGAGTTTCTATCGACACGTTTTTGTAGGTTGTGGTGTGATGGAGGTGGCAGCCGTCGCGACGCCACGCGGCCTTGCCGAAACGAAGGTCGTGCGCGGACGACGATCTGGCATATAAAGCCTTTGGTAGACGGAGCTTTTTGATTGCCTTTCGTGGGAATTTTTGGAGTATGGTAAAATGAGATGAAATGCCGAAGTGTGTTTTATGTAACATGAACGATTCATATATAATTGAAATAATTATAAAGTTTACGTATGAGACGTGTAAGGCACATGGACTGGATGGATAAGTGAAGCGGTAAAAGAGATATCGTGGTGTAGGATTTTTAATTAGATAGAAAGTTGTGTAAAATGGTTAGATCGACAGCTTTAAAAGGTGTGATTAATTAACATTAGTGAAACACTAGTAAATTGCCGTACGCATCATGTGTAATCAATAAAAATCAAATATTTTTCTCACCAACAAATACAATGTCTCAATATTTTATCCATTAAATTGTTTCGTGTGTAACCGGCCTTATGCATCTCATCATTTTTGATATAATCTTGACACCTGACTCTCGGTCCGTCAATCTGCCCCGTTTTATTACTACCTCACGCTCCACGGTCCTTAACCGTGTTGATTGACTGCCACACTTTGACAAACGTGATTTATCAAAAGTACATACATACATATACTCACGACCTTAATCCTAAAAAGGGTTAGCCAGAGCTTCAGAGTTAGAAGCTACTCAGTCACATTTGGAAGTTGATAGGGGACAAGATGGTAGAAATAAAGTATCGTTGCTGGTGGGTTTCCAACCACTTTGATATAGCAAATTGATTTTTGTTTCACTTTAGCAAAGTTAATTGTCATAATGTCTGTCTACTCATTGTGACTCGCCATTCGTCATTGACATGTTCAAGGAAGACACGTCTCATCGTCAGTTAAGTGTTCTTAAGTGCTTAGAACCTTTGAGAATTGCACTTTCGAGGAACGTTAAGTAAATAACGACTAATCTTGTAACTATGCTACTGCTAGTAAAACGATGTTTATTTCTAAGACGATTAAGTCTAAAATACTTTAATTTAAAGATTGATTGTTGATACCTTCGAAATTATAAATAAGGCGTGCACTTATGTACGACGAGTAGGTATACTTCACCTCTTGAAGTAACTTAAAAAAACAAACACAATGTTATTTGGTATAAATATCATGATAAACATCTAAAGTACACAAACATATTGAAGAACTTAACAAACATTTAAAATAGTAAAGCCCTTTGTTTTACCTCTATTAATGTCGAAAGAGTTGATTAAGGTAAGGTTAAGAAACGATACAGGCATACAAACGTATACTTATGCTATTATTTCCCACTGGGGAAGGCAGAGACTATTGATCGCTATTTTGTACGATCCCGGCAAACCTTTTTAGCTTTGTTTACATCCATCAATCGTGTAATATATTCTCTTATTCTTCATACTTCGGACCTGTGTAACTTTTTGAGCACACTATATATTAAGAAACGATGAAATGCGTAATAAATTTCCTTTCATAACAGTTTTAGCTATGATCCTAAGTTCTAACTAAGCACCTGGTCAATCAATAGATAGATTGATAGAAAACCATTGGTACATATTAAAATAACATGAAACTATCAATGTAATAGTAAAAAAAGCAGCAAGAACTTCTGTTTTTAAAGTAACAGGAAAGTGCAATGGTAACACAAACTAGGTCGAACATACGCCATATACTTCGCTGCGTCCGATCACCACCCACGTTATGGGTGCTGGTCAGATCCGGTGCCGGCTACCAGGGCACCAGTACCTTTGAAAAGGTTTCTCTACTCGCCTTTACACCGCCTTTGGTTTTAACTAGCTAAGCACTTTATTGAGTATCTAGGATTTGGCGAAATTCCGAAATTGAAAATTTATTCCTGGTTCCCACAACAGGCCTTGGTTTTGGCCAAACCTAGGATGATCAATAATTCTTAGAAGAATCTGTGTTTCGTCATTTGCCTATAGCAGTCTTCTAGTGAAACAATAGCTCATTTTAACTCCTTTTTTATACCTAGGAAGTTTCGTATTATATAATGGCAGCGACCTTGGTTTTATAGCTTATCGAGTTATTCAGCCAAGACTTTGCGTGTCCCGGGTGTGGCATAAAGCATCAAGTCGGCCACCTTATTCTTTTTATTAAACAAAAAAGTTGTATTTTACGCGGCAGGTTTCCGATTACACGGCGCAATGTTTTACAAAATGTTTCGTTTCTCTACTGGTAAACCGTGCAAAAAATACAAATTACAAGCCCGGTTAGATATGCCAAGAACGTAAGCATTTAAGGGATAAGGCGTTAATTGTTTTTTTTATTATTTTTCAAACGACGAGCCACATTCTTATTCGACAATTTAGAGAATGTTGATCAATATTTAGTGGCGATTTGAGCAAACTGTCTTTGAGATAAACGAGCTATGTAACAAGTCGAATTAATTATGGAGATCTTTTATCTTGTTATGCAGATAACGTTTGATTTCAATGATAAGAAACAACGAAAGGGTCAGCGATTCGTAGAATAAATATTGGTTTGTGTGGATGATTTAGAATCTTAATTTAACGCCCACACTTCGGAGCTATACAGCTATAGTTTGTTTTGTGTTGGCTGTCAGATTTGAATATATTACGGTCTGGTTCAATATTATTATGATTGATTGATGTTTCGGAAGTTTATAGAGATAATAACGACCAGTTTTAATTAGATACTTAGCACTGATTTGGACATATCCATATTGTTCGCCTACAGAGGTGCAGTTTTGGAAAAATAATTATTTTATGAAAATTTTACATTTTTAAAAGTCCTTTGTTTCGTATGTTCAATAAAAAATCAGAATATTTCCAAGGTTGTTAAAAAATCAACGGAATATTAAAAAAATATTACGTTTCATAGTAGTCCTTGCTATAAGCTCATAAATAGAAAACAATAAACAGAATGGGCATCTTTAAAATATTTATGGAAATAAAGAATCTCATGAGATTAGCAAAGATCATGAATTTGTATCTGCCTACCCTAATGGAGACTTATGGCGTGAGTTTAATTATATAGCTCTATAATAATTTTTAAAGTAATTATATGTGTAACATCGAGGTATGAAGTACTTATAAAGTAAATTAGAGTACAGTAAAAGCAAACTTATTCAAGTTTCTTTGAAAAAAAATTTAAGTTTCATCATCAGATGAGCCCCATTTTCCAATTTAAAACTTACATAAAGTTTACAATATCAATCAGAATCTCTGCTGGATATGAAATCGTTAGCTAGGTAGAATTAAACTTCTAATATTTTCTTACATATATCATTACGATACTAGTGAAATTCACATAATAATATAGTTCAAAATAGAACCTAATAGAGACGAAAACATAGAAAATATTCGCGATGACAAGATTCAGAACCATGTTTAGTTTGAATCATATATATAGCATTTAAAAGGAAAAGTGCCGTGTAGTGTCGGCTTAGAATAACACTACCCCATTTCTACCCGTGGGTGATCGTAAGAGGCGACTAAGGGTATAGGGGCTTCATAAATGATTTTTGGGCGATGTGGTTGGAGACCCGTCACCAAAAACATTTATTTTTTATTACCATCTTTTCCCCAATCAACTACCAAAAGTGGCTGAGGAATTTCATTCCAAAGCTCTGGCTACCCCGTAAGGGATTTATAGCCGTGAGTATATGTATGTATGTATGTAAAAGGAAAAATATATTTAACAGTAAATGGCCTTGGTTTTTCATTTCTTATTTATTTGATAAGTTCCTTTTACTCCATGCTAAGAATCATACCCGCCTTGGCTTTCTGATCATATCTTTGTATTTTGTTTCTTTTTACTAAGTTAGTCTCACCATAAGTGATTGGCAATTCTAACACTAACTTACTTTTTACGGAGTCACTATCTCATGATTAAGTACGTATAAACCATACCATGTCGGTTTCCTCTCAATCTTCCTCACCGTCAAAGACTGATATATTATAACCATGAGCTCAATTATCCTCAAATAGTCTTCAAAAGCAAATATCAGAAAAGGAAAGTGCATTAACAACGGCAAGAGGTATGGGTGTGGCCATCATACGATAAAAACGACAGAACCAATAGGTCAGCTTTTTTGCGAGCACTCGCCAATTGTATTTTCACTTTTATTACGCAAAATAGCCGTGTTTGTTTATTACCGACTTTACAATCGAAAGTGATTTGTGGAGACGATAAAATATTCACAAGTTATAATTAAGACCGCCTTTCTGTATTAGATAAATTAGTTTTTACTTAATTTAATCAAGAGGTTTTTATTAAGCGATTTTGTTAAGCGGAAGAAGAAGATTGGTTGTCTGTTAAAAGGTTTAAGAAATAATGAACTAATTAAGTTATCATTAAAATACGTTAAGTGATTAGATCGTGTAGATCAACGGGCTTTCAAAAATTGGCAAAGATTAACTATCTGAACATGAGAATACCTTAAAAAAAATGAGTTGCAGGAATTGCTATGAATGGCCACGTTTAGGAGTGTGTAGGGTCAGACAGAATCTAATTATTCATGGTGTATTTATAAACGAAGATTGTGTATCTACATATATTTCCACCATCTTCTCCCCTATCAACTTCCAAATCTCTGGAGTTCTGGCTACCCTTTTTTGGGATTTATGGCCGTGATTATATGTATGTATATGCCTATACTAAAATGTGTGTGCACAGCCTAGGTTTAATATTATCCCGACTCTTACCGGTGCCTTCATAGAAGCTTCCGTTAGTTTGGATCCCGTAAGAAACATATTTTTTCATTATTTTACTTTCAAAACTTCTTTTTAATCATATTTTTGGACCCCTTTCAGCCCCATAATGCGAGAAAAACGGAAAGATGTTACCTACATTCATTACAATAATCATAATTGCTATCCTAGTAAGCTTAAGTTTCTTACATACATATACTCACGGCTATAAATCCCTAGAAGATGTAGCCAGAGCAAAGGATTTAGAAATTCCTCAGCCATTTTTGGAAAGTTGAGTGGGAAAAGATGGTAATATAAAGGTTGTTGGTGATGGGTGTCCAACCGCATCGCCCAAAAATCCATTAGAAACCCCAATAGCGTTAGACGACAACAGTACACCCGCCGGAAGAAATGGGGTAGTGCTATTCTTAAGTTATTCTTAAGTATGCTTAAGTTTCTGTTATATCGAATTACAGCCACAAACAATAATTTTATTCAATGACCGACAAAAACTGACGGCCTTGACTTCACAATGATTTTATTAGCACAAAAAAAGTGATTCATGATTTTTATCCATATAAAAATGAGAGTGACATAACAACTTACAAACATCTTTGCTATTTTGTTTTTATGTTGAGTATTTTAGTGAGACGAGCTGTCATTTATAAGCTCGGAAAAATCTTAAGAAGTTTCTTTTTCTTACAAACACGTTAGTTTATTGACGTGATGCAAATAAATCAGTTATTAATTTTGATAATAGTGAGTTGATTTTTTTATTGCATTGTATGTACTAAACAAATGGCTTACGCCCGATTTCAGAATTGAGTATTCAATCTGAGAACGACTTAAGTATCGTTTTGTCTCATTCAGTTGTTAAGATTTCAATGCGACAGAACGATACTTAACTTGTTCTCAGCTGGAATACTCAATTCAGAAATCGGGCGTAAACCTACTAACAATAAGCGATCAGCTATTTTTTCCTGGCTATAACATTCTCTAGGTGTTTTATTTCTTAAGCCTTAACAAAAGATGACCTTCTTTAGCTCAGCTATCCTCAAGCTTATCCTTATTAGGGTAGCACCAGTTCAAACCATTTTCCAGGCCTGTAAGTATGCGTGTTTTCTCGAGTCTGTTCATTTTCATTGTTATTTATGGTGAGAAAAAAAATAGAGATTACTGATAGAATACTCTCACAAGGAAAACGGCTTATCCTCACAAATTATCTTACAGTTATAAAAGATAGACGGTTAGGTTTTGAAAAACTCTGATGTAGGTAGATATGTGTTTAAGCTAAAAGCAGAAAATCAAAGAGCGTTTCTCTTATTTAATGACTTTAACATCTTGTTAAAATGTTGAAATTGTGACATCACAATTCGATATAGCTTGAGATTCATAAATAATATTAGTCATTAAGTAATAAAATACCGTCATCAATTCAAATGATCCCACAAATTTAAAGATTAGATTAGCCGTAATAAATTACTGCGTAGGCTCATAGAAACTTTTAGGAGTAATGAATACATATGTGAAGTGAAATAATTGAGCGATATTATCTTATATTTTTAAGTCTGTTCACACATTTTCTAAGCCACGTTTTCTGAGTAGATCTTGACATTATAATCACTTCATATTATACTAATGCTATAAGATATCTAACGTTTCTATGATGACAACAATTTTTTGGTGTTGTAAAGTCAAACTTTCTAAACTGTTTAGTATCGGCTTTAAATAACACTACTCCAATCCTGCCCGTGGTGACGTAGGATGAAAATAAGGGATCCGGGGCGTTTCAGATGATTGATAAACCCATCGCTTAATTTCGCCATATTTTCCGCATTCTAAGAATGAGTGATGAGGTGAGTTCCATAAGTGCTCTGATGTCTATTAATGGACATATAATTCGGTATGCAAAGTTTTTTTTTGGTATTTATTAAATATTTTTATTCGATAGCGAACACGAAAATAAAACACTGATTTGAATATTTTTCATTTAAAATGAGTAATTGTAAAGTTATGATTTTTTAAAGATTGTTCAACTTTTGTACTTAATGACGTCATCTATCGAAAATAACACGTAGCGACATGCAAATAAAGCGAAATGTTTAGTAAAAATGTTGCTAATTGCAAAATATTTCACGAATTTGTGATCCCAAATGAAATTATTACGATATTATACTAAACAAGCCTATGATTTTAGATATTTCATTAATAAACTGCAAGAACGAATGTCTTTGACATAACGCTGAAGGTCAAATACTGCTACAGTTTTTTGCTAAAATAACGGTCATCTTACTTTGTTTGATTTAATTTCAAGAAAATATGTTTTAAAAACATAATATCTCGAAATGGTTTCGTAATCAGCACCACTTTTGTAAAACTTTGCATACCGAATTGCTGATGATGATGATAAAATATAAGAAAAGCTGCTGTTTCATTTCCATATAAATGTAATCTATCCAATACACATAATGCATTAATTCAACGCTGTCCTTAGCTTTAAGGTCCAAAAATACTACCTTTCACAGCAACCTATACTCATGTCATGATATAGTCATAAAGAGAACATACATATACATACATACATACATATACTCACGGCTATAAATCCCTAGAAAGGTTAGCCAGAGCAAAGGAATTAGAAATTCCTCAGCCACTTTTGGAAGTTACGTGGGGAAAAGATGGCGATATAAAGGTTGTTGGTGATGGGTCTCCAACCGCATCGCCCAAAAATCCCTCAAAAGCCCCAATACCGTTAGTCGCCTTTTACGTACACCCACCGGAAGAAATGGGGCAGTGCTATTCTAAGCCGACACTACACAGCTAAAAAAAAGAAATCCTCACCAATCCATCACACGCGGACAGAGCCACGCTGGAGGCAGGCTGGTTCCTCACAGAGCCGGTGAAGTGGCAGCCGGTGGCCTCGGCAGCCGGCTTGTCTCGGCTTCGGCTTGCAGACCTGTGGCGTTCCACTACCAATGCTGGACTGATGAAGGTCGCTGACGGCCTGGAGACAAATTATGTAGTGAATGGGGAGACAGGGAAGATTATTTATAAATAAATATACAGACATATTATACTGATTATGATAGTTCAGAGAAAGGTACAATTATTTTTTGGTATACGAACTCGGGGATAGAATTAATAATATATATTATACACATATAAATTACATCCAATGCAAACACATCGTGCTGTGTAGTGTCGGCTTAGAATAGCACTACCCTTTTTCTTCCGGTGGGTGTACGTAAGAGGCGACTAACGGTATTGGGGCTTATTAAGGGATTTTTGGGCGATGCGGTTGGAGACCCATCACCAACAACCTTTATTTTACCATCTTTTCCCCACGCAACTTCCAAAAGTGGCTGAGGAATTTCTAATTCGTTAGCTCTGGCTACCCCTTCTAGGGATTTATAGCCGTGAGTATATGTATGATTGTATGTAAATTACATCCAAGACTAAGAAAGGCACATTGATATTGATCGTATAAATAGATGCTCTCAGCGGGATTCAAACCCGCGATTTCTGGACCCAGAAAATAGTTACCTTACCTACCAACTATGTCAGGGATATTGTCGAAGATGGAAATGAATCCTATGATGCTGCTTCTGGTTAGTAGTGAAGTGTAGGCTTAGAAAAGCACTAACCGATTCCCTCCTACAAGGCAAAAAAGGGAGCTATTTAAGTGATGGGTAGGCGATGTAGTTGGAGACTCATTACCAACCATTTTACAATCTATTTAAATTTGATAATAATTTTCCTTCTTCGTCTTTCAAAAGTATTGAAGAATTTATAATTCTAAAGCCTTGTGTACTCAGTATGATCTTAAAACTACTAAATATTTAACCGAATGAAAGCTTATCATCCTTGTTTAAAAATCATACTAATATATGTAAATGAATGATACTAAATTAAATAACAATATATCTTCCTAAATTTTTTTACAAAGAAAGAATAAGGCATAGCAGATAATATCTTAAGTTTCAATTATTGTTTTTTAGTTAAGTTATAAGACTGCTTGGCAACAGTCGGTCACGAGTTAAATAAAACCAAAAAATATTACTCTTATTGTATTGGTTTTAGAAGTTGTGGCAGACAGATGTAAAGATATTTGTTATGCAATAAATTGTTACGGGGTAGACAGTGGTCTGCCTATTCAGGTTTATGCTAAAACGATGCAGGTTTCATTTAAGATTACCAAAATTAGTTTTGAATGAACTCACGATGAGTGAAAATGTGGGTTTTCTAAACCTTGATAAGCGATAACAATCACAGCATTTAAACATCATACATACAATACTTACGCTATAAGCTTGCATTAGTGTAGGCAGAAACTATCGACCACGACTTTGTACAATACTTATATTCTTTGGATATTCATTTGCATAAATCAATCTTTTAACTTAAAATTATTAGTGTGACTTTTGTTTGAAAATGATTATTTTTCAAGGCTCTAGTCATTATTATTTACTTACTAACTAATAAATTTAATGCTAACTAGAACTATTATATTAGATAACGATAAAAACTTCACTAACCCAAATTGCTTGTTATAATTACGTACCAACTGCCACAAACATACATACAACTCATACAAGTGCCGCCATACTTGGAAATCAAAATGGATGATAATAATCTTACCTTATATAACATCAATAAAAAGTTGTTCTACCAATTTTGGTTTGTATAATCAAATATAAAGTTTTTCATGGTGTGATCAAATCGTAATATGTAGCATAACTTGATAACAGCAACCGCGATAGCTCAGTGGGTAGAACACCGCTTATATATGTAATACAATGTATTAGTGTGATGCCAGTGCTGTGACTCCACGATGGTACTGACTGAAAATCAGTGTTGGGAGTCAATCGGCTCTCAACGTAGTGCTGAGTCAGTACCAATTCGCTATTGCAGTGGTGCAAATATTTTTAAGTTTTTGTGAATTACTTAAAATGTTGTTATAATGTTGTTATTTTTATTGTGTTAGTTTTTAGCTTACTTTTATATTTAACTTAGTAATTTTATTAATTTTATATGTTTTTTTTTGTGCCACAAATGGCGAATAAACATCTTCTTTTCTTCTTTTTTTTCTTATCGTGAAGACGATGAGGGTTTAAATAAGTCTTCTCTAAAGTCACATGTGTGGTTAATCTATCATGGTTGTTAACGGTGAGGTAAAACATCGTGAGGAAACTCACACAGCTGAGTAGTACTTAGCCACGTGACAGCGTATTCGTACAAAACAGCCATAGGCCTGCCCCCTATCACGTGAGAACACTGTCCAAGCAAAACGTGGGTACTTTGAACACCAGGTGACAATGTCACGTGATGTTCAGAAGTATTGGTACTTCTGCCAACCCCTTCGGGAATATACGGCGCAAACGTATAAGTTGATTTCATTACAACAATGTTGGTCAGTGATATGGAGTCAATATAATTTGCTATTATAAAACAACGTGGCTATGTATATCCTGGATCTGAAATATCAGAATTATGCTATGTATATCTATCTGTATAATTATAAAGATTCGCAAGCTACAATACATGGGCCACATAATGCGCAATAGAAAATATGACCTCCTGCAATTAATCCTGCAGGGAAAAATACAAGGTCGCAGAAGACCGGCCCGTAGGAAACCCACTGGCTTCAAAATCTGTCCGAATGGGTCATCTACAGTTCCATCGAATTGTTCCGCGCCGCAACATCACGGGCCAAAATGGCCATAATGATAGCCAACCTCCGATAGGAGATGGCACCCAAAGAAGAAGAATATCTATCTGTATGACGTTGGCCTAACGCGCAATACACAGTGAGCCCGCCGGGCCGCCTGTCGGCTTTTTGCCGGCGCTCTAGTATTCATGCATAGGTCAGACATGAATCTTTTTACACAGACCACCGCGCGCCGGGCTTTGTCGGCGGGCCGGCAGGCTCAGTGTGTATTGCGATTAACCCAAGATTTAAACTCACGTCTCTTGTTTGGGAAGCGGTAGTGTTACTGACCTATTAAAGTTTTTTAATTAACACACATAGATGTTGATATGTGTCAAAACATAACATAACATAAACGTTCACGCCGAATATCCCCGAAGGGGTTGGCAGAGGTACTAATACTTCTAAACATCATGTGACTTTGTCACCTGGTGTTCAGAGTACCCACGTTTTGCATGGACAGTGTACTCACGTGATAGGGGGCAAGCCTATCGCCGTTTTGTACGAATACACTGTCACATGACTAAGTGTACAACTCAGCCATGTGGGTTTCCTCACGATGTTTTCCCTCACCGTTAACAACCATGATAAATTAACCACACATATGTCTTTAGAAAAGACAAATTGGTGTAGGCCCGACCCAGGATTGGAACTTTGGATTGGCGGGTGTTCTACCCACTGGACTATCATGTCGCTCATAATACATAACATAAGCATATTACCATTCTTATTAATATTTAACCATGTTAATGATTTCGCTTCTAATTATTTCCATCCGCAAAATTCATATAAAGTGCCAAATCCATGTAATGCATTGGCCTCGATCCATCATTATTACACTCGGTTCGTTTCCGCGTTATAAATTAATTTATTAAAGCAATGAGCCGTGTCACATGTACTTTAAGAGAGTAATTATTTAATTTCGCTAGTTTTGGCGATGCGATGTGACGAGTTTTCACTAAGAGGTCACATTTAATTATCAGAGAGAGAAAAAAGAGTAATTACGGCATAAGGTAAAGATAACTCAAAGGTAAATTGAATTCCTCACAGCTCATATACATGAGCCCCACGAAGGGGCTCGAACCTTCATTGTATGAGGTGGTTCCACCATGCAGGCCAAGTGTGTCATTTGGGGTGATGTGTTTGGAAGCCCTAACCATCAACCCCTATTCTAACATTTATTCCACTCAGAACTTCCAAAAGACGCTTAGCATTTCAAACTTTTAACTAACTATAATCATATACATACATACATACATATACTCACGGCTGTAATTCCCTAGAAGGGGTAGCCAGAGCTAAGAAATCATAAATTCCTCAGCCCCTTTTGGAAGTTGTGTTGGGAAAAACAATATAATAAAGGTTTTCGGTGATGGGTCTGCAACCGCATCGCCCAAAAATCCAATAAAAAGCCCTAATACCCTTAGTCGCTTCTTACGACACCCGTGGGTAGGAAGGGGTAGCGACATTCTAAGCCGGCACTACACGTATAATCCTATGTACGTTTAAATAAAACATATCTTTCAAGGGTCGGTTAGCAGATTATCGACTACTATCGTTATTGTAGCCAAGAGTAGTAGTACCGTAGTAGTTATTGTGCCGGAGTATTGGTAGTAGTAGTTATTGTGCCGGAGGATGCTCACCATTGTTCTATAAATATTTCCCTAAATCTAGCAGGTGTCGTTACTCTTAAAGAACAGCCTAGGCGTAGATATTTGTATTACAAAGGTGAGTATTCGTCTATAGTTTCGGAGTTAGATGAGACCAATTGGAGCAATCTTTTAAATAGTATTCCCTTCGAGAGAGCTGTTGATGTTTTTTATAACCGAATTTATGAACTCCGTGACAAATACATACCAACACGATTAATGGTACCCAACTCTTACCCTCCATGGTATAGTTCAGCTTTGATAAAAATATTAAAAGAGAAAGCTAAGTATCATAAAAAATATAAGAATTATCAAAACATAACAGATTATAATACCTTTGCTCTCTTAAGAAATCGCGCAGTTAAAGAGGAAAAGCTATGTTTTGCCGCTTATATATCGAGAGTTGAATCATCTGTTATTGATAATCCTAAATATTTTTGGACTTACGTAAAAGGCAAAAAAATGGGTTCATCTTTTCCATCTTCCATGCATTATAAAATTAAAACAGCTGCGAATGGTGAACAAATTAGTCAGCTATTTGCAGAGTATTTCCAGACGAATTTCGTGGCTTCAGATACTCACTCAAGCTCTACTTTTCAACACACCACCATGAGCCCTTGTAATACCATATCTGCCATTGAAGTTATTGACGATGAAGTGTATAAAATATTAAAAAACCTGGATCCCTATAAATCCGGAGGCCCAGATGATATACCCCCTATCTTTATTATTAACTGTGCTAAAAGTATTGCGGCTCCACTATCCATTCTTTTTAGGCGATCTTTTGCGGAGGGTATTGTACCCAGTATTTGGAAGTCCGCATTTATAACACCAATCCACAAGAAGGGTGATAAAAGTCACGTTGAAAATTATAGGCCTATATCTAAGCTATGCCTTTTTGGGAAAACGCTCGAGAGACTAGTTTACGACCAATTGTACGCAGCATTACAGAACGATTTTAATGATGAGCAGCACGGCTTCCTCAAAAAACGGTCGACCACGACAAACCTACTACTAGCGACTGACTTTATTAGTGAAGGTATGGAAAATGGTGAACAAGTAGATGTTGTGTATACGGACTACCAAAAATGCTTTGATCGTATAGACCATCAAGTTGTGCTGAGGAGGTTGGTTGAATCTGGCATACATGGCGACCTTTTGAGATGGTTTGAATCATACATTCGAAATCGTAGCCAAGCAGTTGCACTTCAGGGGTTTATGTCAAGCTGGTCAAGTATTCCGTCTGGTGTCCCTCAGGGTTCGTTACTGGGACCACTGTTGTTTATTATTGTTATTAACAACATCAACAAATGTTTCTTACATTCTAAGATACTTCTGTTTGCGGACGACATGAAAGTTTTAAAATATATTAAAAGTATAAGTGACGCCCGCAACCTACAGTCGGATTTAGATCGTTTCCAAAATTATTGTCTCACAAATAAGCTTGACCTGAATGTTTCTAAATGTTACTGTGTGTCATTTTCCCGAAAGAGAGAACTCATTCAGTTTAATTACACATTAAATGGTCGAACCCTTACCAAGGTAAACTTTATAAGAGATCTAGGCGTTGTTGTCGATAACCATCTTTTATTTGATAATCACATCAACAGTATAGTGAACAAAGCGTCTAGAACATTAGGATTTATAATGAGAACTGCATCTGATTTCCAAGATATTAAAACTATAAAAATATTATACTGCGCCTACGTCCGAAGTCATCTCGAGTACGCTTCCTCTGTGTGGAACCCGCGGTATCAGATTTATAAGAATAGAATAGAAGCCATTCAAAAGAGATTTCTAAGGTATCTGGATTTTAAATGTAAGCAATCGATTTCAGGCTACTATGAGCGTTGCAAAAAATATCATTTCGTCCCACTCGATGTTAGACGTAACATTTCAGATATCTGTAACTTGGCTAAGATAGCAAATGGTTCGGTTAATTGTCCTGAGTTACTGTCCAAGGTACAGCTGCGTACAAATCCGATGGCATTACGTCAGCGGTCTTTATTACATGTGCCTCAGGCCAGAACCAACTACAGGCAGAATTCATTTATAATACGAGTTTCTAGGGAATATAATGAAATTCAAAATGATTTCGACATATTTAACTCCAGCATTTCAGCAATTAAGCGATTACTTACCAATTCATTTTTTCAAAACATTTAAGTTAATTATTTTTATATTTTTCTTATTTAGCAATAATTAATTTAGTTTTTAGTGTTGTTACCGTTATTTCTATTGTTCTCAGTCTGTTATTTGAATTTTCTTTTAGTCTGTAAGTTGTTGTTTTCTAGTTTTTATTGTTATAGGTGGAGATTTTTAATTGGCATTGCACTGTTTACTTTATTGTTTAGTTAATGTATACGCTGTAAATCTTCCAAATAAAATAAAATAAATAAAATAAATAAATAAATAAGACGATGGGTTTACGTCCCTATGAAATACGGAATCATCTTAATATTCTGATCAGGTGAAAAACTCTTGAAACACCCCAAACGTAATGAAATTGGTTAATGCTATACTAAGCAAAGTGAACACTCAACTCATACCAAAACATTGCAAATATATTCATAAATATTAATACGAGACTTCGCGAATGAAACTGAAATAACATCAGATACTCAAGTTTTATTGGTATTGAAAATTAATATCTCCAATATCCAATCTCATATATATATCGTCCGACCGCACTGAACTTGCTCAAATAAATCATATTAACAATTGGCGGCGCCGCAAACAAAACGATTTTTTATTAACATGCACTTTTATGAGGCTCTTGAACTTTGTTGTCTGATTTTCACACTTACATACATACATATACTCACGGCTATAAAACCCAAAAAGGGGTAGCCAGAGAATCAAAATACGAAATTCCTAAGTCAGTTTTGGAAGTAAATAGGTGGGGAAAGATGATAAAATTATGAATTTTCCATAATTGGTCCTGAGCCCCTAGGCCCAAAAATCACTTAAAAGCTCCAATATTTTAAGTCGCCTTATACAACACCTGCGGGAAGAAATCGATTAGTTCTATTCTAAACCTACACAGCTTACACTTACTAAGAACATTATGGTTCGAAGAACTTGGCGGCAGAGTGGAACAGTCTTTCGCTTAAATTCTTACTGAGACTGCAAGAGAGAGGATGGATGACAGTAAAGTGGTGAAAGAGATCTATAGAGCCAATGTGGAAGGTAATGTTAGTAGAGGACGACCTCGGAGAACACATTTAGATCAAGTAGAAAATGTGCTCAAAAAGGCAGGTGTCCGAAGTACGAAGAATAAAAGAGCATGTATGAAAAGATTGATGGATGTGAATGAAGCTAGAGAGGTTTGCCAGGATCGTACAAAGTGGCGATCGATAGTCTCTGCCTACCCCAATGGGAACTAACGGCGTGAGAATATGTATGTATATCTATGTATGTATGTACTGCAAGAGATCGATTTAGATGGGTTTAACTTCCAATCAAGAAAATTATATCCGTTAAATGACCATTCCATACTAATTCGTTTTTACATACATACATACATATTCTCACGCCGTTAGTTCCCATTGGGGTAGGCAGAGACTATCGATCGCCACTTTGTACGATCCTGGCAAACCTCTCTGGCTTCGTTTACATCCATCAATCTTTTCATACATGCTCTTTTATTCTTCATACTGCGGACACCTGCCTTTTTGAGCACATTTTCTATTTGATCCAAATGTGTCCTCCGAGGTCGTCCTCTACTAACATTACCTTCCACATTGTTTTTCTTCGGCTAATTACTCATTGCAAGTCAGCCATAACACGTAAAACAAAAATGCAGGATTTATCTGTATAATTAAAGGCATTGTAACAAAAATAACTTCTGAAAATATAATAAACATCAATCTTTCCCTCGTTTATTGTTTGAGCAGAATATGCTATGTATTATAATTCGCGGTATGACCATTGCAAATTATCTCATTTGATTGTTGATAAAAAATTGGTTTACGTACATACATCCATATACTCACGGCTATAAATCCCTAAACGGCGTGGTCAGAGCTTTGGAATGAGAAATTCTTCAGCTATTTTTGGAAGTTGAGTATGGAGAAGATGGTAATAATAAATAATTGTTCGCCAAAAAATCACTTACTCTCAGTGGCCTCCTACGATCACCCATGGGAAGAAATGGGGTAGTGCTATTCTAAGCCGACACACTACACCGTTTTTAAAAAATAGCTTTATTTTTAAATTGGTTGGTTTTAGTTTTTTACCATACAGTGTTAGCTTGGAATAGTATTTAAAGTCTTCACGCTCTTAAGTGATATCTTGGGGTAATATGTTTGGAAACCCTAACCATCCACTATTCCACTCAGAATTTCCAAAAGACATTCCGTGACATTTAGGATATCATCATTTCACTAACCGTGAATATTTACGTTTAAAGAAAACGCCATATTTTCCTGAAAGGATGGCAGAGTGCGACTTTTCCTTTCCATCAACGTATTATTATTTGTACCGTTTTACTATTATGCATAGCAAAAAACAGAATAAGTTATTTTTTATAATAATTTTAGTCATTTATTTTTATAAGATTTAGATTTAATGAGATCTTACAATCGATATCTTCCGCCCAGTTTACAAAATTCAGCCAGACCAATGGGAACTAATGGCGGGAGTACAGTTGGTATATAAATAAATTTTGGCTTTCTCTTTGAAAATAATAATAATGAGGAAACGTGGCTAAATTTTGATTCGTTTCTTTTAAATATACTTAGTATTAAATAGTGTGGTACACTGAACAAAATCACTTGGAGACAAAATGTCACGTTAATTTGTCAGAACCTCTGCGAACCCTTTACGAAATAACGATCCGAAGCATCCGATCTATCACAAATTCAATTAAAAATAACATACACTGCATACATCTCCATTACTTCTGACCCATACCAGGAGGTCCATTGCGCCATCGCGACAATTCTCTCCACTCCTTTGTATTTCAATAAATTACTTAATAAATATGTATGAGTTAAATATTCTGATAATATAACGTGACATTCGTAAGGCGAGTTTTTGTCCCCGTCGTTTAAGATGCGATGCGGCAACCTTCCTTTGTAGGAACTACTTGCAATGCAACCGTTACGTATGACCTGTGAGTAGAGCCTTATTTTGACTCAATGTCAATTTTTTTGATGTGAATGATATTTGACTACTTTCCTGTTAATAATGCTACTAAAATACTTGAAGCCAAAATTTATTGATCTCATGTCATATTTCTTCTGCCCTAATTTTTATTTTCATTTTACTTCCCTACAGATAATATAGTATGCTATTCTGTCTAAGCCTCTAACCTTATTCACCAATATTTAAAATCCAATCTAGTCTTATTAAAACCATCGGAACAATTGGCAAAACATTTAAACATTGCTCATCAAGTTTGAGTAGAAAATCTAAAAATCTATCATACCAATCAAAACGAACGTGAAAATACGGCAACCTTTCTTTGTAGGAACCAAATGAAAATGCAACTGTTAAGTATGGTGGTATGACCTGGGAGTAGAGCCTTATTTTATCTCAGTTTCGATTTTTTCTGTAAATTTAATGTGTTTTTTCCTGTCAAAAATGCTTAAAGCCAAAATGCGTAGCGTTTATAGCAATTTTTCTTCTATTACAAATATAAAACACATAAATTTCTTAACTTTAACTTTTTTTACTTTTATATCCAAAATAGGAGGAAGCAAATATATGTTATTCGTAATATGTTATTCAACCGTAAAAAATACACAATAAAATAAGTAACAAATCACATTTCACGGTTTTTAATTTTATATTCATTTTCACGAAGAAAGAAATATACTTGTGATGTTCCAAGTGGAAACCACAAGGCCTCAAAAACATTCCCACTTAAATTTCAGCATAAAGCAGATCACCCACAAACTATGAAAAGTTAATCGAAATACCATAAGTGCGGTAACTCCTTTCATTCTTTTTTGAACGTGAACGAGTTTTGAACGAACGAATTACTCGTTCCTTTTAAAACGAACGTAGTTGTAAATCATTGAAGTTTTTACACATATGTTGGTGGTTTCGTTTTATTACAACCATTCTTCACTTACCAGTGTGTTGTGTCGTATCGGATTATCTTCTACTGCGTCTTGTTTTGATGTATTTAATATTGCTGGCGCTCCGTTTGTGGGAAATGCTTATTTGGAATTCACAATTGTTTTGAGGAGTTATTTAGCCCTAGGTTGTATGTTTTGCTAGTTTTACCATTTTTTAGCATACGCTATTTATTATAAACTAGTGGATCGTCCCAGCTTCGCATGGGTAGCGTTGTTTCTTTAAATATCTGGGGTTTCTTTCTTCAGTCACTGCTCAAGCATTGTGAAATTCAGCGCAATGTTTTCAATTTATTAAATTTATAGCACTCCCTAAACAGTGTAGTTTGGTGATTTTAAATGCGCTTTGATGAACGGTTCAGTATTTCCGTTTAATAGCAAATTTTAAAATAAAACGCTATGAAGTATTTATAACAATCTAAAAAATAAATCATTACCTGATTCAGGATGCAACTACTCGCGCCATCTAGTATGTTATATGTAAATTAGTAAAGATTTGGTTTTGATCACGGGCGCGATGGCTTATTTTATGTATAATTTCAGTGTTTGTCTACCGATTTCTATGATTCTTTTTTTATTGAATAGGTAATAATGTTACCGTTTTTAAATTTGGGATGAGTGAGACGTTTACAAACGTAAGACTAAACAAATATAATCAGAATGATCCGAACTGCTAAGCTATCATAAATTACACGTGTTATTGTGAGTCAACCGTAACAGATAGACATAAACTGTTGAGGATATTTTTTAGATAATTTTGTGAAGATTATTTCCGTCATACATGATTTCTATGTAAGTTTAACCATTGAGGCTGCACACGCGGCGGAAGCTTAAAAAATGGAGTAACTTCTCCCTTTTTCCCAAAATTACCCAAAATTCCCCTTTACTACTCTGCTGGAAAGTATACAAAAACCTGCGCAGGTGTATGAAGAATAATTGTACCAAGTTTCGTTAAAATCCGTCGAGTAGTTTGTTTGTTTCCATAAGGAACATACAAACCGACAGACAGACAGACAGACAAGCAGACAGACAGACAGACAGACAAAAATTTTACTGATTGCATTTTTGGCATCAGTATCGATCCCTAATCACCACCTGATGGTTATTTTGAAAATATATTTCATGTACAGAATTGACCTCTCTACAGATTTGTTATAAGTATATAGATTGGCTACACCGAAGCAGCCGTGATAGCCCAGTGGGTACAACACTCGGTTATCGTGCAAACGACTAGTGTTCAAATCCTGGGTCGGGCCTACACCAATTTGTCTTTTCTAAAGACATATGTGTGGTTAATTTATCATGGTGGTTAACGGTGAGGGAAAACATCGTGAGGAAACCCACATGGCTGAGTTGTACTTAGTCATGTGACAGTCTATTCGTACAAAACGGCGATAGGCCTGCCCCCTATCACGTGAGTACACTGTCCATGCAAAACGAGGGTACTCTGAACACCAGGTGACAAAGTCACGTGATGTTCAGAAGTATTAGTATCTCTGCCAACCCCTTCGGGGATATTCGGCGTGAACGTCTATGTTTATGTTATTATGTTATGGCTACACCGAGTTAAATTTTTGTCTAATATCACTAAAACAATATATTTCTGTGATGTCGATCGATATCGAGTGACTTCCATAAGCAACGCCATAAACTACACAAAAATACTAATAGAGGTTTACTGAAAATACAACGACAAGAAAATAAACAAGATTATTGTTGAGAGTCGCGATCTTAGTAAACTGCGGTTTTTAACATATTAGATAATGCCTCTCTCGTTTTTTATTTGTGTAAGTTAAGTTTAGTTTCATTATCTTACATGTATCAACGCCTAAAAACATACATACATACATATTCTCACGCCCTTAGTTCCCATTGGGGTAGGCAGAGACTATCGATCGCCACTTTGTACGATCCTTGCAAACCTCTCTGGCTTCGTTTACATCCATTAATCTTTTCATACATGCTCTTTTATTCTTCATACTGCGGACACCTGCCTTTTTGAGCACATGTTCTATTTGATCCAAATGTGTCCTCCGAGGTCGTCCTCTACTAACATTACCTTCCACATTGGCTCTATATATCTCTTTCACCAATTTACTGTCATCCATCCTCTCTATGTGCCCAAACCATCTCAACATTCCTTTTTCTATCTTTCTTACAATATCATCTTTTACACCACACCTTTCACGAATCACATCATTCCTCACACGATCACATAACCTTACATTACACACTTTTCTGAGGGATCTCATTTCTACTGCATTCACTCTACTTTCATGCTTCTTCTGCCACACCCAACATTCACTGCCATACATAAGCGTAGGAACGAGGACAGCATCATGCACAGCCATTCGGGCCTTTGCAGACACCGACTGACTAGACATTAAACTATCCAGTGCTCCATTTACCGCATTTACCCTTTTTCACTCTTCTCTCGATATCGCCTAAAAAACCTTACAGTGATATATCTAAACGTCAACACTAAGTGCATCAAATGCACTTGCATTGCAATAGTAAAACCAATATTCTACGAATATACTAAACAAAAAGTGCAGAGACGAATTCCGAGTAGATTCTCGCTATCAAGCTATGTTCGCACGATGTGATAGTGTTGGTTCTAGGAAGAGATTGCAGATCTGACTTGCTGCGTTGGCTTCCGCGGTCCGCTTTGACCTATGCGAGCCTGGTACCGAGATGTGATAGCCACTGGGATTTTGTTACGGCTATTTGGCGCTATTTCACTTAAATTTTAACTCTCTCTGCTCTTATGACCACAAATTTATTTTTAGTGAAGTATGTACTACTTCACATTATTAAAAACTAGCGACCCGCCCCGGCTTCGCACGGGTGCAATGCAAAATATACCTACTACAGAATGTCCTTATACACAACGTTCACAGCTTTTTTGTCATTAGCCAATACAAACATGTTTTGCTTAGGGCCAGTTTTTTTATCCGTGGTTAACTCAACAATTTGTTAAATATCGTAACTATTAGTTAGATATCAGCAAAATGCATTTTTTGACCCGTGGTTAGAGTAACTAATGGTCAAATATCGAACCAAAATGGATTTACGATTTAACTACTGGTTAGTCAATTAACTATAGTCAATGTAACAAATGGTTATATTTTTAACTCCGGATCAAAAAACTGGCCCTTAGACGTAACTCTTGACAGCGAGCGCGACATATAATTGGCCATGTGAAAAACACTCAACACTCAAACGCGTGCGATCGCTGCAAATCATAAAGTGCTATAAGGCGAAGCGCGGCCATCAAGAGGATCATCCACGCGGCTCTGAGGAACAGGCTCGGCACGCGCGGGATGGGCGTCGGGGTTGCCCCCATGGCCCAGTTTCGTCTCGGGGGGGAACGTCCCCCCCGGTCATTGGGCACCTCCCCAGGCGATAGAGGGGAGGGGTGGCTATCCCCATTTCTGGGGATAAGCCACTAAGGAGGGTGAGGGAGGGTGAGGATGCGTGTCACGCACCTCACCCTCGGGACTGATGTCGGGGCAGTTGGAGGCGGAAGGGGCGGTCCCCGGGGTCGCGTGTCTTGCGACTCCGGGGAGCGCGCGAGTTCCCGAGGCAGCGGTCGCCCGTCGGGCGGTCGTGCGTGTAGCGGGGCGATTCCGCGGAGGTGCTCGTGGCGGCAGTTGTCCGCCCGGTCGAACAGACGACGGGTCAACCCCACCACGAATTCCTCCACGGTCTCGACCCGGAGATCACGGTGGATCGTGCTATTACGCACGTACCGCCCGGCTTTCACAATTTGGCGGAGCACCATGTTCTGAACCCTCTGCAAGCGTAGCTTGTTCTGGGCTGAGAGTAGGCCATACCAGGCCGGCGCCGCGTACGTCAGGCGGGAGCGTATATACATTTTGTATATACGCAGTTTGGCTCGTAGTGGCAGGCCGGAGTCGAGCACCGGCCGCAAGACCGACCGGGCCCCGAGGGCTCTATGGCGGACATGGTCCACCATAGAACCCATACGGAGGTTGCGGTCGATCTTGCAACCCAGGTACTTGACCGAGGTCTGCCACTCGCGCGCGCCATCGACGCGCTATTTATAGGCACGCGCCGCCCGGCGCAAACAACTACGACCCTGCATTTTAAATTTGTAATATCTTCGGTAATATTCACTTAAATTACATGCTCTAAAAAGCATATTGATATTATTGATCTATAATAAATGCACAATTTATTTAAGGTACTTAATTGGATAAGGATTAATGCTGTATTGTTTAAAATCACTTCGTAAATAACCATTTTTTAGTAAAGAATAAAAATGGTTATGCTGGGTTATCCCTAAGAGATAGACATATACCATCGCGGACTTTTTTGTTGAACTTTTTAAGGTGAACAATACTGTAGTACATTATTTTGGTCTATCTTGTAGGGTTCAGCCAGCGTTTGCAATAAAAGCGCAAAAAAACGTGCTTATTTACGACATCACATTAGAAACCTTTAAATTTATCAGTGTTTCTCTACTATATTATGCATTTATTATACATACAAACCTTCCTTAAGAATCACTCTATCTATTAAAAAAAACCGCATCAAAATCCGTTGCGTAGTTTTAAAGATCTAAGCATACATACGGACATACAGCGAAAGCGACTTTGTTTTATACTATGTATTGATCTTACTTGTAGAATAGCTTTAGCCTTAGTTTCTACGATTGGCTTTGACCTATGGAAGCCTGGTACCTAGGTGTTGCTTATAAACCAAACTTTGTAGAAGACTGGTATAACGTAAACACAGTTTATTTATTCAAAGTATAGTACAAGGAATGTAAATAGTAAAACGCATAAATAATTCTATCTCTAACACTTGATTTTATTAGAAAATTAATACATACATATACTCACGGCTATAAATCCCTAGAAGGGGTAGCCAGAGCTAAGGAATTAAAAATTCCTCAGCCACTTTTGGAAAGTTGAGTGGGGAAAAGATGGTGAAATAAAGGTTGTTGGTGATAGGTCTCCAACCGCATCGCCTAAAAATCCCTTAGAAGCCCCAATACCGTTAATACACCCCTCGGAAGAAATGGGGTAGTACTGATCTAAGCCAACACTACAAAGCAACTAAGCCGACACTACACAGCAATTAATAGTCATTCCGAAGTAATAACATTGCCAAATATTTGACACATAATCATAAAATCGATACATAAACATAAACATAAACGTTCACGCCGAATATCCCCGAAGGGGTAGGCAGAGGTACTAACACTTCTGAACATCACGTGACTTTGTCACCTGGTGTTCAGAGTACCCACGTTTTGCATGGACAGTGTACTCACGTGATAGGGGGCAGGCCTACCGCCGTTTTGTACGAATACACTGTCACATGACTAAGTACAACTCAGCCATGTGGGTTTCCTCACGATGTTTTCCCTCACCGTTAACAACCATGATAAATTAACCACACATATGTCTTTAGAAAAGACAAATTGGTGTAGGCCCGACCCAGGATTTGAAAACTAGTCGCTTGCACGATAACCGAGTGTTCTACCCACTGGGCTATCACGGTTGACACTGAGTCAAATTAAAAACAAAATAAAATTTAAGGCCGTTGAAAACCACAGAATGTAAATAATATTTATAATATTCATTAACTTAATAATTAGTCTATAACAAAGTGTTGGCCTGTTTAAATGTAATCTATTATCACTTTTCATATCTTATCAACCCTTTTAACCTGCCTCAACTATTATGTGCCTATTCATTATAACTGTGTACTGTCGGCTTAGATAGCGTTACCCCATTTATGCTACCTATACTACCTTTCTAAAGGTATATGAAGACTTTGGGATAGTGATTTAATAGGATCCCATGCATTGATTAAAGCCTGAATGTTATAACTTTTTAAGGGGCGAGGATCATAAAGATTTATTTTTGATGCAGTTGTTTCCTCTTATGATAGGACTAACTTATTTGATCTCGTGGCTTTCGTACGATTCGACTTAGCGTATTGGAGCTTAAGCTTTAGTGATTGTTGGACGATGTGCCTTAACCCTTATAAGGTAGAGGGCATATAGCGACCCCCTTAATTTCAACCTTTCCTAGCTTCAAATAGAAGTGAAATACAATGAAAATTTTATCTTACCTTGCCTTATAAAGGGTTAAGACCCATCACTAACTACCTTCCAACAATTTTTTTTACTATCTCTTCACCGCTCAACTTCCAAAAGTTGAGAATTGTTAAAAACTGTACATAGGGGGCGTAATCGTGGGTGAAGATAGACAAGTTCAATATTTCAGTCTTCAAAAGCCTGTACTCGTATAAATCTATTTCAGTTTTCGAAAGCCAATGTTATAAGTTTTGACCAATTTATGTCAATTTGTATACAACAATTTTTATTGGTTTATTTATCTCTCAGTTTGCATTCTTCCTCGCCATTGTACGTTGTATTTAATAAATTAAACGGACATAGAATGCAGTTTATCGTCTGTTAGGTAATAGTTATCTAAGATATGCAGTTTCAATTCCTTCTAGGAGGTTGTACGACTAAAGTGTTTGCGATGTTAATGTAGAGATCCGTGTAGGGACAAAATTTATGTTGTAGGATTAGTAGCATACTACCAAAATTAAATTTCTTTTTCGGTTGGAGATATTATAACAGTGAATGTGAGTGTGAGTGAGTTATATTTAAAACGAGACAATTAAAAAGAACCAATTTTATTTATACCATTGGCAAAACATTAAAATGTCTCTGATTAAGTTTGCTACCGAGCATTTTAAAGAAAAAACATGAAAATCATAGAGCCAATGTGGATGGGATTGTTATTAGAGGACGGCCTCGTAAAACGTTTCTAGATCAGATAGAAAACGTTCTTATAAAGGCGGAGATCCGAAGTAAGAAGAATAAAAGAGCATGTATGAGAAGAATAATTAATGTAAGGGAAGCAAGAGAGGTTTGTCAAGATCGTACTAAGTGGCGATCGATAGTCTCTGCCTACCCCGATGGGCGTGAGTATAAGTAAGTAAGTGAAAATCATGTTGTAACTTCATTTCGCTACCCACTAATTTACGTCTGCCTAACTCTACTAATACTCAATTCTTAATATGAACAATTCATGTTTTCTACGTTATACGTTGTCTATTTGATCTAATATGAAGTTTAAATGTAATAAAACTCAAATGAGTATCGCATCGATACCATGATATAGGTAATAAAATGGTATATTTGGTCGGACTTCAATAAATCTTTAAACACAAGTCTTATTCATAATCTCCTGATTTATCGGCGCTAAACTTTGTGAATTGTTGAAATGGTTTTTAAACAAACACTATAAATTAAAAGAGGCATTATTACTGTAAACCGAGTTAGCTGCAAATAGGATTTTGTTGTTTTAACCTTCGCGGTTATTAAGATTAAGAGGTCACACACCAATTTATTGGATGATTAATGTTGTGATCTACATTACACACACACATACTATCTTCATTATCACTTAATAAAGGGTTAGTAAGAGTAAAAGTGTTTTTTTACAAAAACGGACTTACATATACTTAACATAAACATAACATATACTCACGGCTATGAATCCCTAGAAGGGGTAGCCAGAGCTAAGGAATTAGAAACTCCTCAGCCACTTTTATAAATTGAGTGGGGAAAAGATGGTAAAGTAAAGGTTGTTGGTGATGGGTCTCCCTCCAGCCGCATCGCCCAAAAATCCCTTAAAAGCCCCAATACCGTTAGTCGCCTCTTACGTAAATCCATCGGTAGAAACGGGGTAGTGCTATTCTAAGCCGACACTACACGAAAGCATCTATATAAATAAAAAAACAATAGCCAGACCATTAGAATAAATGATACTTCAGATCCTTTTGGAAGTTGAGCGGAGAAAAGTTTGTATAATAAAAGATGGTTGGTAAAGGGTCTCCTGCAACATCGAATAAAAATCTGTAACGAAGCCCCAATAACTAATACGTCACTCAGGAGAATGAATAGGTTAATGCTTTTCTAAGCCTTAAAACAGGCTTTTTCTACAATTTTTTACCTTTATATATACAAATCATGTTTTGAAAAATGTGAGTGTCAGTAGTTTTTTGGTTGCTCCTCTCTACGAACACCTTCCGAAGCAACGGAAAAGTCAGTAAAAATAAATTTTGACTTTCAATAACTATTAGTAATTATAAATAACATTTTTCTGTACTTTTATATAAAAATGCAATCTCTCAAACCCATCGCAGTCTGTAACCCAACCTACACAGCTTCATGGAGTCGGTATAGAAATAACCCGAGCTCCAGTAAATAGTGCATGGAGCAGGCGCCTCGCCAACTTCTCGTCACGATATTAATATAATATACATGAGAACTTCTCGTCGTAGATATTAATATAATATTGTACATAGAGAATCTCGTCGGATCAGAGATATTAATATCATTTGTATGGAGTAACAAACGACATTCATTAGGCAAGCGGTGTGACACGCGCGGAGTTGGCGCCATAGCATGAGGATATTTGGCGCTTTGAGCGCTTCGATTAGCATTTACAGCGCATTTTAGAAATGATTTTTTTGTGGTAAAATTCAGTGATAGGAGAGCACTAGTATTTTTAGTTTAGTTTGGTAATATCACACGATATTTACTATTATTTTGTATTTAAACAAACATTTAGTAACAACAGAATAAAAACTACAGCCCATGGAGTATTTTGTATTTGAAGTTTTTTTCCACTTATCGTTTATTGTCAGGTAAGAACAAGACGTACAATTTCTGTTAGTTAATGTGATATGACGTGTTTAAATCTGGAGCAGATTTAAGTGATAGTTTGGATGTTTGGTTTATGGGATTCATCCTCAATTAACCTTCGTTATGTCATCTATTACGATATTATGATCATTACTGTAAATAAACTGAAATTTCTCAATTTTAACAGAAACATAAAATAAAGCAAAACAAATTTAGCTAACACTTAATAATAATTCGGTATGCAAAGTTTTTTTTAGGTATTTATTATATATTTTTATTCGATAGTAAACACGAAAATAAAACACTAATTTGAATATTTTCCATTTAAAATGAGTACCTAATTGTGAAGTTATGATTTTTTAAGAGTGTTCTACTTTTGTACTTAATGACGTCATCGATTGATAAAATCAAGTAGCGACATGCAAATGAAGCGAAATGTTTTATAAAAATGTTGCTGATTGCAAAACATATCACGAATTTGTGATGTCAAATGAAATTATTACGATATTATACTAAACAAACCTATGATTTTCGATATTTTATTAATAAACTGCAAAACCGTATGTCATTGAAACAACATTGAAGGTCAAACACTGTTACAGTTTTTTGATAAAATAACAGTCATCTTAGCTTCAATTGATATAATTTCAAGAAAATATTGTTTATAACCATAATATCTCGAAATGGTTTTGTAATCAGCATCACTTTAGTAAAACATACCGAATTCTGCTTTTGCTATTACAATGTTTTGGCAACAATATTTGCTACTTCGCTACTCGTTTGAGTGTATGAAGGCGTCAGGATGGTTTCAGGCGTGCGAGAGAATATTACGAATCTTATACGCTTTTTTTATTTGCGTCAAGGGTATATTGGTCATTCAGGTATTTTTACATACACTTTATAACATAACATAACATAACATAAACATAAACATAAACGTTCACGCCGAATATCCCCGAAGGGGTTGGCAGAGGTACTAATACTTCTGAACATCACGTGACATTGTCACCTGGCGTTCAGAGTACCCACGTTTTGCATGGACAGTGTACTCACGTGATAGGGGGCAGGCCTATGGCCGTTTTGTACGAATACACGGTACTTTTTTACTTATATGATAACATACTAACTTGACTAAAGAGAGCTAAACATAACTATCATGTAAGTAGTGTAAATATACCATAACTGTATTTGATACGAGTACTCCTTTTTGTAAAGAATATCTACGTAATGAAAAACTACTAACGCAAGATCTTAGAGTATTTTAAAGCAATTTTGAAGACTATTCGATCAGAAATTTTACAAATAGATTTATAATGGACTGGTTTATAAAACATAAAATAGAAAACTTTCAAAGGCAATAACTATAAAAACTATTTCTTTACAATTTTCCCATGAAAGAAAACTATTATAACATGTTAGTTACAGAAATGTAGTTCATCCATTGAGGCACTTATCTTTTGTCATATAAAATGGCGCCATTACACGCTCTAAATGCAACATAAAACGCATCTGGATCCAATTTAACTGAGCCGTTTGACTGCAAATTGAAAATCTAGTTGTCAATGGTTTATTCGGAACGGTTTATTCGCTTTTCATTTGCATTGTGACTTTTGGTAAACTACGTAAAGTACTTGCTTTAATATTGAAATTTTTGGTTACTAACTTAAACTCAAATATAAGTAACCATAACTATGTATTGTTGTCTCATTCACACCCGATTTCTGAATTGAGTATTCAAGCTAAGAACGACTTAAGTATCGTTTTGTCTCATTCAGTTGTTAAGACTTCAATGCGACCGAACGATACTTAAGTTGTTCTCAGCTGGAATACTCAATTCAGAAATCTGAACGAACGAGTTTCAACTCCAAAACATGTAATCAAGGCATTCTGAATTAGCCACTTTTGGAAATTCAGTAAGCAAAAGATTGTAAATTTAAGAATGGTTGGTCGTCGTACAAAATGGCGATCCATAGTATGTGACTCCCCAGTTAGAAATAATAAACATTACCAAATATACATCCATTTTCTCACGCCATTATGTCCCATTGGGGTAGGCAAAACAAAACTAGAGAGGTTTGCCAGGACCGTAAAAAGTGCCTACTCAAACTTCGGTAGCATAAGATTTAACTTATACGTAAGTTTGTGACGTTCAAAAAATAGACAACAATTCTTTTAATTTTGAAATAAATATTTTTTATCTTTATCTTTACTTAGATTAAAATAAAACCTTAACTTACCGTAAATCGAGCCTCAAATCCCGTCCCCCGACAGTGATATTGTAATGCAGGACATGGTCAAGCGTGTGTTCCCGCTGATGTAAGTCCCGTCGCGCGCGCGCATGCCCGTGTGGGTGCTGGAACTCGACTGCGTGCGACACGAACGCACCGTCGCGCGTCACCCGTTGCGGTCGCACTAGTTCCGCCTTCGATGGGTCTAGATGGCGGTGGGAGTATAAACCTGCAAGGAAAAAAATATTTTTATTTTTTTAAAATCCTGGCAAGGGATAGTCAGAGGCCCAGAATAATAAAAAAACGTAGCCTGATTTTAAAGAATGTTGGGTGATGACGAACACCTTAAAGCTCCCAATCCCTGAATCGGCTGTTATGACGGGAAGAAATGGGATATTGCAGTTATAAACCTATACTACCTATACAGTACACAGCTACAAGATGTTAGAAAGACACGAATACGTTATTAATTTAGAGTGAATGAACTGCTTGTATGATTTCAGAACCACAACAAACTCAACGTTTTAAAACCCTGATATTTTGAGCTGATGAACGCTTTATTTTCATTTCATATCTTGAAGGCTTAAAGCAAGTCATGTTAGGATGAACTTAAAGCCTATATTTAATTGTTTATTTCATGTATGTTTTATTATCGTGTAGGCTCTGTTATGAACAGCACTATCCTCATATATAAATATATATGTAATGGTAGTTTTGGGTGATGCGATTGGAAACCCACCACCATCGATCCTTTATCTCAAATGTCAAATATGACTAAACAATCGGTAATTCAGGGGTTCTGCAAACTTTTTTTGAGACCATAGTCATAAGTATTATTGTGAGGTACGTTTCACATGTAAAATATTATATTATATCTTATCATAGTCTATACAACGATCGAACTATTTACTAGTTCTTCGAGAATCCGTGTCAGCAATATGAAAACACGCATCGCATGCTGATAACGTTTTCTGCGAAAAACGGAAATAATCGAGTGAATTGTCTCATCGAGTTGGCAACAATCGATATTAATAGTAATATTCGTATTCGACCGAACGCACGTGTTGAGTATTATGTATGAAGTGACGTCACGAGTGTTAGTTCATTGTAGTATTGAATTGAGAACACCTTTTTGGCCGAAGATTTTACGCGAGTTGCATTAATGATATCCTCCATTCAAGGATATAGGAATGGTGTTACGTCATTTCGTTTTAGTATTGTATCGTAAATTTGGTTTTGACATAATGGGTTCTAAAAGATCTGTTTTATTGACTGGATAAATGTATATATTGATAAATCCCCATTTTATATATTATATTTTATTAATTTCACCGATTTCATTGATTAATTTCTTATTTATTTGCTGATAAAAGAGCCGGAATGATTAGCGTGGTGAAAGTAAAACCAAATGCTAAGAAGTAAAGCAGTTAAAAAAAGTGGTTTTTATTAAAATTTTATATTTGTATGTATGCTTTTTATTATTTAAAGTTCCATCCTAAAGGATAGCGAAGTTTCAAACGATTTCCTATTCTAATTTGTGAACCATTCATGTATTTTTTTGAGCCAGCTTTCTTCTAACTAGCGACATTCCGTAAAACGTGTGACACCTCATTGAAGATATGGTGTTACAGAGGTTTTTGAAATCTAACGGTAACATCTTTAAAAAAATTTAGAAGGTAAATTATTCAGATAACATAACCTAAGGGTGCAATCTATTCAAAAACTATCTCGCCAATTTCGCTCAACTAAAGCCAATTTTGATAAGAGGAAGAAGGTAAGATTAATAAAAGAGTATGTTTGAGCCAATGGAAGAATCTAAAGAAGACGAAGCGTCTCTGCCTATCCCAACGAGAATTAATGGAAAGAGTATAGGTAAGGAACAAATGTAATCGAGAATAAGAGGCCTCACTTTTGATGTACACAAAGTTAAGCCCGGTTGGTAATAAAGATAAGCGTTTTGTAATATAAGAGATAATAGTGTGAGAACAAATCTACATTATATAAGAATAGCAAATAAATCAAAAATGGGAAAATCATTCATTTTAACAGATTTAACCCCAAAAGCTGGGTAGTGTCGGCTTAAAATAGCACTTCACTATTTCTTCCCGGAAGGAAGGAAAGTTTTATTCCTTAGCTCTGGCTACCCCTTCTAGGGATTCTAAAGTATAGCCAGGGGATATTCAATATACTATACTTACTTAGCCATTTTTACCAGTTGAAAGATGTTACGACGGTCAAGATGAATTAGTAACTACTACATTCATCAAACCATTGGAAACCTCATCAGTCCACACCCACGAGAAAGGGTACTATTCGAACCGACACGGAAACTTAATCATAATCATAAAACGATTAATTTTGATAATTGAACGAAGTCTGTATTAAAAGTGGCACTATTGTTTAATTAGATCGAAGTGATTTGTGTATGACTAATGATTTTTAAAGATATTAGGTGGACAGAAAGATATAAAACAACTAGGCTATGATCAGTTGCCCTTCACATTGCTATGTACTTTAGAAGAATACAGTTTCGATGATATTTGTCCCCTTATAATATACCATCTGGGAGAGAACTGTTCGTGTAGTGTCGGCTTAGAATAGCAGTACCCGTGTTAACGGAATGATTTAGCAAAATACATGAGCGGGTCGCTAACACCCATGATGGGTACCCGTGGGTACTCTGGACACCAGATGACAATGTCACGTGATGTTTAGAAGTATTAATACCTCTGCCAACCCCTTCGGGAGTATTAGGCGTGAACGTTTGAGTTTGGAAGATAACTGTTTATATATTTTTCTGCATATCGCATTTTTGAAATTAATACTCAAGGGTAAAATAACTATTATTTTAGTTTATATAAATAATCTGAATTAATATGATATAATTCATAAATATAAAATTACCGTAATATAAACATTTCAATTTATTTCCAACGGATATTTCTTATTGCTTTCGTAACTTTTTATTGTGTTAACTTAACCACTAAAAACCAATCCCAATCAAAAAACGCTCATCACAAAAGTAATCATCACCAAAATGGCGCCAATTTACCAAAATCATCATGATTAGAGTGAAGTTAGTCGCGTACGAGTACGAGTAATGATGGGTAATGAAATTAGAGTAATTGATAAAAAACAATGGCGGCGGGGCTTGGCGCGGTCTGCTCTCTGCTCTCCTGGTGATGGCGCCAAGCTGTGGCGCCGCGCCGGGTAAACGCACTGTGGTGCACTCCTAACGTGGTATTGTTTTATTAAGGGTATAATTTAGACGGTCACCAAAAATATTTTTTAGGATCTAGCCTAGGCACCAAATAAACTTAACAACTCCAAAAAAAATTAATCGGCTTTATTAAAAGGGTCCTAAAGTATATCATATTATGATCCAAAGTAAATGAAAATGCATCAGAAAAATCGCATGTCCTGTACAAATATTCTTTTCGGTTCCTTAAATGGATAAATGGTCACCAAATAATGTCTTACTCAAAGATTAATATTACTACCAAAAACCTTACTCCAAATTAGTTTGACGTCATCCAAAATACATGATTTGAACCCAGTCTACTTTAATGTAAGACTAAAATTAGAATTGCTTCCCTTTATTTCGGAACTAAATCCAAAAAAGCTTTATTAATTCAATGATTTCTTTTTTTTCTTATTCTAGATCTCAAAAACAAATTAATGTTATACCTTTAAGTGCCTACGACTGTAATAAACCTATTTAGTTTGACTTTGTTGTTTTTTTATCATTTTTATTTAATTTTATACAACATTAAACAAATGACGTATGTTTGGGAACCCGAGTATATTTTGTTAATTTCATATAACAATTAATAAGTGACATATTTTTGGGAACACCAGTATATTAATTGGAATTTATGAAATATTCTAGCGATCGTTAGCTTTTTTAGCCAAGCGAAAATTACCAAATTAGAATTCATGGTATAAAATATTGGTAACATCAATTTAGTGAAAACATGTAAAATTTAATCTAAAGAGTATTTTAAAGTCGTCCATATATTTTTATAGTAGTCAATAATACAAAAAATGGATTTATTTAATAATATTTTAGGAAAAGTAATTTGGTGAACATTTATCCATTTTGGTAACCGTTTAGAATTTTATTGGTAGTAAAATGGGTACATTTTTGGGTGGCGCTTAAACACAACCCTTTTATTAATACGTTTGCTCAAGCGCAATACATACTGAGCCCGCCGGGCCGCCAACATTGCCCGGCTACACAAACTGGCGGCCTGTGTTGAAAGGATTTATGTCTAACTTTTGGATGAAAACTAAACCGCCGACAAAAAGTTGCCATCGTATGTCGGCGGCCCGGCAGCGTGCTCAGTGTGTATTGCGCTTGTGCCACACACTTCCTCGTGATAATAGCGAAGTTAGTTGCGTATGAGGTACGAGTAACGATAGGCAATGAAATTAGGGTACCTAATTGATAAAAAACAATGACAGCAGGGAGGTGGCGCGACCTGCTCTCTGCTCTCCTGGTGATGGCGCCAAGATGTGGCGCCGGGTAAACGCTTTGTGGTGCACTTTTAACGTGGTATTGCTTATTAATACGTTTGCTCAAGCGCAATACACACTGAGCCCACACCCACACAACCCGGCGGCGGCCTGTTTTGAAAGAATTATGTCTAACCTATGTATGAAAACTAGACAGCTGACAAAAAGTTGTCGATATATGTCGGCGGCCCGGGGCGGCGGGCTCAGCGACTTCTTCGTGATGATAGTGAAGTAAGTCGCGTATGAGGTACGAGGCACGAGTAATGATAGGTAAAGAAATTAGAGTAATTGATAAAAAACAATGGCGGCGGGGCTTGGCGCGGTCTCTTTTCTGCTCTCCTGGTGACGGCGCCAAGCCGTGGCGCCGTGTAAACGCTATTTGGTGTACTCCTAACGTGGTATTTTCATGAATTTGAGTTTAGTTTTTAACTATATAAACATACACACATAATATGCGTAACGACGACCATAAATCTCAAAAAGGCATAGCCAAAGATACAGAAATATTTTTTTTATAGAAGAAATAAGCTAAGCAAAGATTGAAACTAAAGAAAGGTTTGTTAAAGGTACATCGCCCAAAAAATCAGCTAAAAAGCTTTAAAACCCGGAGTTGCCTATTTTGATACCCGCGGGCAAAAGTGGGTTAGTGCTCAATCCAAGCAGACACTATACAGCTTTCAATATAGTTAAAGTGACAAAGAAAATGTATCATGTTGCCCTTATTTTGGTGCATTTTTAAATTTTTTGTTGTAAATTTACTCTTTTTCTTTTTCTTATTACCTTTCGATAAACCATTTTTTAGCTATGACAGAGTTGGAATTTACGATAAAGAAATTAAAAAGGAAAGGAATTACTTTTGCATTTTTCTGCTTTACATTATAATAAAAAATCCGTCTAGGTCTAGATAACAAAATTACGTTTACAACACGCTTAGTCCTTTCGAATTATTTTTATTTATAGAATATAATATTAAATAGAAATAATAAATCTAATACAAATGAAGTCGGTCAGGAAAGCACCGCGAAGATACATCTAAAGATTTTTCTCTGTTGTTATCTTGACTACACGCCATGTTTCTATTTCTGTGATTTGTATAAAGACAATTCAGACGTTCACTAACATTTATGTCGCGTTTTCTATGAATAATATCAATAGGTTATCATATAACTATGCCAACTGTTATCACATCACTATGCCAACTGTTATCACAGTATTATGTTGGTTTTGTAATAAAAAATACAAAACATGATTTTCAGAAGTATAATGTCTCTGCTATACCTTATGGCTTGAAACTTGAAACGATAAGTTGAGTTATTAACTATTAAAATTTTCTCACTATTTCTGTGTTGCGTGGTTTTAAAATGAAAGTAGCTCACCTTTCCCTGTAGGTGTTGTATAAAGCGACTCGAGGTTATTTTTGGAATGGGTATTAATAATACCTAATACATTTACCATATTCGTATATATACAGATGTGTTATGTTAGCTTATGAAAGAAACACCTTATATCTCCTAGTAAGAGTGTAGTGTCGGCATAGAATAGCACTACCCCATTTCTTCCGGTGGGTGTACGTAAGAGGCGACTAACGGTATTGGGGCTTTTAAGGGATTTTTGGGCGATGAGGTTGGAGACCCATCAACAACAACCTTTATTTTAACACCTTTTCCCCACTTAACTTTCCAAAAGAGGCTGAAGAATTTCCAATTCTTTAGCTCTAAAGCGACTAGGAGATTTATAAACATTTAAGAGATTAATGTGTTTTGTGGTTTGAAACTCGAACTTAACGATTCTTTGTTACTGAACTAGCTTTTTCTTTCAATTTTGGAAATAACTGGCTGCTCCTTTTTGGAATGAATGCTTTGAGATTTTTATAAATTTAATTTTATAAATTTGTATAAACATGTATTATATGTATATACACAGTTTATGTATATGTATTACAAGCCACTTTTGGAAGTTGCATAAGGAATAGATGGTGAAATAAAGGTTCTTGGTGATGGGTCTCCAACCGCATCGCCCAAAATCCCTTTAAAGCCCCCAATACCGTTAGTCGCCTCTTACGTACACCCACCGGAAGAAATGGGGTAGTGCTATTCTAAGCCGACACTACACAGCTGCATAATAAGATGTGTTATTTTTATGCGTTTGCAATGTAAAAGTGGCAACTGTCCAACGAGGATTACGTATTACTTATGTTAAATTAAATAAGCGACAATAATTTTGGACAACCTAGCTGATTATGTATAATTTTATGGAGATACCTCTAGTAAGATCCTGGAATTGGTTACATTAAATTTTTTACAACTTTCTTTATAATTCGTGAGTATAGGCTAGTGTCACTTTTATCTTAATTGAAATGTTCTGGATTGATTTCCAATACTGGTTATACTATACAATACACACTTGGTTCGTTAAGATAAAATTTACCAACATACATACATCCATACATATACTCACGGCTATATTTCCCTAGAAGGGGTAGCCAGAACTAAGGAATCATAAATTCCTCAGCCACTTTTGGAAGTTGAGTGGGGAAAAGATGGTAAAAATAAAGGTTTTTGGTGATGGGTCTCTAACTGCATCGTCCAAAAATCCAAAAAAAAGCCCTAATACCCTTAGTCGCCTCTTACGACACCCGTGGGTAGAAAGGGGTAGCGACATTCTAAGCCGGCACTACACGGCTTAAAATTTATCAAATAGAAGGAAAGTATTAGCCTGGTTTTATTTAAATATTTCTGTGTACTATAAATCAACAAAATGTTTTTAATATTTATAATCTCTAGCCAATAAGTCATTCATAACATTGTTTTTATGTAATTCACTAAAAATAATTCTCGGTAAGCTAAGATTGCAAAAATATTCAATACATTATCAATCGGAATGTTCGACACGAAACATCAAAACATAAAATAATTTAATTGCAAATTCTATTAAATTAATTACAATTTCGCACAGCGGGGTGTCGAGGTGAAGGTTAATAGGGAATTTATTTAATTATTTAAGATGGCTGGCGGCCCCCCATAGGCGTAATCACTTTAATAGATTTGATACTCATTCAGGCTCAATGGCAAACGAGGTTATACGACTTCGCGCTTCATTACACGCGTCTAAATTACACTACCCATCATCACAGGGTTATTCGATGAAATCTAATAATTTGTTGTGGAATGGAACGTATTTTTGAACTAGTTTTTTTAATCTTGTTGGATTTATAAGTAGATGATTAAATTCTTGGCAAATAATCCTTATGTCGATTGATATTTTTCTGGCAAAAGATCCTTAATTCAATTGTTATTTTTCTCAATTGATCTTTTGAATTTAATCCCGTCTTCTACATATCAAATGAAAAAGATGTGAATGTATCGGATGTTGTGTGTCAGATGGATTGGACTTGCTCCTATTAAATAACCTTAGTTTCCCGAATTGTCAGCCAGCTCTAGAGATTTGCCACTTTTCAAAGTAGCGATCAAAAGCTCTCGCCTACCCCAATGGGAACTACTTACTTACTTACTTATTTATACTCACGCCCATTATTCCCATTGGGGTAGGCAGAGACTATCGATCGCCACTTAGTACGATCTTGACAAACTTCTCTTGCTTCCCTTACATTCATTATTCTTCTCATACATGCTCTTTTATTCTTCTCACTTCGGACCCCCGCCTTTATAAGAACGTTTTCTATCTGGTCGAGAAACGTTTTACGAAGCCGTCCTCTACTAACAATCCCATCCACAATGGGAACTAATGACCTAAGAATATACTTGTGGAAACAGCAAAGATATACTGGCCAGTACACCCTGCTGTGTACCAACTTATAATTTGTATCTATGCTTAACTCGAAAAACATTTACACTCCGCGATGTAGGAATATGAGTGAGACGCTGCTATGTGCGTTTGAGTCCGCAGTAGTGTGCGCTCTAACATGACTCCCACATACTCGTATGTATGCTTTAAGTATAGTTCTCGCAATCCAACGCAGGACGAAGCGCAAATAGCCTACAAACAAGTAAAGCAATTACTCATATAAATTGAGGCTATTCGCAGCTCTATTAATAAGCCAAAAGGAGCTCTTACGCAAATGCAACTGCAAGCTTAACGATCCAAAAACCAATAGCCATAAACCAGTGGCTGTTGACGAGGTTTATTAAACAATACTTTACTGAGCTCCGTTTATTGATACGGGTCAATGAACTTGCGGGTTGTAGGCAGAAATATAGCATGTTAGGAGGAATAAGAATTAGCCTAATACCTGATTAATTAACTTATTATTGGCCCGTTCGTTCTAGGAATATATATGGAGAGGAAACCTTTTTGACACTGTTTTACAGACCAGGTAGGAAGAAAATGGTAGCAAGTGAAATCGTGGTGTGATAAGTCTAAGGCGTATGGTAAGTGTTATGTGGCTTAGGGTATGGTAAGGCTTATGGTAAAGCTACAACGGATTTGGCTTCAAACTATTAGAGTAACATATTTGCCCTTTTAGTGATTAGAATAAAAAACTCTTTATTGCACATTTAAAAAAGAAAAATATACCACCAATACCATGTGACAATGAAATACTATGTTCCTAACACTGAAAGCGATCTGGTGATTAGTTGGTGGTTACCAATATTATATATAATTAAATAATATTGGTAATGAGAATATTTTACTTCTAAACTTCAATATTTGTATGAAAATTTGTTGGTTCAAAACTATTTAGCGATAGTAAGTCGTTTTATTTAAACATACACATACAGTATATACTCACGGCCATCAATCCCAAATAGAGGTAGACCTTCAGAGCTAGAAACTCCTCAGCCACATTTTGAAGTTGATCGGGGACAAGATGGTAGAAATAAAATATCGTTGGTGATGGGTCTTCAACTGTTTCATCCGAAAACCACTTTAAAAAAGTCCCATACACATACGCCCGATTTCTGAATTGAGTATTCAAGCTGAGAACGACTTAAGTATCGTTTTGTCTCTTTCAGTCGTTAAGATTTCAATGCGACAGAACGATACTTAAGTTGTTCTCAGCTGGTATACTCAATTCAGAAATCGAGCGATAGTCACCTCTTACGACACCCATGGGTAGAAAGGGGTAGTAACATTCTCAGCCGCCACTACACGGGTGTTTTATTGAAAGCAATTAATTTACAAAACGTATTAAAAGAAAAGTCGCCTAATTTTAAATAATAATAAAACTACATAAGATGATATCTGTTATCTGAACAGATTGAGAGTGTAAAGTGTAACGATCTGATAACCGGCGGTAGTTCAATATTTGCGGAGACAATCTTATCGCGACGAGATCCGAAGCTAGTCCCGGGCTACGTCACGGACACGTCACATCGTACCACGCTAGGAGGGCAGGGGGCAACAGTCTAGTCTCTTCTTTATTAGAAAAATAATAATTATTACTAAACGTATTATGCTGTGTAGTGGCGGCTTAGAATAGCACTACCCCATTTCTTCCGGTGGGTGTAAGTAAGAGGCGAATAACGGTATTGGGGCTTGTAAGGGATATTTGGGCGATGCGGTTGGAGACCCATCACCAACAACCTTTATTTTTACCATCTTTTCCCCACTCACATTAGTATATGTATTGAGTATATGTATTACTAAACTGTGCTCACGGCTATATATCCCAAAATGAGCCAGACATTTAGAATTTAGGGCTTCGTGGATGTGTAGTGTTGGCGCAGAATAGCACCAACCCATTTCTGTGGCTTCTAAAGTGAACTAAAAAGTTATTAGGTGATATGGTTGGCACGAAATTTAAATTGTTGGGCTACCTTTTTTGGGATCAGTAGCCGTGAGTATATGTATGTAGATTAGACTTTTTTGATGACTCGTTAGGTTGCCCAAAGACTTAAAACCTTAATGGCTAAACTGGGTTTTACTTTCGCAAGCTGTCTTTTCCTAATAAATAAGGAATAAATATGGGAAAGAAAAATTTCGACACAGGCGGGAATTGAACCCGCGACCTCGTATACCCTCGTATACTCGTATAGGGTCGGGGCGTATACCCGAGGTCGCGGGTTCGATTCCCGCCTGTGTCGAAATTTTTCTTTCCTTTATTTATTCTTTATTTATCTATACTTATAATAAATCTGTAGAGAGGTCATTTCTGTACATGAAATGTATTTTCAAAATAACTATCAGGTGGTGATTAGGGATCGATACTGATGCCAAAAATGCAATCAGTAAAACTTTTGTCTGTCTGTCTGTCGGTTTGTATGTTCCTTATGGAAACAAAAACTACTCGACGGATTTTAACGAAACTTGGTACAATTATTTTCCATTCCGTCGCGTGTGCAGCCTTAATGGTTAAACTTACATAGAAATCATGTATGACGGAAATATTATTTATAAAATTATCTAAAAAAAAATCCTCAACAGTTTATGTCTATCTTTTACGGTTGACTCACAATAACACGTGTAATTCCTGATAGCTTAGCAGTTCGGAACATTCTGATTATTTTTGTTTACTCTTACGTTTGTAAACCTCTCACTCATCCCTAATTTAAAAGTTGACATTATTACCTATTCAATAAAAAAAGAATCATAGAAATCGGTAGAGAAACACCGAAATTATACATAAAATAAGCCATCGCGCCCGTGACCAAAACCGAATCGTTACTAATTTACATATAACATACTAGATGGCGCCAGTAGTTGCATCCTACAACACGTAATGATTTATTTTTTAGATTGTTATAAATACTTCATAGCGTTTTATTCCAAAATTTGCTATTAAACGGAAATACTGAACCGTTTATTAAAGCGCATTAAAAATCACCAAACTAAACTGTTTAGGGAGTGCTATAAATTTAATAAATTGAAAACATTGCGCTGAATTTCACAATGCTTGAGCAGTGACTGAAGAAAGAAACCTCAGATATTTAAAAAACAACGCTACCCGTGCGAAGCTGGGACGATCCACTAGTTAGTAATAATCCCCACATGAGGTTTTCATGAACAAAAAGATTTAAATTATGTCTTTTCCTTTTTCAGGAAAATGGTGTACGTTTACGTTATTAATTAGTCATAAACAAACAATAATTTTCTTCGCACTTTATTTGCATAGTACACGTAGAAGTCAAACATCCGCAAAAAACTCATTCAGTAGGTATTAAATATGTTAGTGAGGTGATAAGTTGATAAGACATTAGAACCAGTCCGTTACTAAGACTGATATGACTAAATAATGATCTGTTGTGATGATACTCATACTAAGACATAATAATTGTACTATAAAAGATACCTGCCCGGCTAGTACGAGCGGTGTTTAAACTTGTTATCGCGCGGTATAAAGCAGCCATCTCTTACGCACTTACTTAGTATCGTATACTGCCATCTCATTCTTACCGTTATCGTGTCGATAAAATAGCACTCGTGCTTGCCCTTCTGTGTAGGTTTTTCCATATCCGTTCAGATAAGTACTTCCGATGATATGATATTGTAATCGGAACTATCTAGGCTGTAATGGAAGGCTTAAATGCCTATTTGAGATGATGAAAATGTTCTTTTCAAGCAAAGACAGTCTTTGGGCTTGTGTTTCCTGCTGAAAACTGTTGTGTTTGCCGTGTAGTGTCAGCTTAGAATAACACTACCATTTCCACACGTCGGTGATCGTAAGAGGCGATTAAGGATATAGGGGCTTTTTAAGTGATTTTTGGGCGATGTGGTTGGAGTCACCAATCTATTCTATCTATTACCATCTTTTCCCCAATCAACTTCCAAAAGTGGCAGAGGAATTTAACATTCCAAAGCTCTGGCTACCCCGTTAAGGGATTTATAGCCGTGAGTATATGTATGTTTGTATGTATGTTTTCTGCTGAAACACTAAGAGGCTATACCAAATGATCTATTCAAACTTATTTCTCTGTTTTTTATTACAAGAGTTTGAATATTGAATGAATTAATATTTAATATAGATTAACTCACGCTAATAGTCCTACTTGTGGTAGGCAGAGACCATCGATCTATACTTTCTCGATTCTGGCAAACCTCTCGAGCTACGTTCACATTCATCAATATATTCATACATGCGCTTTTATTATTCACACATTCGCCACCTGCCTTCCTAATTTTTACATACATAACATTCACGGCCATAACTCCCAAAAAGAGGTAACCAGAGCTTCAGAGCAATTCCTCAGCCACATATGGAAGTTGATGGGTGACAAGATGGTGAAAATAAAGTATCGTTGGTGATGGGTCTCCAACTGCATCGCTCAAAAACCACCTAAAAAGCCCCATACCCATATCCAATATTTCCAATATCTTCTATTTGTACACAAACTCTTTTAAAAGAGATCAGACTTAATTACTCTATAAAAAAGATGTAAAGGCTCGCCCGCGCTGTGCCAATTAACCGCGGGCGTTTGTTGTATTAATCTGTCATATTTGACGTTAAAACATCGTGCGAATCACTAAACTTCCTCTCAAAGTAATCTCATACACGTCACATTCACTCGAATCCAATTACCAACATCTCATACAGCCTACAACTCGTAATAAAGATGTTTTATAAAACGTCTGGATTTCTACATTTCAATTTTCGAGCGAGATTATTGAATGCGGTGATTTTATTCGGTGAAATGTTTCGTGTGCGTTTTACTGTAAATCTGCAAATGTATTTTAATATGTTTCACTTTTGGTTTGCTTACTTACTTACCTATACTCACGCCCATTATTCCCATTGGGGTAGGCAGAGACTATCGATTGCCACTTAGTACGATCTTGAGAACTTTTGGTTTGTTTCGTTTATTAAACTTATTTATGTCAATCATGTATTTTTAGTCCAAATTTGATCAGTTAAACAATGAAACGCCATTTTGAATAAAAAAAAGGTGTTGTATATAGAAATAGGTACAATCCTTGCCAGATAAAATCAAAATGAAAAGTTTAAGTTAACCATAGATTTGTTTTTAACTTGCGTGCCAATAGATTATTACATTTTACAAGCTAAATGCAAAAGTTATAGTCATAGGTTACCTACCTGTTACACACACATAAATAAATAATCATGATGGAAAAATCATAAAATACGTTTTTAATAAATATATTATCCACAAATCTCATATCAGGTATCTGTGTCAAATGCATCTCTTATAAATTAAATGGTTCTTATTATTAAAAAGCCCAGAAGATCAAAATCTCATTAGGTAGAACCACTGGAACAGTTTTTTTTGTGTAAATAATTAATTTAAAATAGTAAATGTTTGCCGTGCCAAGGCTAATGTTCCCATGACTGAAATTCGTTCCCATAATTTGAACCCATATCATACGTCAAATTAAGTCTAAACGCTAATCAGAAGTCAGACAATTATCAAATTAGTTTTTCTGTGTATTATTTTTTATTCTTCTGGACAACCTATCAAATAGCAGCTCTGTTTATAATAACCTTTTAATTTTCTATATACATTATATTTGTGATGATCATATAACAGATTTTTAAATCAATAAGCATTTTTATCATCACTTAGGGAATTGTCTTTCGGTAAAATTTTAATATTCACTATGAATAATGCAGCTATGCTTTTTACACTAAGAGGCTTCACTAGTTTTGGTGGAATTTTTCAAAGTCGATGTGTTTTATAATTTAAATTTGGAAATGTCCGGTATAATGCTAATTTTCCACCATACTTTATGTCACCAACTTTTAATTACTTATCCCTATCAAGGTACTTCAACCAAGTGAAGTAATCTTAACCAAACCCTACACAAAAACACACCAAATTTAATACAACTAATTTAAATTTGACTTACCACTATGCACAAAATCCCTTATAGTATTCTGCACATCTTGATCCACCACCGAAGGAAAGTCCACTTTTATATCATACACACTTTTAGCTCCACAACACGCCACCAAAGTTAAAAACAGTAAAAGTTTGAACATGTAACACTGCACTGCCATTTTTCTTAACAAGGAAAAGTCTTTTTCGAACATCGTTAAAGACATTTTAGTTCCGCAGTCCACATAAATACTATCGACTAAGCATTTTACAGCTAAAATGCTGGGTTTAACTGGCTTGGATGAAACAAGCGAGTCAACACTTTGATAGTTATTTATGTTTGTAATTAGAAACTGACAGAGAGCGAGCCTCTCGTTTGTGTTGCTGTATTCTCATGATATTGAATCTGAAACAAAGGAAAATGTAATGAATATCTTATAAATGCGTGAAAAATAATGGAACGCTTAGGACATAGCAACACAAAGGTGAGTATTGAAAAAAAAAGTTTGAGGATAATTCGAAAGCAATATGTGATACATTTAAATAAACATAATTAAAAAAATGTTTGAAATACAAATCGTTTTCCATAATTGCAAAAAATACAATTAACATGAAATTTTATTTTTTTAAAAAAAGAATAAGTACCTTAGTCATACCAATAATCTAATCGAACACAACAAATAACTTAAAAAAAATAGTGTCACTATTAAAAAACAAAAACAATAATTTCAAATCTATCCGATCAACTCAGAATCCGAGCACGAAAATCGATTTCACTCTTTCACAAATCGAATCAAAAACCCCGATTAATATCTCGAACAGTGGTCGTGACAATGGCCATTAGCTAAATGATAAAACGGTGCGGAGATAACTCCTCATTACGTAAGTACGCATCACTCTATCATTATCCAAATACAGCATCATATTCGTATTAAACTTATCTACACTTTTATTTTGCGCTAAATGATAACGGTTGCGAAAAAAATTAGGTCTTTAGACAGTTTTGGTAACATTATCGCCAAGAAGTCGCTATCATCATTTACTTTTTTAAATGACTGACAGAACACCATAGAGGTTTTACATTAATATATACATTTATACTCACGCCATTAGTTTTCGTTGGGTAGATAGTATCAATTATTGTCACGATGTGCGATTTTAGCAGTCCTATAGCGTTCTGATTACATTAAAAAATATATGAATTGAAGTATTTCTTAATATTTATTTGTTAAATCTGTCTCTGAATCTGTTTTCTAATTCATACTTTGTACTATGCTAGAGGGTGGATAGAGAAAGATCTCGAGTTAATAGGGTAACATTATTTTGTTTAAGCGACATGATAGTCCAGTGGGTAGAACGCCCGCCCGAAAACAGATGGGCGTGAGTTCCAATCCTGGGTCGGGCCTACACCAATTTGTCTGTTCTAAAGTCAAATGTGTAGTTAATTTATCATGGTTGTTACTCGTAAGTGAAAGAAAACATCGTGAGGGAACCCACATGGCTGATTTGTACTTAGTCATGTGACAGTGTATTCATACAAAACGGCGATAGGCCTGCCCTCTGTCACGTGAGTAGACTGTCTAAGACACTAGATGGCGCTGCCATGTGAGTCCAGAAGTATTGGTACCGCTGCCAACCCCTTCGGGGATAAACGGCGTGAACGTTTATGTTATGTTACGTTATTATTTTGTGTATCTTTTTTATCATCTATCTTACAAAAGTAAAAAATTGGCGTTAGTTCCCATTGGGGTCAACATATACCTAAATCCTCCATTTATGTCCCCACCGAGGGTTTCAAGCTTACCATGTGGAGAGTGATAAGGCCAAAGGTTGGCTGACTTACGACTACTTTTCGTAGTATATTTCTATAGCGCTGGTAAACTTTATAAGTTCGGAATCCATTGGAAGGTCATATGTTCGGTTATTAATCGAACAAACGAAAGTGTTGAAATACTAAATGCTATAAACGTCACTCATTAAGGGAATCATCAGTCGACAATGCTACGTCACGATATCATCGGAGTTTTGGCGGCACTACGGTTGCTGAGTCAGCTAGTTCTCACGACGTCACGCCTTTAAAATAGAGGGTCTATTATATGATAAAGAACATTCTGTACCATATCTTAATACGCTTTCAACTTTAGACAACTCAACTAATTCTTTTTTTTTGTATTAAATGGTATACTATGTCATCTTTTAGTTCTTCGGCTTTTCGTTAAAGGCACATAAAGTAAAGTGTCATTATCAAGTATCTTCTAGATATTTTGTCTCACCATACAGGAGAATACAGACGAAAGTAAAGTTGTGTAAGAAATTTCAGTAGACAAGAATTACAAAAGACACGATTAGATCGATAAGAAAAAGTGGGAAAGTGGAGGCCGGCATCCGAAATATGAAAATTAAAAGAGCATCCATTAGGAGATTAATACTTGTTAGTGAAACGTGAGAGAACTTGTAAGCAATCAAAAGTCTCTGCCTACCCCTAAGTTCACTAATCTCGTAAGTATAACATAAGCATAAGCATAAACGTTATAAGCATAAACGTTCACGCCGAATATCCCCGAAGGGGTTGGCAGAGGTACTAATACTTCTGAACATCACGTGACTTTGTCACCTGGTGTTCAGAGTACCCACGTTTTGCATGGACAGTGTACTCACGTGATAGGGGGCAAGCCTATCGCCGTTTTGTACGAATACACTGTCACATTACTAAGTACAACTCAGCCATGTGGGTTTCCTCACGATGTTTTCCCTCACCGTTAACAACCATGATAAATTAACCACACATATGTCTTTAGAAAAGACAAATTGGTGTAGGCCCGACCCAGGATTTGAACACTAGTCGTTTGCACGTTAACCGAGTGTTCTACCCACTAGGCTATCACGGTTGTTTTGTTATATTGACGGTGTGTCAAGTATAACATGATCCATTGTAAACCAGTCTCAAGTTAAATTTGGTGTAAAAAGTGAAGTTACGCAATACTTTCCATATATTTCCGAATTGAGACAACAAGTACGGTTACCTCAACCGATTACAGAAAAATGTGCAGTTACCTAATTTGTACGAATATAATGTCTGTAATTACAGCCACATGCGCTTCGGAACGTATCGCTTGTACTCGTTTACGCGGCAAACAAGATTTTTCTGTAAAAGGCTAAAGCTTTCTTCTGTCGATCGGACGCAATGCGGACTCCATACAGGAATGATTGACAGTCGGACCCGCCTCTATACCATAAACGAGCATTCTCATAAACATGCAACGCTCGGTTCATACTATGAGTTGAGAAAATAAGAAGTGCAGTGCAAGTTAGCCATAATACTTAGTTTATGCTACCCTTTGTTGTTTGTTTGTGTTTTTTTATTTTTTATTATTACGTTGGCACTGGCTGAAAATCAGTGCTACAAGTACCCAGTACTGGTAGAAATATCCTGAGCCAGTGACCATTTCTTTAGTAAGAACAGAACATATTGCGTGTGCTGTAGTTTTTTTAAATTATTATCATAGATATAAGTGTATTTGTGTTAAGTGTAATGTTTTTTAAATCTATGTCATGTTTAGGTCATTAGGTGTGTTGTTACTTTTTGAATAAAAAGTTTTTCTTCTTCTTCTAAAGTATGTTCTGTAATGACTTGGGTTAGTATAGTAACTACTAAAACAATGTAAATACAAAAGAAGCCATTGAAATGTTCAATTTAAGTGTACCCTGACAAATATTGCGCTTTTAAAAGATTTTTTTTTTATTTGATTTGATGTTTTCGAAATTATAAAAAAGCTTGTTATCAATATTTTCCATTTAATAAGTCGTTGTCAGTCAGATAAACGAACTAAATTCTTGTCCTCACACTTTTTTGCCCAAAAGTGATGGCACTGGTACTAAAAGCTGTAACAATTCCTCACTTAAACATTAATTCGCTGGTGTAATAAAAAAACAGCAGCGAAACAATTACGTTAATAATTCATATATACATACATATACTCACGGACATGATTCCCGACAAGGGGTAGCCAGAGCTTCGGAGCTAAAAACTTTTCAGCCACATTTGGAAGTTGATATGATAAAATATAAGTCTCCGACCGCACCGCCCGAAACCGTTTCAAAGAGCCCCATACCCTTGGGCACCTCTTAAGACACCCGTAGGTATATTAACATTTTAAGCCGCCACTATAAGGCATTATTATATTAATATGTCAACAAAGGTTTGGGCACATAGAGAGGATGGATGACAGTAAATTGGTGAAAGAGATATATAGAGCCAATGTGGAAGGTAATGTTAGTAGAGGACGACCTCGGAGGACACATTTGGATCAAATAGAAAATGTGCTCAAAAAGGCAGGTGTCCGCAGTATGAAGAATAAAAGAGCATGTATGAAAAGATTGATGGATGTAAACGAAGCCAGAGAGGTTTGCCAGGATCGTACAAAGTGGCGATCAGTATGTCAACAATTCAAAGATTTAAATATCTTTAACCTTTCAATTTCCAGAGTTAAGAGAATCTTGATCGTGGTCGGCTCTCTGTTTTTAAGATAACAGCCGTAATTTGAAAATGTAGGTAAATACTCTAAGGTCAATAATTACAAGTTAAATATACTTGTAGTGAGTGAAGTAAAATGTAATCATAGAACAAATTTGAGTGGTCCCAACAACTGCTTCTAACAGATTTCTTTCTCAAAAAGTAAACAATCATGATAACCCTCATACCTTGATAAGCAAGGCGCCAGTCGGTTGCCTATCAAAAAACGGACAAGTGCGAGTTCGATTTACGTGTTTTTTAAATGCCAGGGAACCAAATTAGATTTGCACTGGCTTTGAGCATTTTGATTATAAGGTGTTCTAAAGAGATAAACGTTTTCAATTCAATTCATTTTATGCATGTCAGAAGTCGATAGGTTGTTACAATTATTGTAAAAATACAGTAAAAGTACAGGTGACGCCCTGAAAGGACATATCAATGTTGCCATTTTTTATTCAATAAAAAAAAATTAAAATTGTTTCATCAATCGAAAACCATAATTTTATCATTAGTGTTATCTATATATATATCTTGTAGGAGCAACCTGTTAAATTAAAATAATTGCTATCGTGCAAAACATGGTCAAATTGCTAGTCTAGTTTGTTGAATAATCGTCTATGGCTACAAAATAGACGATTATTCAACAAACTGACAGATTTAAAAAAAAATATTCTTTAGTTAATTTACTTAAGTTATTATGACGGTATCGAGGTTATCGAGGGTTACCTCAATAGTCCTAGAAACTTTGCTTCCTGAGACCGTCTTGAGAGTAGTGTTATGTTGACACCACACGAGAAAACTTTCGAATTAACTTTTTGAAACTTAAAAAGATAGGTCCCTGCGTCATTGTTTCTGACAGACAGACAGTAAAAAGATAAGTCTACTCTCAGAGATAATTCCAGAAGATTAAATATTAAAGTAATATCAAGGAGGCGCCATCCCGCCCCGTCTTCTCGGCCACAATAGTAATTCAATCACAATACCATTCACTTTTTAACAAGATCATAAGATCCTATTGTATACCCACCATTTATATTGCATTCAATACCGAAAAAAGGATAAAGCAAAACTCCATACAATAATTCGATACAAAACAATACCAACGAACACTTCGGAATCTCTGCGGCCCTAGTACTTTTGCAAATTGCTCGATAATTTTCTTATGAAAACTGACTCTTGGCAAACCATTAAACACAAGTTAAACATGGATAATTATAGAAGATTACGTTTTACGCAGTAACGTTAGAACGTTGAGGTAGTGTTAAATTATTATTGACTGGTAAGTGCCAACTTCGCGAGTAGTGCGTAAAAAACTGGCCAAGTACGAGTTACGTCAAAATCTGTGGGTTATACTGCAACTTTAAATAAATAAATCTGTAGGTTATACTGCAACTTTTTCTTCGTTCTTAAAAAGTTCTTATAAAGGCGGTGGTCCGAAGTGAGAAGAATAAACGAGCATGTATGAGAAGAAAAATGAATGTAAGGGAAGCAAGAGAGGTTTGTCAAGATCGTACTAAGTGGCGATCGATAGTCTCTGCCTACCCCAATGGGAATAATGGGCGTGAGTATAAGTAAGTAAGTTTTTTTATGGATATTTTATTTGAGCTTAGAAATGAAACTCTATATCTATTTAGTTTTGGATTACTGTTCTCCTGAAACTGTATAAAGCTTTGGTTTGTTAAAAAAAAAATATACGGTCGAATTGAGAACACTCCTTTTTTTGAAGTCGGTTAAAAAAGAAGTAATTAAAACTTCATAACAAATATATTCTTGGTCATCGAGAGAGTAATAACCTAATATAAACCTTTATCATAAATGTTCATCTTTTCTTCATGTAAATAGAATAGATCAATAAAATTTTGGTTTAATTTGGTAATAATTTAAGAACCATTGTAATAGTTTAAAGCAAATTATAAATGTTTTATTTCTGTCTTTCCATTATCAGAAGACTTCCCTTGTTTAATAAATACTAAATCGATCAGAGGAGGAGCCCTAGCCTCTTCACAGAACCTAGCTTGGTATGGCGCCGCAACCTCAGAACTTTAGATCTTCGTTCAAAGAATCCACAATTTCATCTCCATTCGCGCCAGGTTCATTTGGCTCTCATTTCTCTTAATAATTGTTCTGATCGATAATTTTTCCTGTGTTTTAAGAAAGAATGAATTATAAGGGTTTACTATTAGATCCTGATCACTGCAAACGGTTTATACTTATAGGTTTTGGTGTTTGTGCAAAGAAAAGTTTAATATGAGTCTATTTCAGTATAAGGAAATAAACGAAAAGAAACAATTAACCTTTCTTATATAAATATGTTTAAATGATTTAATTTATATTTTTTTCATAAAACCAAAAACTTGGATAGTTCCAATTGTCTATAAAAGCAGGGAAGAGAATACGAATCCAAACATTTCCAGCGTATTTTTAGATATTTAACGCTTGTAAAAGAAAGTTCATTGTTCACAAAGTTTATACAATCCTCTAATCAGACAATCTAAGTGTAAATCGCTGTTTTATGAAAGGAAACGATAAATATTAGCTCATTTATCTAGCTAGTAGGAGACAATCTGTAGACTCCCACTCTTCAGACGGACGGACAAGAATAGAGTTAGTTTTTCATAACATTCCGTTTATTTTAGTTACGATGCGAAATTGCTCTTCAGTTAAAAATGTACGCGAATATTAGTGACAAGTTTTTTGTAAGTGACATTGTGTGATTCGTCTTTAAATGTCCACGATTCTAAATATAGGTTGTCTGGAAGTGATCGCTTTTAGTGATCTTACTGCCAATTGTACGTCTTTGTAAAAAAAGTATTTTTGTAACATATGTACTTACGTAGACTCACTGATATAAATGACATTATTGTACATATTTCATTTCTGTTTGGTAGTGTGATTGAGTGGGAAATAGTGTGACAGATAAAAGTGCTTGGAGGACGGTTTTCTTAAATAGATCGAAAGGGAACGTTAAGACACAAGAAGCCACATAGAAACGATGGATGAAAGTAATTTGGAGAAAGAGTCATACAGAGCCAATATGCATAGTCATGTCAGTAGAGGACGAACTTGTAGGGCACATTAAAATAAAGAAAGTGCTCAAAAAATCTGCATCCGAAATGTGAAGAATAAAAGGGCATGTGTGAAGAGATTGATGAATGTAAATGAAGATCGTTGTACGGTATGACTATAAATATAGATAGACGATAGTATCTGCCTACTCATACTACAAATTTTAAGGACTTACTTAGATATGTAGCTATTTGAAATTACATAAGGTAAGGATCTAGAGACATGTTATTGTATAATGCTGGCCAAAATGAATATTAATTCCAATTCAAAAGCTTGGTAAACCAGTGAAAATGCTACAAGGCATCGCTGGATCTATCCAACATGAAAGTAAAAACTAGATTTTTCTCTCAGTCACAAAGTAAGCATTCTTATATACACAGACGTATTAGATTGACTGTCTGGAGTCTGGCCGCCGCCATTGTCCGCGATGTATTGTGCAAACCGGTACTGGCTGGAGCGACTTGTTGACTTGCAACTCTATTTTAACTACTTTGTCTTTGATGTTTTACTTATTTGGATAGCTATACTGTTTGTTGTAACTGGGAAATGAGATATTTATTGAATTACTGCAAAAAGACTAAACAAATTATTAATTTTCCATTGGAATTAAGCCCATAAGGTTTGGAAAATCATTGGGTAATTTTTATCAGGGTATTAATAAATCTAAGGGTACAGTTTTTTTAATATTCAGCCTACCTATTTATAATTCATGTCAATTTTGTCTTTATGGTAGTTGACTTTAAGAAAACACAAATTAATTATTTGTACAAAGTAGGGTTGTGTGTAAATTTAACATTGGATTAACACCTCTACCAACAACTTTAAATATCCTTAATTGTACATCAAAATAAGTAACACATGCACTCGATAGTAACAGCCAATTATCGTCTAGCGTAGTACATCATACAGAACTTCATCAAGTTTAAAAGTAACAAAAGCGTCAGCTGCCAACGTTTTTGTTATACAAATGGAGCGTGCAGTGCGTGCCACTCTTCTTGTCAGATGTTTAACATATTCAAAGTGAGGCTTGACAGCTCTTCAAGAAAGACTTTCTCTTCTAGATCTAGGTGATTCTTGGAGGTTTGTGTATTGTTTGAGTTAATTTACATACATACTAACCTAAGAATGAAGCCAAAATTCAATATGGTATCATAGATTTTTCTCTAATGATGGAATAGTCAATGGTAAAATATTAAAGATTTATCGAAATATTTTTACATAAACAGAGTGCGTGATGCATATTTTACCCTATCGTCAAAGTACAACCTAACTAAATAGGGTTTTGGTTACCCATTCACCTAACATGCCAAGCCAAAGGATTGCGGTAGAATAAGAATAATGTCATCATATCATATCATATATGTTATTTTTGTTACTAACATAGGTATTTAAGTTTTTGTGATTACTAACAACTATATGGATGAATAATCCGAAATAAATGATTTTGATTGATTGATTGATATCACATTGTCTGAAAAACATTAAGATTCAGTGTTGCGGTATTTAACTATCGACACATTTTTATTTATTTAAACGGCTCTACTAACTATTATTACTTCTTTTTACTGGTTCGATTAGACACTGAATTATAAAAACTTAATTATTTTTCACCACTCCTCTTGTCCACACCATGTCTCTTCTAGCATTGGCTCGAAGCTAGATAGGTTTGACAGGATCGTACGAAGTGGCGATCGATAGTCTCTGCCTACCCCAATGGGAGCTAACGGCGTGAGTATATGTATGTATGTAGCACTGGCTACCTCTACCGACAACAGACGTACTAAATATGAAACACACATACTTTATTGCAGATAGTAGATCGTATCCAGACTCGCCCACGAACGAGCAAATCGCCAATGCAGAGGTACTGATACGACCAGTCTATTTCGGTACCGCGATGTACCGTCTACTGAGAGGTTAGGGTTGTCATCTTTAGTCTTTGAAACATAGATTTTGAAGGTAAAATTCCAAATAAATAATAAATTTGCCGTGTAGTGCCGGCTTAGAATGTCACTACCCCTTTCTACCTACGGGTTTCGTAAGAAGCGATTAAGGGTATTGGGCTTTTTAAACAGTTTTTGGGCGATGCAGTTGGAGACCCGTCACCAACGATACTTTATTTCTTCCATCTTCTCCCCTATCAACTTCCAAATGTGGCTGAGAAGTTTTTTAACTCTAAAGCTCTGGCTACCCCTTTTTGGGTTTTATGGCCGTGAGTATAAGTATGTATGTATGTAATTCCAAAACCTTTTAACTTTAATCAGTTATTTTTCGACGTGAAAATGATGAAGGTGAGCGAGACCAGTTTTTGGATTTGACTTCTCTAATTCTTATTTTAAATATATTTACTAATAAGATTATTTTTGTTAACTAGTTTTTGATTCCTCTCTTAAATTTTTCTATACCCGACAGGGTAAACTTAGTACCTACACAAAGGCGGACTTATCGCATTAACGCGATTTCATCCAGTCAACCTTTATGGTGAGGAAAAACAAGTACACAACTCTTAACTAGAAATAAATGATTATCAGTATGCAAAACCAAACTTAACTAAACAGACTATATAGATAGCATTAGTAGCTAATTATTAACCTTACCGTTCGTGAACTAACTTGTCTAAAAACAAATTTATAAAGCGAAATTCTCAGTGTTTAATTTTATTTGGCAAGTTATGTAAAAACTCTGCATTGAAGAATTGTGTTTTTTTATCATTGCATATTAAAAAATCAGCACGATTAAATCTTCAGAAAAACCCAAAAAGAGTACATATCCTGGGAAGTAGGATGGTTGGTAACCCTACCTTGCCAAATGTAAATGAAAACATCATTCTATATTTTAACATTAACAGAACCGTGCGCAACCTGTGTTAGCAAACTTTTAGTTGTTACCTACTGATATTGCTTATGTACTAGTCGAAATGTGATGTGGTGCAATGAAAGACCGCGATAGCTCAGTGGGTAGAATACCGCTTAACGTGACGATGAAGGTTCAAATCCCGGGTCGGGCCTACACCAATTTGTGTGGTTAATGGTGGCAGGTTTGTTAACGGTGAGAGAAAACAGCGTGAGCAAACTTAGTCATGTGACAGTGTATTCATACAACATGGCGTTAGGTCTGCCCCCTACCACGTGAGTACACCGTCGAAGCAAAATGTGAGTGCTCAAAAAAACTAAAAATAAAGAAACAAATATTAAAAAAAATAAGCAAGAAACGAAACCTGCAACATTAAATATAGACCCGATATTCCTAACAACTACTAGTACTTCGTACCGTTGGCGGGTGTGGGGATCGCAGGGTAGGGACCGTAAGGAACATTGGGCGTCGTTTGAAGGGGTCGGGGATTTGACTACCACTCAGGGACATTTCTGGTCCTGAGGATCCCGCTTGCTGAGCAGCGTGGAAATGCTGCCAGTATGATAGGATTATTTGGGCCGGGCATAGCTAGGGGCGGTTTATTTGTTCAAATTTGTTTATTATTATTTCTAATTTAGTTTAAGTAAATAATTAAGTTGTGTATATTGTGTATGTATACATTTTTGTAAATAAATCTAAGTACTATTGACTGTATACCACTAGTTAAATATCGATTAGAAGTGTCATCACAGAGTTTATTGACATCAAACCAGTGATTGGTGATTGATGCCAGAGGTTTCACTCGATACATGTATCGCAATACGATCCTGTCTATCAAGTGACATCCAAATTCGCCGTTTCCACAAACGCATTTTATGTTCGGAGAAAATATTCTGATGTAAGATAATCATAGGAGTATTATTCAACATACATACATACATATTCTCACGCCGTTAGTTCCGATTGGGGTAGGCAGAGACTATCGATCGCCACTTTGTAGGATCCTGGCAAACCTCTCTAGCTTCATTCAAATCCATCAATCTTTTCATACATGCTCTTTTATTCTTCGTACTTCGGACACCTGCCTTTGCAGGTGTCATGCACATATATACACATATCATGCACAGCCATTCGAGTAACGTAAATAATCTTTTTATATCATAACTGCTACGAATGAATGTTTTTGATGTTTTAAAGTATTCAAAAATAATAAGTTTTAGATTGATATAAGAATGAAAAAAATAAATATATACAATACAGGTATAGCGCTCAGATCATGTTAGCCCCATGAAAAGTACAATAAATAACACTATATCTAAAAATATACACTAGACATACAAAATAAGAAAATCAACCATTATGCAAATTAATGCCTAAAGCGAAAATTGAATCCGCGACGTCGGACCTAGAAGCAAGTTACCTAACCACCATACCATGAACATCGTAAATGTAGCTAACGAAACGATATCATAAGCTTTGCCTATCTTGCAATATTGCGGTAGCAAATTCAAATACTTCAAAATAAAACATAACAAACCATAACATAGATTCACGGCTATAAATCCCTAAAACGGGTAGCCAGAGCTTCAGTAAAAATTCTTTAGCAACTTTTGGAAATTGCGAGAAAAATATTGTAAAATAAAAGGTAAACTTAGTATAACATAACCTTAAGGGGTAATGTCATCATATTACTTAATAGTTAAGCACAAACTAAGATGAAAGAGTTTATAAACAATTTAGTAATCGACTAATGAACAAAGATATAAACATAATTATACGATTCTCAAAGAATTGAACCATTGAACAATCCAAAGTCACTCGTAGAGTGGGTGAGGAAATAAACTTAATCACATGACACAAAAGACATAACATTATAAGTATGTATGTATTAAATTATAATAGTACAAAAGCAATAAATAAAAGTTATTGCTTCTTGCCGTTGACAAAACAGCCTAACACATTGCAAAGCTCTTTAGCTTTTGGTGTTGCAATACAATTAAATATATTCAATAAGGTAGAAGTTCAAAGTGTTATTTGTTTATAACTACTGCAACATTTTTATTCCTGTCTTGGATTTATATATATACATATACTCACGCCGCTAGTTCCCATTGGGGTAGGCAGAGACTATCGGTCGCCACATTTTAGGATACTGGCAAACCTCTCTAGCTTCGTTCACATCCATTAATCTTTTTATACATACATACATACATATACTCACGGCTATAAATCCCCAGAAGGGGTAGCCAGAGCTAAGGAACTAGAAGTTCCTCAGCCACTTTTGGAAAGTTGAGTGGGGAAAAGATGGCAAAATAAAGGATGTTGGTGATGGGTCTCCAACCGCATCGCCCAGAAATCCCTTAAAAGCCCCAATACCGTTAGTCGCCTCTTACGAACACCCACCGGCAGAAATGGGGTAGTGTTATTCTAAGCCGACACTACACAGCAAATCTTTTTATACATGTAATTATTAATAAAAGCAAAATATTGATCTATTGATTGTACACAACACATTGATACGACTATGTCAGAGAAATTGAATAGCGATAATCGGTTAGCCAAAGTTTTTGGATTGAAAACTCAGCCACTCACATTTGATTGGGAAAAAGAACGTAAAAAATCTTATTAATTAGTAATGAGTCCCCAGTCTGATCACCCATTAATGACAAATCTGAAAGAAATGGGTAAACAGCAAAGCTAAGGATGAGTATGTTATTATTGTCCATTGATAAGAGCAAGCGTGTAGTGTCGGCTTAGAATAACACTACACCATTTCTAACCGTGGGTGATCGTAAGAGGCGACTAAGGGTATAGGGGCTTTTTAAGTGATTTTTGGGCGATGTGGTTGGAGACCCGTCACCAAAAACATTTATAATTACCATCTTTTCCCCAAACTACTTCCAAAAGTGGCTGAGGAATTTCTCGTTCCAAATCTCTGGCTACCCCGTTAAGGGATTTATAGCCGTAAGTATATGTATGTATGTATGATAAGAGCAACTAAGATAATTGAAAGTATAGACATTTTGGATAAGTATTTTCTATTTTATTATCCAAAATGAAGTACTCGATTCTATTGTACTTATGATTTTTTTATACATACAAAAATACGCTACGCGATTACTCCATTATTATGCAATGGATTTCTAAAGTTACTTGTGTTTAAAAAAATACAAAAATATATCATAATGCATGTAAGTATTTGTGGACAACTCAGTTGTTTATCGAATTTTGTATGAAAATTGGGGTTTCCATCAAATGGCGTTGAAGGCAGTTTTATTTTTGTTCAATAAATATTATTATGTTACGTGTCAACATAAACTACAAGTAAAGTCCCAAGCATGAATGAGTACTAGAATATTAGCTACTATAAATACGTGCATATTAATTCAAATGGCGAAGAATTTAATGAATGTTGAATGAAATATCGTAATGGGAATAACTATGTGATTTACGATTCAAAGATGGTCAAGGAACATTCGACAAATAACAGTAAAACGTGATGAAACAACTATCAGCAATAGTTTACTGTCGTTCCTTTACTCGAATGTTGGGTTGCGATTTGCGAAAATATTTTAAGGCTTGTTTGCCGCCGCTGCTTTTCGAAGCATGGTTTTTTGAGCTGTCTAGTAAATTATGAGGGTCCTTCAACTAATTATGAGGATATTTTACATTAATTCTTTAATTTAAATTGCTTTGAAGTGTCGGTTTTGATTAGCACTACGCCCTTCCTTTGGGTGTTTGTTAGAGGCGACTATGGGTACTGGGACTTTTTAAGTGATTTTTGAGCGATGCGGTCCAACCATCAAAAACATTTGTTTCACAGTCTTATCCCTGCACAACTTCCAAAAGTGGCTTGGAAATTTTGCATTCTCTGGCTACCCTATTTATGTTTATGTTTTGTCGTGTTAAACTGGACAGAAATTACATAAGTAGTATTCAGTTTCACCATGTTGTTGTACATCTATCTCACATGACTCTAATTTATTGACCTCTCCAATCAAAGGTTGTCTGGAAGAGATCGCTTTTAGTGATAAGACCGCCAATTGTACTTTTGTTAATTTATTCTGTGTATTTGTAATTGTTTTTCCATATTTGATGTACAATAAAGAGTTTTCTATTCTATTCTATTCTATTCTATAAGTAATTTATACATTGGAAGTCCCGAGTTAAAAGTGTAATATAAAAATTTAAAAAACACAATTGAGTAGTAGTGTAATGCTGTGTAGTGTCGGCTTCGAATAGCACTACCATTTCTTCCGGTGGGTGTACGTAAGAGGCGAATAACGGTATTGGGGCTTTTAAGGGATTTTTGGGCGATGCGGTTGGAGACCCATTACCAACAACCTTTATTTTTACCATCTTTTCCCCACTATCATTTCCAAAAGTGGCTGAGGAATTTCTAATTCCTTAGCTCTGGCTACCCCTTCTAGGGATTTACAGCCGTGAGTATATGTATGTACAATTGAATACTCTGAACATCAGGTGTCACCAAGTCACGTGATGTTCAGAAGTATAACTACCTCTGCCAAACTTTTCGGCGATATATAGCGTGAATATTTGAGTTGAGCTGATGGCTAGTTCATATTATTTTTGTATAAAATCGACAAAAGCTCAAAACTATAGTGCTCCATCTGACTAAACAATCCGAGATAGGGAGGTTAATTGTAGAATTAACTTAAAAGTACTTTTTGCCACTTTGTCATCCAGTTTCATACATAAATCGCAAATGATAGCTACTTTGTATGAAACTCACGGAGACTACTCATGACTCACATTTTTTTTTGTTTTATATAATTTTTTTGCTTGGCAACAGTTAATTAAGATTATAATTATACTGTTAAAACTGACGAGGACTAAATAGAGATGACAACGTACAGATAACATCTTGTATTTAAATTAGTTTAAATGTGAGACATTTTTTTTTACATATAATTTAGAATTAGAAATTCCTCAGCAACTTTTGGAATTTGTGTGGGGAAAAGATGGTGAAATAAAGGTTGTTGGTGATGGGTCTCTAACCGCATCGCCCAAAAATACCTTAAAAGCCCCAATACCGTTAGTCGCCTCTTACGTACACCCACCGGAAGAAATGGGGTAGTGCTTTTCTAAGCCGACACTACACAGCTAAAAACCATGTATATCCTTATTATTATTTTTATCTTGTAACTATACCTATTGTGTAAGTGTTGTGTTCGCCTTTTATTGGCATATGATATTAGATCTAGAAATTTAATTAAGTTATCATAAGTTGGTGTTAATATGTGTGTTGTTGGTGTATCTCAAATAAATTAATAAATAATAAATACTATTAAGTCTACAAACATATATTTGTGATCATATCAAAAACAAAATTCATATGTTATTGTAAACAATACTTATTTATATTTCTTTCTTAAGTTTTGGATAGGAAATTTATATGAGATACATCTCACATCTCACATATCATATTTAATTATTTCTCCAAAAAAAAGACGCTGTAATAATTCATAATTTAGCATTCCAAACAAGACATACCGCCGCCCGCCCAAATCATCGTATCTATGATGAGATTTAGCCAAGCCGTTATTTATTGGGCGGCAGCTGGGCGGGCAGTTATGGTACTTATCTGATCTCGCTAGTAACCGTTATGACTCAGCTACAGACAAATTATTTATAACTCACTTTTTACGTTACGTTACGTTCTAACAATATATACGGAGCCGTAGAATACAAAACATGTATTTGTGTAATGTATGTGTATACTCACGCTGTTAGTTCTCGTGGAAGTGGGCAGAGAGTTTCAATTGCCACTCCTTAGAATCCCGAATTACCTCTTGTTTTCTACTTAGAGTTCTAGTTTATATATTTTCTCAAATTCTAACCTTCATGCTGTGTATCCTCAAAAGGGTTTGAAGATGTAATAATAATTCTGAAAATCAGGTGACATTTTAGATGGTGTTGTTCGTAGAAGACGGCCCCGCGTAAGACGGTTACAGTTACAGTTAAAAATTTACAGAAATCACATACATTCTTATATTCACTCCATTAGTTAATATTCAAGAAAAGGCAGAGACTATCGATGTAAAAAATATTTAGTTTCTTAGAAATGATTATGTATTGTAGTTAGTTCATCCCGAGTTCCGAGATTGAAGCGTGCCTGAGTAACCTTGACTACAAGAAAACTTTTGTATTTATAGCATTTGTGGAATACGCACAGTTCTTTAACGCAGAAATAAACATACAAAGTATAAATATTGAGATACTACATAGGTTAAACCCGGCAATATTTTTACAATCGCACATAAACACAATTTTAGTTCGTAACGCTCGTAAAAGTTTGTAACGTACCTCGAATTGCATACAATTGTTAACTGAGTTTGGCTTGAAATGAAGGATATTTGCAATTTCTTCGCCTACGTGGGTTGAAGGAAGGGCCCATTAATCTGGCTGTCGCATTGTCGAGCGAAAGTCGTGAAATGAAGCGGGCTTAAGTTGAACTTTGTTTGGCGACGGGTCGTGGGCGTCTGCTAACTATTTAGTTCTAGAGCTTGTCAGTTAATTGTTACCAATTAGGTTAGCCTTCATGTTGGACTAGATATACTTTTGCTATGTAAACTAAGGTATGAATTAGCGAGTATAGTTTCTTTTCTTCGTAACCTACTGTACCCTTCCAAACGATATAAATAAATAAATAAATAAATAAATAAATATATACGGACATATTATACACAGATCAAGTTAGCCCCAAACTAAGTAAGACTTGTATTATGGGATACTAACTCAACGATATATTTAATATTATACAATACACATATAAATAACATCCAAGACTAAGAAACAACATTTACGCTGATCACATAATTGATGCCCTCAGCGGGGATCGAACCCGCAACCTCCGGACCGAGTAGCTAGTCACCTATCCACTCAGCCACGGCTGTCGTCGATATGTTGCGTTAGAGTCAATTTAAATTAAATTCGTTTGATGGTAGTGCTGTCGGCTTAGAATAACACTACCCCATTTCTTCCGGTGGGTGTACGTAAGAGGCGACTAACGGTATTGGGGATTTTAAGGAATTTTGGGCGATGCGGTTGGAGACCCATCACCAATAACCTTTATTTTGCCATTTTTCCCCACTCAACTTTCCAAAAGTGGCTGAGGAACTTCTAATTCCTTAGCTCTGGCTACCCCTTCTAGGGATTTATAGCCGTGATTATATGTATGTATGCATGTATGTCGTTTGATGGGTAGAAAATAACAATATGGATGTAAAATTCAAGAAAAAAAGACTTTGTTTTAATCATGAGTATTTTTTACAAACTACTTATTTATGCCTAAACTAATAGCTGGCATAGTAGCATAGTTTCGGCTATGTGAGGTTTAACCTTATTAAATTATTATTATATAGACTTAGAGGTGAAAGCTGTATTCAGGATTTGAACCCATTCATCACTAAAATTGTGCCGATTGGGCTTATAAACCATGTTTTTTTAAGTGACGTGTTATACCCACAATCTTTACCCATTCTAGCATGAAAAGGAGCGTTGGTACTAGGAGTATATAGATCTTCAGAAGTAAATTGTTGGATGCAATTAGCAAACAATGGTAAAACGAAACATAATTTCCCTCTAATGAGTTGCCAATGGAAATTTCATAATAAATAGTATTTGTCTGTTTCGTTATTTTCATAAATCAACGGTTTTGAATGTGTTTCTCGGTTAAACCTGGTTTGTAAGTATGACATGTTGTAGGCTTAAGAGCAAATTGCACGAGTCGTTATAACGCCTACTTGGTTGGTACACTGTCAGCGAACTATATCGCAAATCAAATGTTCAAGTACTCGCATGTATCTTACTTGTTAACGTAAAGTCAGTTAAGGACCAACTTAGTTTGGTTTTTTAGTACATACATAGTATGTATGTACTAAAAAACCAAAGGCTTAGAATAGCGCTACCCCGTTTCTACCGATGGGTGTAGGTAAGAGGCTACTAACAGTATTGGGGCTTTTAAGGGATTTTTGGGCGATGCGGCTGGAGACCCATCACCAACAATCTTTACTTTACCATCCTTTCCCCACTCAATTTTCCAAATGTGGCTGAGGAATTTCTAATTCCTTAGCTCTGGCTACCCCTTTTAGGGATTTATAGCCGTGAGTATATGTATGTATGTTTTCATTAGAGATTGGTTTCTTAGAACTATTACTATGATTTAATCCGCCTTCTATCCCTTTTTGGGATTAATGGCCGTGAGTAGTATGTACTGTGATTTATTTATTTATTTATTTATTCAAAACCCACCAACAGTGTAAGAACGCAAAAATCACAGAAAGAAAACACAGGTAAATACAGCCGGTCCATAAACCAATTACAGGTCAGCATATAACATTCAATTGTGTTCATTTACACATAAAACTTTAAAGATATACATATCAATAGTTAAAAGTTCAATATTAAATTGCTATTAACGAATAATATTATGTAAAATCAAAATTAAATTAAATTATCAGGCATACATACATACATACATATTCTCACGCCGTTAGTTCCCATTGGGGTAGGCAGAGACTATCGATCGCCACCTTGTACGATCCTGGCAAACCTCTCTGGCTTCGTTTACATCCATCAATCTTTTCATACATGCTCTTTTATTGTTCATACTGCGGACACCTGCCTTTTTGAGCACATTTTCTATTTGATCCAAATGTGTCCTCCGAGGTCGTCCTCTACTAACATTACCTTCCACATTGGCTCTATATATCTCTTTCACCAATTTACTGTCATCCATCCTCTCTATGTGCCCAAACCATCTCAACATTCCTTTTTCTATCTTTCTTACAATATCATCTTTTACACCACACCTTTCACGAATCACATCATTCCTCACACGATCACATAACCTTACATTACACACTTTTCTGAGGGATCTCATTTCTACTGCATTCACTCTACTTTAATGTTTCTTCTGCCACACCCAACATTCACTGCCATACATAAGCGTAGGAACAAGGACAGCATCATGCACATCCATTCGGGCCTTTTCAGACACCGACTGACAGGCATGACAATTTAAAATAAAATAATGAATAATAAAATCGATTATAATTAAAAATAATGATAAATTAAATTAAGTTAAGGAACTCTAATTAGAGTTAATGTCAGTGTGGGTAAGCAGAGTAACCTACAATAACTAAATTAAAATACTAAAGCTAAAAATCTAATTGTTTACATTATACATTAGACAATGTGAAATGGAATTAAATTAAAACATTTTTTGATTGTGATCATGCAGATCTATTTAGGGTTCCGTAGCCAAATGGCAAAAACGGGACCCTTATAGATTCGTCATGTCTGTCCGTCTGTCCGTCCGTCCGTCCGTATGTCACAGCCAGTTTATTCCGAAACTATAAGAACTACATTATAGAAAATTGGTGCGTAGATGTATTCTGTAAACCGCATTAAGATTTTAAAATAAAATCTGAAAAAAAAACCAAAGTTTTTAGGGTTTCCGATACATAGAACTGAAACTCAATTTTTTTTTTCATCAAACCTATACGTGTGGGTTATCTATCAAAAGGTATTTGAAAATGATGTTGAGGTTTCTTATATCATTTTTTTCAACACTGAATAGTTTGCGCGACAGACTTTTTCAAAGTGGTAAAATGTGTGTCCCCCCCCCCGTAACTTCTAAAATATGGGCATGATAAAACTGAAAAAAATATATGATGTGTATTACTATACAAACTACTAACGAAAATTGGTTTGAATGAGATCTAGCCCGTAGTTCTATTTTTAAACGTCATAAATCAAATTACTTACCTAATTTGGCTCCCATGATTTTCACACAAACGGGATTTTCTATATATATGATAGTACGGAACCCTTAGTGCGCGATCCGACTCGCACTTGGCCGGTTTTTTAATTATGCTAAATACGTTTTTATATCTAATGACCTAATTTGTATTTTTCATGTGCTTTTGTCTTATTGCGTTTTTTGACATTTCCAATGGATCATTGTTACACATTTTGTATTACCCAAATAAACATATAAATGTTTACGAGAAACAAGCGCCCACAGTAGAAATAAACTTTATAGAATTTCCCAGAATCTGAAATAACATTTAAACGCAATTGCAAATAGATTGATAGTAATTCGATATAGAGCCATTTTCCTCAAAGATTTCGGCCATAGTGTATGTAAAATTATGCTTAAATATAGGTCGTATAATATTAATTTTCCTTAAATATGACGCATGTGGTTTCTGTATTATTTTCACTAACCTATTTCAATATGTATCATTACCATAATCTTCCTATATATATATATATGTCCCCTCCGAGGGGCTGGAGCCTAACCTGAACTTATCTAGTGCAGAAAACATTATATGTATATACTGGTACAATGTGCTGTGTAGTGTCGGCTTAGAATAGCATTACCCCATTTCTTCCGGTGGGTGTACGTAAGAGGCGACTAACGGTATTGGGGCTTTTAAGGGATTATTGGGCGATGCGGTTGGAGACGCATCACCAACAACCTTTCTTTTACCATCAATTCCCCACACAACTTTCCAAAAGTGGCTAAGGAATTTCTAATTCCTTAGCTCTGGCTACCCCTTCTAGGGATTTATAGTCGTGAGTTGCATGTGCTCCGAGGGGCCAGAGCCTAACCTGAACTTATCTAGTGCAGAAAACATTGTACGAGTATGTATATACTGGTACAATTTGTCACGCCATCTCCAAAAATATCGATCGCCACTTTTCACGATCCTAGCAAACCTTTCGTTTTAGTTTACATTCATTACTCTTTTTGAATCTGCCCATTAATTCTTCTTCTAGTTTATTCAGTACCTAGAGGTAAATAGTACATACATACATAGACTCACGGCTATATTTCCCTAGAAGGGGTAGCCAGAACTAAGGAATCATAAATTCCTCAGCCACTTTTGGAAGTTGATTTGGTGATGGGTCTCCAACCGCATCGCCCAAAAATCTAAAAAAAGCCCCAATACCCTTAGTCGCCTCTTACGACACCCGTGGGTAGAAAGGGGTAGCGACATTCTAAGCCGGCACTACACAAATAGTGCTGTGTAATATAAGTTTGAGCATCACGACTCTATCATTAATGCATATTAAGTATACGAAGTAAATAGAGACTGTGCTCAAAAAGGCAGGCGTCCGAAATATCAAGAACAAAAGAGCATGTATGAAAAGTTTGACGGATGTGAACGAAGCTAGTGAGGTTTGCCAGGATCGTACAAAGTGGCGATCGTAAATCACTGCCTACCTCAATACTAACCAACGGAGTGAGTATATGAATATACGTATGAAGTGATTAAAGGAGGTCTTTAGCAAAACAATCGGCATGGAGACAAGATAAAAGAAATGTATTTATAAGACATGCCAATTACATGTTTTAACAAATTGCTCTTATCAATATTTTTATATTTAATACTTTTTTCGGTGCTTTCAACATACATACATACATACATACTTATACTCACGGCTATAAATCCCTAGAAGGGGTAGCCAGAGCTAAGGAATTAGTAATTCCTCAGCCACGTTTGGAAAGTTGAGTGGGGAAAAGATGGTAAAATAAAGGTTGTTGGTGATGGGTCTCCAACCGCATCGCCCAAAAATCCCTTAAAAGCCCCAATACCGTTAGTCGCCTATTACGTACACCCACCGGAAGAAATGGGGTAGTGCTATTCTAAGCCGACACTACACAGCAACGTGCTTTAAACGTTTGTGCAAAAGCTATTGTATGCCTCCGTACTCTATTGGCAGAGTGCTCGGGTCACAGTCCGTAGCTCTCAGATTAGGTTCCTGGGGATTTAACATTTCACCCAGTTTGGTTAGATAGTGCAGGCTTTATATTTGATTATCCGGAAATTCAGATGATTCAGGGCTTCGGAGGGTGCGTGAAGCGATCGGTTGTACGGCTATGTACGGCTAATTGTTAATCTACATACATAAATATATTCACACCATTAATTCCCATTGGGGAGGCAGAGACTATAGATCGCCACTTCGTACGATCGTGACAAATCCCTCTAGCTTCTTTTACATCCGTCAATCTTTTCATACATGCTTTTTTATTCTTCATACTTCGGACACCAGCCTTTTTGAGCACACTCTCAATTTGGTCCAAGTGTGTTCTCCGTGGTCGTCCTCTACTAACATCCTTGTTAATCTACCTATCACTTTAAGGCCATCAATGTGATCATAATACTCTTTTCGGGGTAGGCTCGAGTCAATCAGTAGGGACATTTACGGGCTGTGATTTGATAGATGGATAGTATGTGTAAATGAAGTTCCGGCAGGTTTCGACAAACTATATAATGTTGAATATCATTATGTATGTTTTGCTTATGAATCGGTCTGCAATAAAGTCAAAGGTTAATGTATTTAAATTACAAAAATAATCTGACAATTGCTTTGTTTCGGACGATGAGTCGCGTCGTGCATTCGATATCTTGTTTCTAAAACAAGAATCGATTTAAATTACTTTGACAGATGTTCGACTCGTTGACAAATTGATTCTATTTTATGGACTATTTTAAAGCTGTTTATGAAAGTAAACTTTATTAGTTAAGACGCTACGTATTTATCCGCATAAATTTATATTTTCGGCTGTAATTCAAAATAACCTCACCGGGAAAAAATCTCAAAAACAAGTAGTCAGGCATTTTCAAATCCTAAGCCATATTTGGATTTTTTTTGGAAGAAGATAGTAAAAATATAATATAAGTAGCGTTGGTGATTGGTTGCCGCATTGCCCAGCCACTTTACAAGCCTCATACTCTTACACCCCATGTACCAAACCCCGCGGGAAGAAATGGGTAAGTGTTATTCGCAGCCACCATAACACAGCTCTCCACCGTTTTTTTTTTAAATATTTCCTTATTATTCCTTTTATTGGTGTTTATTTGAATGTTACAATAAAAAACAACTTGCAAAAACTGCTTACAGTGTTATCAATGAGTTAAGTTATTCACAATCTTTGCAAACATTACACGTAGAGTAAGTGGAACACGCTAATATTACATAAGTACCGACTACAAATATTTGATATTTATTTATCTAAGAGAAGAAGTGGTTGGATTATTTGCTCAATCGATTAGTAACTACTACTTTGGTGCCTTTCTAATTGTCGGCTAGCTCGCCTTAGGTATTTTTGAAATAAAACGTTCGAGATTTAATTGGTACTTTGAGTCGTTGGCCTTTAGTTGAATCACGGAATCACAAATTTAAATTAATGAGGAATTTCAAATCTATGAATCCAACAGATAGAGCTACATAGCGAAGTTTTACTTGTAATTGAAATAAAACGTGAAAATTCTTCTCTTTATATCGTAAAAGAATTAGAAACTGTATTTACATATATATGAAAAAAAAACGGTTAACACTCATTTTAATAAGGAGGTCGCAATCGCATCTATACTGCCAATTAAGAACAGTTTAAAACTTTTAATCTCTTCATACAAAATTAAAATACGTTATCGTTTCTAAATTTAAATGCTCCTTCAAGTACGTGCGTTAGATACTCATATCTATACGACCTTTTCGATAAAATCTTTATGAATGAAAATTCGAATGAGCGAAGAAGTATTATTTAAATTCGGAACGGGCCGACGCGGGTCACCCACGTGGTCACGCGTATCTCGCCCCGCGACTAATTATACCTCTTTAAGAGCCAAAACATGGCGATAAACATTCAAATTATTAAATGACATTCAAGAATGTTTTTTTGTATTGCGATTTTTTGGTGATGTTGTTACATTGTTTCGTATTTTATTCTAGCTTTATTTAATCATTTCTAAATTATATATTTTAACCGTACGATATTATCCAGATTTTTCAGGTACATTGTTTAGCCGTGTAGTATCGCCTTAGAATAGCACTACCCCATTTCTACCCGTGGGTGATCGTAAGAGGCGACTAAGGGTCTGGGGGTTTTTAAGTGATTTTTGGGCGATGTGGATGGAGACCCGTCACCAAAATTAGTAACAATTTTTTTTTTATTATTTTCCAAAAGTGGCTGAGGGATTTCCCATTCCAAAGCTCTGGCTACCCCATTAAGGGATTTGTAGCCGTGAGTTTATGTATATATGTATTGTTTTATAAAAATAAGTATTAAAGGAAGATGGTCATATGAAAAACCCAATGGCTGAAAAAAAATACGTTAAAATAACAGAAAAGTAATTAATGGCAGCATTAAGACATCTCATGATTGACGAATACCGAACATACGTGTGTGATTGAAATATTGTAAGTGTGCTCAAAAAGGCTGGCGTCCGAAGTATGAAGAATAAAAGAGCATGTATGAAAAGATTGATGGATGTAAACGAAGCTAGAGAGGTTTGTCAGGATCGTACGAAGTGGCGATCGATAGTCTCTGCCTACCCCAATTGGAATTAACGGCGTGAGTATATATATATATAGTATGCATATGCATGTATGAAATATCTTACTACATGTAAGTGCTTACCTAAAGCGGTAAAAAAGTATAAAGTTGAAGCAGGTTACTTTCATTTCTTCTCGCGTGATGTGTCACACAGGGTTTGGGGTTTTTGAAGTTAGATTACTATCTGTTTTCTCCAAAATGTTCTTGATGTGACTAAGAATTTCTATTTCTGCTCTGGCTATACTTTCTACGATTTAAAGCCGTTGTCAAACTCAGTATATATGTAAATAATATGATATAAAATTGTCACCAAGCTTCATATTTCATAATTAAACATTGTAAGCAAGAATGACTCATACAACTAACAACTTTTCTATTTTAACAGTTTCTGTTTGAAGCCATAATAAAACGGTATCGTCCAATTTATAGTATTTTTTCTTGGCTCAATATTGAGACCAACGTTTATAGTACATGTGTTTCTCTATGTGTGTGTGTTCGTCTGTTTTATTTTTAATTGTACGGTCACCAGCGGACAAGTTCAGGGAAATCAGTTCATTCTGCCGTCTAAGAAATAGGTCAGGAAAATCTATACGGGCTTTTAGACTCATAAAATACAGTGCCAAAACAAATTAGCACAGATTTTACATGTTCGCTTCAGACAGCCTTATATTTATTGACATAAATGTAAGGATATGTTGGTGAGTTCGGACGTCATTTTAATTTTATGGAATTTCTCCGAAATGTGATATGATTTTTTTAAATCATATTTATAACGAGGATATCCGTAGAAGAATTTGGATAACTAACTTAGCCAAAAGAGTTGCGAAAATTAATTGGTTTCGCATAAATTAATTGGCTAGGTTACTTCTGGAGTGGCGGCCACGTACTTTTACGCAATGTTGGCCTCATTACAAGGTGGACCAACGGTTTGGTGAAGCAGATGGATGAGAGCAGCGCAGGATCGGTCGTTGGGGGTGGCCTAAGTCCAGCAGTGGAAGAGCGTCGGCAGGTAAGACGTTTTATGGCAAATTATATCATTGTCAGAAAAAAAGGTAAAAGTTTATTTTTCAAAATTGATTTAACTACCAACTACAATTTTTTTGATTAAAAATGTTTAAATTTACTGACTCTACCGTTATGTCTCTTTTCATAGTAAAGTATATTGCAATAAAGTCTCCTATATATATTTGGATTCATGATTAACACAACACAATACTTAATAGTTTTCTCGGCTCGGCTGTTTTATAAGTAAGCATTAAAAAATATGTACGTATATTTTTGCTGAGATTGTAAGAGTATGATTTTATAGCTGAACTCTCTTTTTAATATAAATTTCATTAGTCAACACTTTTTTACGTTAATTTTGTTACGTAGCGATGATCTATCATAATATTGTTTCATAACCTGTATGTATCGTACAATGTGGCGATCGATAGTCTCTGCCTACCCCAATGGGAACTAACGGCGTGAGTATATGTATGTATGTAACCTGTAAAAAGAATCGAGTATTGTCGGCGCTTAAGTTGTTTGGCGTGGCAGCCACGTACAACAATAACATACAAGTCCTTATTATCATGAAACAGCTAAGCTTTATAAGTCCGTTTGCCAATTGGACCAGTAAAGGGCACTGTGCATGAGTACCTTTCGATTCTAAGCTGGTAAATAAGCAGTGTTGAAGGATTACACGTACGAAGATTAAACATTTATATTGATTTGTTTACAACAATCAAATACTGTCAATACCTATACAAATAATACATGATCAATTAGTAATTCAAATATGGTCAATGATGATTGACTGCGCGGAACTACAAATTAAGGTTAGACCAACTGTACGGAAGCATCGAGTCGAGATCTACAGAATATGTTAGTGTGGTTTTTCAATAAATTTTCGTTGTTTTAATTTTGTGCTAAAACGGTGATATCCTAAACTTCATATTTTATACATACATACATACATACATACATATACTCACGGCTATAAATCCCTATAAGGGGTAGCCAGAGCTAAGGAATTAGAAATTCGTCAGCCACTTTTGGAAAGTTGTGTGGGAAAAAGATGGTAAAATAAAGGTTGTTGGTGATGGGTCTCCAACCGCATCGCCCAAAAATCCCTTAAAAGCCCCCAATACCGTTAGTCGCCTCTTACGTACACCCACCGGAAGAAATGGGGTAGTGCTATTCTAAGCTACACAGCAATCGCTAGATACTAGTATAAAGAACCAATATCGATGAAAATATCCATTATAGACGACCACGGAATATTATATCAAATAGACAATGTGTATTTTAATATTTTTTTTAAAAATGATCTTCGAAAAATGTTTTTACTAAATTCTCAAGATTATAATGATTTCGTAGATGTTAATATATTGCAAATATATAGCGAATTACAATTCAACGCCGGGAAGTTGCTATCAGTAATAAAAACGTTTAATTCAATAGGTTTTTTATCCAGAGTTCATAAAGCGACCTCAGGATCTTATAAAATAGATTATGATCTATTATTGGTTAAATGAAAGATCTTTCACTGAAGTTCATTTACTCACAATTCAACGACCCTTAATGAATGATATCGACAATTACATTTATTGTATTAAAGCGGTCAGAAACAGGAAACGAGAGCTTTTGAATAAAAAAACATAAATCCTTTGGGAAGATAAAAAATAATAACATTGTAGTAAAATAAACACTTAATGCAAAAATATATAACCAAAAAGCGTAATAATTTATAGGTCAAATGAAGATTGAAGCTGTGGTAAAAACCAAACAACATCAAAATACACTTATGCCTACAAATCAGTTTTCTTCCTTTTTAGGGTTCCGTAGCCAAATGGCAAAAACGGGACCCTTATAGATTCGTCATGTCTGTCTGTCCGTCCGTCCGTCCGTATGTCACAGCCAGTTTATTCCGAAACTATAAGAACTACATTATTGGAAATTGGTGCGTAGATGTATTCTGTAAACCGCATTAAGATTTTAAAATAAAATCTGAAAAAAAAACCAAAATTTTTAGGGTTCCCCATACATAGAACTGAAACTCAAAATTTTGTTTTTCATCAAACCTATACGTGTGGGGTATCTATCAAAAGGTATTTGAAAATGATGTTGAGGTTTCTTATATCATTTTTTTCAAAACTGAATAGTTTGCGCGAGAGACTTTTTCAAAGTGCTAAAAAGTGTGTCCCCCCCCCGTAACTTCTAAAATATGGGCATGATAATACTGAAAAAAATACATGATGTGTATTACTATACAAACTACTAACGGAAATTGGTTTGAATGAGATCTAGCCCGTAGTTCTATTTTTAAACGTCATAAATCAAATTACTTACCTAATTTGGCTCCTATGATTTTCACACAAACGGGATTTTCTATATATATGATAGTACGGAACCCTTAGTGCGCGATCCGACTCGCACTTGGCCGGTTTTTCTACAATCCATCAATCATCAATGCGCCGTGTAGTATCGGCGTAGAATATCATTACCCGTTTCTACCGATGGGTGTACGTAAGAGGCGACTAACGGTATTGGGGCTTTTAAGGGATTTTTGGGCGATGCGGTTGGAGACCCATCACCAACAACCTTTATTCTACCATCTTTTCCCCACTCAACTTCCAAAAGTGGCTGAGGAATTTATAATTTCTCTGCTCTGGCTACCCCTTTTAGGGATTTATAGCCGTGAGTATATGTATGTTTGTATGTACCTTTTCTGTATTATGGCCGCACATATATTCGCCTATGTAGCAAAATTATATAATGAAGTTATTATTTTTGATTAAATCATTGTCGACCGGAAACCGGTATTTCACAAGATATAAGATAAAAACACGTCTTGTCAAGTTCAGGGACACAAGACTTCTTATCAATGGAAATCACCTACTTATTTTAAACGTTGCTATTAGTTCATAATGATACACACTTTTAGAATTGTATTTACTGATATACTCACGTATTTTATTCCCTGTTAAGGTAGGTAGAGACTTTTGATCGCAACTTGGTACGATCTTGATAAACCTCTCTTCTTACTCTCACGTCTATTAATCTACACATACTCAATCTATATCGTAGGATGAAACGTGATGCGACAAGATAGAATACGAATCTTAAAGGGGTGTGTTGCCTAAGCAATATGGAACTGAGGGTTCTACTAAATTGGTTAATGTAAAATTACTACCTGATGTTATTTCTAAGAGAAAACAACGGCAGTCTCTTTAGATCATATAGAAAACATTAATCTACAAGAAAAGCCTATTTTCTTTGTAACTCAGTTTCTACTAGACATGTAGTTTTTTCCACGACGTTTTTCTCCCAATAGAAATAAATAAAAACACTAAAGACAGATGTTTATGCAACTATTCTTACAGCTTTTGAGGCCGAGCTCCTTCCAACCGAGATACCAAGTAATTACATTAAATCCCCAACAAATTATCCCCGAAGGGGTTGGCAGAGGTACTAATACTTCCGAACATCACGTGACTTTGTCACCTGGTGTTCAGAGTACCCACATTTTGCATGGACAGTGTACTCACGTGATAGGGGGCAGGCCTATCGCCGTTTTGTACGAATACACTGTCACATGACTAAGTACAACTCAGTCATATGGGTTTCCTCACGATGTTTTCCCTCACCGTTAACAACCATGATAAATTAACCACACATATGTCTTTAGAAAAGACAAATTGGTGTAGGCCTGACCCAGGATTTGAACACTAGTCGTTTGCACAATAACCCAGTGTTCTACCCACTGGGCTATCACGGTTGCTATCTAATTATGTAATCACATTAAAAAGTTATGTTTCAATTACTCTTGCAAATACGAGTCAAAATGTTTCTGATACGAATATCCTATGGTTTATAATAAGAAGCGATTTTTTGTCAACAGTTAAATTTAACCAAGAATGATTTTGAAATCCAAATTCCATGGATGTCAAATTAAACCCCATTGTTTTAAGTCCATTATATATTCATAGAATTTAAATTGCTACGAAGACAGAATGTTTGTTTTAGACGTGGAAGATATACCATGAAATTTTAAAATTTGTGTCAGTTATAATAAAATGTTTTATCTATCTATCTATTTAACATCACGACATCATCTCAGAGGGAAGACAGAGGATAGGGTACCCTTCACTATACACGATACTTGTTCACGCTCTATCTTCATTCATATAAGTTTCCATATCCTGTTTTTTATTGACAGTTGTTTAATATCATGTCATATTGAAAAATCTTTCAATTCACAGCAATAATGCTATACAGTAAGTTTTTCAATTTGGTCAACTTTATTTTTCTTTCAAACAAATTTGAAATAAATCATTCATTCAGCAGAGCAGCTGTATATGCTTTGTATCTCAATTAATATAACTCCATAGCATTGTCTCAAAGAGGATGTATTATCATAACCAATCGAGTTGAACCGATCGAATCCGTATGGTAATAGAATCATTGTGTGGCAGATACGCTCATCGAGTGACCTTCGTGAGAGCGAGGTTCGGTTTTCGTCGCTCGGTGAAGTTCAGGGCAAGTCTCTGTTATTGCTTCAGTCCATTTAACCTATTTTACTGACGTAAAAACCGACGGGTTTATCACTTGAAACGAGGAGTTATTGTATCATTTAATTTCGAGTACAGTAAATCCGTTCTGTTATGTATTTAACGTCTATTTTTAACGTTGGGGGGACGGTATCATCAGCAACTTAACCCAATTGTGTGTTGATGGAGATAGACCTCCTCATAGATCCTTTTGAACGGCCCTGCATTGCCCTTATCCCAAAAGCTTCCGTGACTTTGTATCTTTCATTTAAATAAAATTTCATTCAAATATGATACCAAAGGGTTAGCTTAGTTTCAGTAGTAAGGTATTGAAAAGTTTAGGTAAGGTTTTTGTGAATGAACATCTTTCACCAGCAAATCGTGCTCTTCAAGCTGAAGCCAGAAAATTCAAAAAATCCCATGGCTTCGATTTTTTGTGGATCCGCAACGGCCGAATCCTACTTAGAAAGAACGAGAAGTCGCGCGTGATCTGGGTCAAGGATATTGAAGTACTTGGACAGCTGGGCAAGGATTCTGAAAAAGATGCTACTTCTTAATTTTGTTTGTTTTTATCTTAAGCTTTTGCATGCGCATTATATGCTAATTCCTTTTTTCAATGGCTCATAATCAGAACTTTTCATTATCTATGTATTATCAAAACGTCAGGGGCATGAAAACAAAATTAGATAGCTTTAAATGTAGTGCAATGGCTTCTGAATTTGACGCTATAATTCTCACGGAAACATGGCTAAACGACTCGGTGTTTGACTACGAATTTCTAGATGACAGGTACAACGTCTTTAGACGCGATAGAGTTGCTAATAGTATTAATTCTAAAGTTGGAGGTGGTGGAGTATTGATTGCTTTGAACAAAAAGTTTCAGTCACGTCGACGCGTGGAGTGGGAATGTGACTGCGAATTGCTTTGGCTAACTTTAACAATTCCTAAACGCAATAGTACGTCTGTAATAAACATATGTGTTGTGTATCTGCCGCCGCCCTTGGAACCGGCTTATGTGAGAGCACTTTGCTCAAATATAGACAAAATACTTACAGAACAAAGCAAAAATAACAATCACAATATTATTGTTGGTGATTTTAACTTGTCCCAGATACATTGGCTTCAATCGAGCACAAAAAATGTATACAATCCCAGTACTCCAGTTCTCAACACTCATTCTGAATTACTTGACTGTATCATGTATAATAACTTACTCCAATGTAACGGAACAACCAATAGTCTTGACAGAACGCTCGATCTAGTAATGTTCCAAGATAATGTAGATATCTTAGAGACAAGCCCTCACCACTCTCTTAATCCGCTTACCAAAGAGGATGTGTACCACCCAGCTCTAGAGTTTTCTCTGAAGCTCAAGAATGTGAAAACTCTCGTTCAAAGTAAATCGACTTCGCTAAACTTTTACAAAGCAAATTACGACCTCATAAATAGAGATATATGTGATATAGGGTGGCGGTCCTTATTTGATGGTATGAATAATATAGACTCCATTGTAGACTCTTTTTATGAAAAGCTGAAAATAATAATTAGCAAACATACCCCAATCCAAACACGCCAGCCTTCGCGTTTTCCAGTCTGGTACTCAAGCCCGCTAATAAAACTTTTGAAAGAAAAGAAAAGGTGCCACCAAAAATACAAAAGATTTAATAACCCTAGAGACAAAGTTACTTTCGATATATTACGCGAACGCTGTTCAAAACTGACGATCTCTTGCTACAACAGTTATAAAGCAAGGATGGCAGAAAACATAAAGAAGAATCCAAAGGCCTTTTGGACATTTGTGAAGAACACGCGTCGGAATTCTTCTAGCATCCCGTTAGGTATCAGGTACGGTCCAGACAAAGCTTATGATGGGGAGAGTATCTGTAATTTGTTTGCAAAGTTTTTTAACAGTGTTTACAGGCCTTCAATAGCAGTGCCTACCAACCCTACTTATTTGCCTCAGAGTGAACTCTCGACCACCAATATTATATCTGCAATTACTTTTAGTGACAATGACATTCAAACGGCCCTTGCCAGATTGGACCAACTTAAGGGAGCAGGCCCTGATGATATTCCGCCTCTTTTCGCGAAAAGATGTGCCAAAAGCTTAGCGATTCCTCTGGCTATAATATTTAACAAATCCTTGCAACTTGGCCAATTTCCTTGCAATTGGAAGTTAGCCCGAATTGTGCCTATACCGAAAACAAATGACTTAGGCGATGTGGAAAAATACCGCCCTATATCTATTCTGTCTACATTTGGGAAACTCTTCGAATCACTGGTTCAAAAACGGTTATATTGGCAGGTAAAAAATCTACTGTCTCATGAACAACACGGTTTCTTGACAAAGAGGTCAACAAGTACCAACCTTACTGTTTTCTCAGACGATTTAATGTTGTCTCTTGACGCTAACAAAGAGGTACACGCCGTATACACAGACTTCGCAAAGGCTTTTGATGTTGTTGACCACGGACTCCTCGTAAAAAAGCTTTCCCACATGGGTATCCATGGCTCACTTTTGCAGTGGTGCGAAAGCTACTTAAGAAACCGTAGCCAAATGGTAGTATGCAGTGGTCACAAGTCGGACAAGCTTACGATTTCATCCGGTGTTCCCCAGGGTTCCCATCTCGGGCCGCTATTCTTCGTCATATTTGTGAATGACTTGCAGGAATCGGTGAAGAATTCTAAGGTCCTCCTTTACGCAGACGATCTTAAGATGTATAAAGAGATAGTGAGTGATGTCGATGGCAAACTACTTCAGGAAGACCTTAACAGAATTTCCTCGTGGTGTGACATGAATGGTATGTCTGTTAATACCTCTAAGTGCTTCTCGATAAATTTCACTAGAAAGCGCACACCGTCATGTCCCTTATATAAAATAAATGGCGTTGAGCTGGAGCAGGTACACGTAATTAAAGACCTAGGTGTTCACTTCGATAGCGCTGTCAGTTTCCGTCACCATATTGATACTGTAGTAAAAAAAGGCAGTAAATCGCTGGGTTTTGTGATTCGGAAGGCGAAGGTCTTCCGCTCCCCACACGTGCTGATTACTCTGTATAATGCTTACGTGCGTAGTGCACTGGAAAACTGTAGCACAGTCTGGAACCCTAGGTACGCGGTGCATGAGAACCGCATCGAGCGTGTTCAGAAACGTTTCTGCTACCACCTCGCCTATGCCGACTGTAAGAGTAAGTCTTTGGTTTCGTACGCTGCTCGACTTGAACACTACCGCCTTGAAACACTCAAAAATCGGAGAACTAGAAACGATCTTATTTTTCTTTCTAAGCTTGTTAATGGTAAGATCGACTCGGAAACGTTGTTAGGTAGAATCTTTTTGCGCGTACCACGCCAGGCTTCAAGATTGTCGAATCGCAAGTCATTTAATTCCCTACCTTTCCGTACGAACATAGGTACGCAGGCTCCTATGACGCGTATTCAGAACACCTACAACCGTCACCAAGAAAGCTTCGATATTTTTCATGCCCCTATTAGTTTTGTTAAGTCTTTTAAAATAGACAGTAATTTTTGAAATTGTTATTAATCTTATTTTATTTTACTGTTATTTTATGCTTTTCTTACATATATTTTTTTTTGTTGTTAAAATCATATTTATAGCTTTATAATAATTTTGTATGCAAGCTGTACTCACTTTTTATAGAGACTGCAACGTGCAGGATAGTTATTTAGATTTACTATTGTTACTTTTGTTGTAAGTCCTCTGTCTGTGAGTCTTTAAATAAATAAAAAAAAAAAAAAAAAAGAAAACCCTTTATTGTACAGGCCCGGTTCAATTTACAAATAATATGTACATACAATCGTGATTTCTTAAAAACTTGTTTGTTTGGTCATTACAAATTTTACATTACAAAAAAATATTTTTTGTTTTTAATCATTTTATTATTTGGAAGAGTCCGAAGATTCGTTCATTTATTCCTTCAAAATAGGTTATATTAAAGATCACTCATAATAATTCTTCACATACATATTTGAATTTCTCCAAAAACATTGAAATAAAGGAACAAAGAAAATTATTTATTCATTGCATGTACATACATATATAATCACGGCTATAATTCCCTAGAAGGGGTAGCCAGGGAATTATAAATTCCTCAGCCACTTTTAGAAGTTGAGTGGGAAAAATGCGGTAAAACAAAGGTTTTTGGTGATGGGTCTCCAACCGCATCGCCCAAAAATCCAATAAAAAACCCCAATACCCTTAGTCGCCTCTTACGTCACCCGTGGGTAGAAAGGGGTAGCCACATTTTAAGCCGGCACTACACGATCATTGCATATCGTAAATTTGAACGCCTATTATTTTAACATTATTGTAGTAACCTTTTTTGGAGTAATATCTTGCAGTATGTGTGTTAATAATTGTTTCACAGATAGATGCAATATATATTTCCGATCTTTAACTAGATAATTGGAATGGCATAATTATATTTACGACAACTTCATTCATACAAATAAATTGTGTTGTCGATGACAGACAAGGACGTATTAACTATTAGCTTTTATCAATACTCGTATCTATGTTATTCGCAGATTTATAACACATTTGTTGTATATTTACTTTTGTCATACTTACATACCGAAAGGTTAGGCAGAGATTCCCTGGCATTTCATATTTATTCGAGGTTTCTAATTCTGAAGCTCTTGCTACCCCTTTCTGAGATTAATAGCCGTGAGTATATGTATGTAAGTAGGATGATAAACAGTAAAACCTTTTGAAAACCCCTACAAATTTCCAATTGGTTCCACTCAGCACGCTCCTCACAAATTACGTAAAATAACTGAAACTTAAATGTAACAAAAGGGACTAAGTAAATATTTAGTGATTTCAAAAGACCATTGAACATTAAGTTAATTTCATACACAAATTTGCCACAAAAGTTTTAACTAGTCTCATCTTTTGTATCTGACCGTATCGTAAAGTTATTGTCACCTGATATTGTAGACATTTTAAGTAGCTCATTGACCTTGCGAAAACTCATTTCCTTAAAACTAAACAAAGGACAAAATATGAAAAAGTCGCATACATGTCCAAAGCGTAGAAGAATTCATTACTACCGCTGATACAGCCTAACTGTCTACACTCACCGTTTCAATCGCAAACCCTTTGCCGGATTCGGAAGTTAGAGGGTAGAACTAATAGATAAAGAACTGTTGGTTGGTAGACCACAAGTTAATTTAAAGTCGCAAATCCCTGAGTAACCATGTAGGACAATCATTGAAAGAGAGAATAATGCAAAGAATCAAATGACATTACGACATTACTTTATGTGTCTGAAAAGTTTAACACTCTGAACTGATGAGTAATTAAAAATAACATAATAACATAAACGTTCACGCCGAATATCCCCGAAGGGGTTGGCAGAGGTACTAATACTTCTGAACATCACGTGACTTTGTCACCTGGTGTTCAGAGTACCCACGTTTTGCATGGACAGTGTACTCACGTGATAGGGGGCAGGCCTATCGCCGTTTTGTACGAATACACTGTCACATGACTAAGTACAACTCAGCCATGTGGGTTTCCTCACGATGTTTTCCCTCACCTTTAACAACCATGATAAATTAACCACACATATGTCTTTAGAAATAACAAATTGGTGTAGGCCCGACCCAGGATTTGAACACAAGTCGTTTGCACGACAACCGAGTGTTCTACCCACTGGGCTTTCACGGTTGCTAATTAAAAATATGAAGGGACAAGCGTGGTCTTCGGGTTAAAGTCGAACGAAAGTTAAAGTTTTACTTTTATTTTATGTAAACTTTAACATTTTGAATTAAGCATAATTCGGTATGCAAAGTTTTTTTTTGGTATTTATTAAATATTTTTATTCGATAGCAAACAAGAAAATAAAAGACTGATTTGAATATTTTTCATTTAAAATGAGTAATTATAAAGTTATGATTTTTTAAAGATTGTTCAACTTTTGTACTTAATGACGTCATCGATTGGAAATATCACGTAGCGACCAGCAAATGAAGCGAAATGTTTAATAAAAATGTTGCTGGTTGTAAAACATTTCACGAATTTGTGATTTCAAATGAAATTATTACGATATTATACGAAACAAACCGATGATTTTCGATATTTTATTAATAACCTGCAAAAACTAATGTCTTTGAAATAACACTGAAGATCAAATACTGTTACAGTTTTTTGATAAAATAATGGTCATCTTAGCTTTGTTTGGTTTAATTTCAAGAAAATATAGTTTAAAAACATAATATCTCGAAATGGTTTCGTAATCAGCACCACTTTTGTAATACTTTGTGTACCGAATTCTTTGTGCTGAAACAGGCTCCTACCAGTGCATTCTTTTGTGTAGAGAATAGTAATATAATGAAACATAATTAAAATAGCGAGCAATTTATTATAGATGTGGGATGAAATAAAAAGAACATGGCCATGTGATAGAGGCGCAGAAGTATTCACGGCTGCAAATCCCATAAAAGGGTAGACGTTCAGAATGTGCCTTCAGAAAGTATCGGAGCCTCGGCCACTTTTGAAAGTTTTCGTGAAAAAAGATAGTAAATTTAAGGATGGCTTTTTATAAATATCGAATATTGCTATTCTAAGCCGACACATTAGATTTTGAAACTATACCACATAGTAGGTGAACATGATACACAAAATTCGTTGTTTTTTTCGGAGTTGGAAATAAAAATGTAAAAATGCTGCGAGTACATACTTCTCAAAATATTTCAATACAGTCTTGTTTAACCATCTTTTTCTTACCAAACGTAACTGAAAAATCACTGATTTGAAAGATCTGCCTGCCCCTTTTTGGTATTTATAGCCAAAAGTATAGGTATACTAATTTGACTTCAAACATGCGTAAGTTAACCAATATGTAGGTCATTCACACAGACGCGAAACGACCGGGAAATCGTAAAAATTTGCATGTTTGTGTGAAAATACGAATGTTTAGCTGTAGCTACTCATTGTCTATTAAATTGGTGTAAACAGAAACAGTGTTATAATATAATGTACTGAAGTGCCTAGTTGACAGTCTGACTTTTACTCACAGTGTAACATCTTTTGTTGTCAGTCATGACAATAAATTGGTTTCAATGGATTTTAAGAAATTTCTGCATGGGTGCAATTTTTCACCTTTATTACATGCTTCAAATTACTTTACGTATAGGATTAATTTCACTAAAATTATTATCGTTTATTATTTAAAGAAATGAGAAAGAATAGCGTCGGGAAAACTTACAATAAGGCCTTAGATGGCCTCCTATGGAATTTTTAACGCGTGAACATTGTGGATGAAATTGAAATAAATTTTAAATAAACACAAAGTTTTCTTACTAACATTATGGAATTCATTACAATCATATTATCAACAATATACCTTGATATTTCCTCGTATAATTAACACTATCCACTTTTTGTACCAAACGGATTAAGACATTATTTCTTTAGCCTAAATTGGTGACTGAACTTAAAAGTTAAGTAGGCCCCACATTATTCTGAATTCTTTAGCTAGTATATTATTTTGTAGTGTATATCTACTTTTATACGGCTTCAGCAGTTTCTAATTGCTTCTCCTCTTTACCAACACCTTCCAAAGCTACGTTATTTTATATCTCATGTTGGAAAATAAACGTATTGAGTATTTTGTTGCGTATGTTCAACTCAGCTGTAATTTCATTGTCTTATAATTGAGAAATATGTATGCAGTAAGCCATGATGGTATATTATGTATGTCTTTAAGTGACATTATCACCGTCGCGACTCACTCGTTATGGTAATTTGTGACTGCGAAAGTATTTCATTGATCAACGGAAGTGACTCGTGTCACCTATGCACTGTTGTGCGAAATTATTGTTAAAACATGCATACATATACTCACGGCCATAAATCCCAAAAAGGGGTAGCCAGAGCTTCAGAGCTAGAAGCACTTGAAAAAGCCCCATACCGTTACCTTACCGTTACCATATGGGTAGTGACATTCTAAGCCGGCACTACGGGGAAATGTAAAAAAATATATAAATTGTAAATATAGTCGTGAAAACATTTGCCATCTAATTTTCAGGAATATTTGCTACAGATTCATGAAACTGTGAAACTTTTCCAGTAATGGAACCTTAAAAATATATGAACTCTATTCGTATATTTTTTTATTGACTGGTTTTTCAGAGTGCATTTGTAGAGTGAGTAGACTTTTATTTTTGTAAAGTATAATTTACGGATCTTTTTTTTCAAACTCTATTTAACACGTTTTTGCAAACCAATTTGTTCAAAAAAATGTCACGTTAGAATAAATAATTGAGCATATACATTTTATAACACTTCAGTAGTATTTCCAATATTCATTGAATGTATTTAATCGTAAAACTATAAATTATGCAATATGTTTGCTCAGCTGTTAATCAACTAATAGTGACGTTGTATCGCGCTGTACCTGTTCAATTTAACTAATTAAGATTGTATCAATTTAATATAATTTAAACATAATATCATTGAAAAACTAGTTGCCAATATTTAAATCTAGATTTTTAGTTTTTAGAATTTATTAAAATAAAATAGTCATCTCAGTAGAAAAAAAAAGGAATTAAATTATATATTTTAATAACTTACATATAGTCATAAATCCATTTTCCGGCGTGCGATATTCAGACACTGCGCAGACGTGACTTTTCGCCGGTAAAAAGTGAAATTTGGCGGCAATAATGGCGGGCGATTTGATTGAACACCTTGCCTTTCGACACTCGAAAGAGTACAACACAGAGAGTCCACGATTTTAAGGAGGGAGGTATTTTGAGTTTAATTTTCTTTAGACATGTGATGGTGCGTTGATGGGTGGCGTGAAGGAGCGGCGTGCGCGCGTCACGGCGACTCGCGGGGCACTGACTGAGACACTGACGCGTGCGGCGCCTACTGCTAGTGCTTCTACTTTTTTTTTTATCGGACAAACGCGTGCGTAAGGATTTTCCGGCAACTGCGGTTTCAGTTGGCAGGATGAAAGATTTTGCGAATGGTTCGAGGAATATAATAGAGCTAATGTAGCCGATAGAGCTTAGTATAGGAGCCAAAAGATCGAAATAAAGAGACATATGTAGAGTAAGATCAAATAGAGAAAATGCTAATAACACAGGCATCTGAAGTATGCAGAATTAAACGATTGATAAATTTTAATGAAGCGTGAGAGATTTCCCAGGATCGTACCTACTAAGTGGTTCAATCTTTCTTTGCTGAAATGGGAGCTAAATTGCGCTATTAAATATATTAGTTTATTTTTTTATTAGTAAAATATACACATAGCTACAAAGTTGCGGTAGAGAATAGCATTTACCCAATTCTTTCTGTGGGTACCAACTTGAAGTTTTGGGTAAAGCGATGACCATGGTATTATATCGCTGAAACTTTTCATACATTTCAAACGTCCATCACATTTTATTTGTTTTTTTTTTATATAAAACGTTGTATGCGAAAATATGCAACATACCACTGAATGCTCAAGCAATCTGAATTGGTTTTCTGAGAATAAATAAAAAACTGAATTAGCAAAATACTTACAACTACAAATGTTTCATATGTATACTTATATTTGCAAGAACGTGACAGTGCCTTGCAAGCGCAGCTATAGATATAAAAGTTATAACAGTAAATAAATAAATACAAATTCATACACTACATACGCAACAACGGGTATTGGAGCTTTTGAAATGTGAATGTTGGGCGATGCGGTTGGAGACCCATCACCTAAAACATTAATTTTACAATGTTTTCCCTACTTAACTTCCAAAGGGGGCTTAAGTATTTTCTGATTCTGAAGTTCTGGCTAACCGTTTAAGGAATTTATAGCCGTGAGTGTGTGCATGTAAATACAAAAATTGCAAATGAAAAGTGGTCATAATAAGATAGTTTTAAGTAACAAAAGTCACTCTAATCATCGCAAAACGAGGTGGGTAGAGTTCAGGACCAAGCTTTACTTAGCCACTTAGAAAATTGAGAAGAGAAAGATGTTATAAAGGGTCCAATTAACCAAATGTGACATAAATGCCCAAAACCCTAAATAACTCATACTAGATGTGTCGAGTTTTTTTATACTCAATACTCAGTAGATTTCTTGCGTTCCACAATGGTTTTCTTAGATGGTAAGTATGTATTTATATTACAGCATTGTGGAGCCTGTTGGGCACAGCAATTAGAGGAGAGGACGAAGTAATTATAATTTATCATTGAGATATTCACTTAGACTATAATAGCATTTATTTATTAGTAGCTCCTTTGCAAAGGTGAACGTTCAGTGTTAATACGTCAATAGTTATCTATTCTATAAAACGTGAATTCATAAAAGAAACAAATACATAAATCACCTTGGTCATAAATAGCTTCACGATTATTTCCCAAGCAACCGTGATAGCCCAGTGGGTAGAACACTCGGTTATCGTGCAAACGACTAGTGTTCAAATCCTGGGTCGGGCCTACACCAATTTGTCTTTTCTAAAGACATATGTGTGGTTAATTTATCATGGTTGTTAACGGTGAGGGAAAACCTCGTGAGGAAACCCACATGGCTGAGTTGTACTTAGTCATGTGACAGTGTATTCGTACAAAACGGCGATAGGCCTGCCCCCTATCACGTGAGTACACTGTCCATGCAAAACGTGGGTACTTTGAACACCAGGTGAAAAAGAAACTTGATGTTGAGAAGTATTAGTACCTCTGCCAACCCCTTCGGGGATATTCGGCGTGAACGTTTATGTTGTGTTATGTTATGATTATTTCCCGAAAGGGTAGACAACTCTCAGAAATGTGTGTTGATTGACATATGCGATGAAGCTTTTCGATCGAATCGTCTGGCACGAGCTTTCATCACTCTGACAGCTGTTGATACAAGGAGGTCTTGATTCGATTCCTTGTTTAGATTATTTTTTCCTTCGTGTTGTCACAAGTTGATTGGAATCACTATGTGGTCGGATTTTATCTAAGGAAGCTATTATGATGCAAGGGAATTATTTAATATATTTCATACAGACAAACACTACATACCCAGATGCATTTAGAAAAATACACTGTTTAAGGCCTGAGTCAGGATTTGAACCCAAGTATCTGCACCACTGCGCTACGAAAAGTGATTTTATCTTCACACTCTCTTAAAATCTTATAATCTGTTACATATGAGGACAGTTTTGTACCCTGGCCTCGAAATATTAATATATAAGACTTATAAAAATAAAATTTCTTTCATGTGAAAGTTATGTTTCCTATATCAACATTATTACCGAATGAAATACTTTGACTCGAATAACTTTCAATATATCCCAGTTGCATCATAAATATATGAAAATAAAATGAACGTTTATTTGTTTAATTTGCCGTGTAGTGCCGGCTTAGAATGTCGCTACCCCTTTCTTGCCACGGGTGTCGTAAGAAGCGACTAAGGGTATCGGGGCTTTATATTGGATTTTTGGGCGATGCGGTTGGAGACCCATCACTAAAAACCTTTATTTTTACCATATTTTCCCCACTCAACTTCCAAAAGTGGCTGAGGAATTTCTAATTCCTTAGCTCTGGCTACCCCTTCTAGGGAAATATAGCCGTGAGTATATGTATGTATATGTATGTATTTATTTGTTTAATATAGAAAACGATACGTTATAAATACACTTTTGCGAATACTAATTTGCGTAAAACCCAAAAAAATGTACAATAGATATTTTCATAATACTAGTTTAAATGTAATTGCGAGTTGTAGAGCACTCGTACGAGTGTAATTACACGCAAAGTCGAAAAATTTACATAATGTCACAACACGATGATACCTATTAGCCTAATTTAATTGAAAACTAAAAATAACGGTATTTACTGAAACTCCGCCAGACTATTTTAACTGGTTTGTGGGCGTATAAATTTTATTAAGACGCTGGGACATCGTCGAATCAAATGAAAAGTCAAAACAATGATACGTTTAAGAGATTACGAATTTGAATAATGTTGTGAAGACTAGCGATACAGCCCGGTTTTGCGCGGGTCACCTATTTAACTCGAATAAAAGTAAAATGCATAAGCCTTAAATAGAGGGACTAGTTTAGGTACTAGCAGTTATTTAAGTGCAATAAATTTGTAACCTTTTTTTATGAAATATAAATAGCGTGTCACTAAGAGGAATAATTTGGCATTTATTTTTTAAATAGTAAGATAATTTAGAGATAACCTATCTACAACCTTGCTGTGTAGTGTCGGCTTAGAATAGCACTACCACATTTCTTGCGATGGGTGTACGGCGACGGCGACGGCGGAGGCGACTAACGGTAATTGGGGAATTTAAGGGATCTTTGGGCGATGCGGTTGGAGACCCATCACCAACAACCTTTATTTCACCATCTTTCCCCACGCAACTTCCAAAAGTGGCTGAGAAATTTCTAATTCCCTAACTCTGGCTACCCATTTAAGGGATTTATAGCTGTGAGTATATGTATGTATGTGTACGTCTATAACCTTCCAAATTTGATGTACTTCCCTATGACTCTTTCTTACAGGTTTAACCTAATGCAAGTTTTATAAGCCCATTCGTTCTTTTTTATTATGATTCCATAAATAAATGATTTGATTTTGACCTTCCAAACATTACCTAATTGTAGCGTTAACACTACGGCATTTTACATACATACATATACTCACGGCTATAAATCCCTAGAAGGGGTAGCCAGAGCTAAGGAATTAGAAATTCCTCAACCACTTTTGGACATTTATTACACTACGGCATTTATTCCTGTTAAATATCCGTTAAGAATAAAATCTGTTTCGCAAGAATAACAATACCACTCTTGTAATTTCGTCAGACATAGTTTAGAATGTAAACAGTTTTAAAGCTACTGTCATCGACATTTATTAGTCATTTTAATCCACAGAAACATTGGAATTTTGGATTAACAGATGAAGTACATGTTTTATAGAGAATTTCTAGAAATACTGGCAAAACTTTTAATGTTACATACGACTGTTTTAGCTCATTATATTAAACGCCTTTCAAGAAAATTATGTAAGGATCGTACAATATATTTGCTAACCCCAACGGAGATTAATGACGTGAGTAAAATTATCAATGAGACTAAATCTAGGAGGAGCTTGTAGCCCTTTTAACTGCGTACCAACTTGAGGGTTAACGTATAAATATGTTTTGTTTGAGTTCACTAAGACCTGAGATATGATGAGGGAGCCCTCCAAAAACCATAATTAGCCATCATGTAAATTATCTTTACTTCTCAAAACTTTAAAAACTGGTAATTCATTATTATCAATACTCAATATTACCATTGCGGGGCTCAAGCGTTCCCTGTATATGATAATATTGTCACGGGCCATCATCCTGGCCTGCAATAGGCAGACATTAACGACCACTACCGTGATAGTAGCCGGGCTCAAAGTCTTAAATTTCTCAATTAAATAAAGAAAAGAACATTTCGAAACTAGAAGTACTTGAATCCGCGACATCCCGGTCTACGCTCCGGTCGCTCTGCCAACTGAGCTATGATGCAATGTGACCACTGTTGCGAAATCTGTCTTTCCTTGCTTCTTACCACCTTACTGGTGTCTGTCCTCTACCTCCTCAAGTCTCTTCGTCGCAGGTTCAAGTTCTGCTGGTGCCGGAATTTCACTTCCCTCGATTGAATAGTAAAATTTAAGAAGATTTTGTGCAATCCCCGCATGAGGTTTCATGCACAACAAAATCTTCTTAAATTTCTTGCCAAAGCACGAGATTGTCTTACTTGGTCAATATTAGAATTAAGGCAACATACATACATACATATACTCACGGCTATAAATCCCTAGAAGGAGTAGCCAGAGCTAAGGAATTTGAAATTCCTCAGCCACGTTTGGAAAGTTGAGTGGGGAAAAGATGGTAAAATAAAGGTTGTTGGTGATGGGTCTCCAACCGCATCGCCCAAAAATCCCTTAAAAGCCCCGATACCGTTAGTCGCCTCTTACGTACACCCACCGGAAGAAATGGGGTAGTGCTATTCTAAGCCGACACTACACAGCATAAGGCAACTTTGTCCTAATATTAAAACTTAAACAGTTGGTTACGGGGCAGCTACAAATAAGATATATTATCGTCAATGAAAGAAATGTTTAGCTCTTCATCACTCAATTTCAATCTTATGTAATTTTACGCTCGAACTTTTAAGTCGAAGAGATCTTGCCAACAAAACAAAAGCATTTTATCGGCTAAATCAATCTTGTGTTTCCACTTAAAAAATTATGCAACCAGAATGTCAGAGAAATATTTTTGTTGTACCATAACAAAATTAACGAACAAACAGTTATAAAATAATTGCCAAAAATGCATATTTTATAATTTGTATTCTATTATTATTTTCCATATTATGCTTGTTGGAGCCAAATTAAAGAGTTGCGAATCTGGCCTCCATAATTAATAAAAGAAAGAAAGAATATTTGTATTAACTACATAAATCAATCACATATACATATACTCATGGTTATAAATCCCAAAAAGGGGTAGCCAAAACTCCCCACATTAGCAAGTCGATAGGGGACAATATGGCTAATTTATGGTCTTTGATGGTTCTCCGACCGCATCACCCAAAAACCACTTAAAAACTTAGTCGCCTCTTACGAAGAAATAGAGTAGTGCTAATTTAAGCCGATACTTCACAGCCGTGTAGTGTTAGGTTAGAATAACACTACCTCATTTCTACCAGTGGGTGATCGTAAGAGGCGACTAAGGGTAAGAGGCGAAGAGTAGTATAGGGGCTTCTGAAGTGATTTTTGGGCGATGTGGTTGGAGACCCGTCACCAAAAACATTTATTTATTATTACCATCTTTTCCCCAATCAACTTCCAAAAGTGGCTGAGGATTTTTTCATTCCAAAGCTCTGGCTACCCCGTTAAGGGATTTATACCCGTTAGTATATGTATGTAGTACATACATATACACAGCATAAATCATAATTATACAACAGTTTTAATAAGTACATTGTTTTGCTAAGTTAGGCGCACAATTACATGTTTTTACTCCCATCATAGTTGATTCCGTAGCTCTGCCTATCCCTTTTGGTAAAAATAAAGTATCGTTGGTGATGGGTCTCCAACCGCATCGCCCAAAAACCACTTAAAATGCCCTTTACCATTATTCGCCTCTTACGACACCCGCAGGTAGAAGGAGGTAGTGACATTCTAAGCCGGTACTACACGGCAGTAGACTTTATACATACATACATATACTCACGCCATTAGTTCCCATTGGGGTAGGCAGAGACTATTGATCGCCACTTCGTACGATCCTGACAAACCTCTCTAGCTTCGTTTACATCCATCAATCTTTTCATACATGCTCTTTAATTCTTCATACTTAGCCTTTTTGAACACACTCTCAATTTGGTCCAAGTGTGTTCTCCGTGGTCGTCCTCTACTAACATTACCATCCACACTAGGTCTATAGATCCCTTTTACCAATTTTTTATCATCCATCTTTCTTACAATATCATCTTTCACACCACACTTTATACAATCTATTAATATTTTGCTTCGAGTCTAAATGAAGTTTCAATTAGTACAATTACCAATACATAACGGATTGCAGTTCTGATGAGTTCACCTGATATCTAGCTCTTATAGTCGTGTACGATAGACTGCGAGGCGCCTATGTTTGCTCATTAGCGGTTGAATGAGTCAAATACTCGCTAAAACATTTTACATTGCATATTACAAGGGGTTGGCAGAGATATTATATGCATACATATACGCGTGGCTATAAATCCCTTGAAGGGGTAGCCAGAGCTTCAGAACTAGAATCTCCTCAGCCACATTTGGGAGTTGATGAGGAAAAGATGGTAGAAATAAAGTATCATTGGTGATAGGTCTCCAACCGCATCGCCTAAAAAGAACTTTAAAAAGTCCCATTATAGATTACAGATATTATAGATTAATATGTTAATCCAACCATAAATTGCAAAAGTAAGGAAAATGATAAACTCTGAGAGTCTTCTATTTGACCAATGAACAAAGAAAACAATGTAATAAATATGATCGTGATAAGTTAATAACATAAAAACATAACATAAACGTTCACGCCGAATATCCCCGAATGGGTTGGCAGAGGTACTAATACTTCTGGACATCACGTGACTTTGTCACCTGGTGTTCAGAGTACCCACGTTTTGCATGTACATTGTACTCACGTGATAGGGGGCAGACCTATCGCCGTTTTGTACGAATGCACTGTCACATGACTAAGTACAACTCAGCCATGTGGGTTTCCTCACGATGTTTTCCCTCACCGTTAGCAACCATGATAAATTAACCACACATATATCTTTAGAAAAGACAAATTGGTGTAGGCCCGACCCAGGATTTGAACACTAGTCGCTTGCACGATAACCGGTGTTCTACCCATTGAGCTATCACGTCATTAACGTGATAAGTTAACTCAATCTAAAAAAGCTTTATAGTGTCGCCTTGGAATAGTACGAACTCATTCCGTCGCGTCTTTGGTGGTGCGTTTTTGGGGCTTCTTGAGTGGTTGTTGTTGTTTAACTTGTTTTTTTAATGGTAATACCTTTTATGTGTATATATATTGTATATATACATAAACAAGACTTTTAAAATGTACATACCTCAAATGAATTTGAAACAACCACAAAATGCATAGGCTCCGTAAAGAAACTAAAAGAATAGTCACGAACTCACGAACAAATGCAAGGAAGTTGCAATGTCACGTACGATTCTAACAATGTAGTTCGATGGCTGCAAGCTTAGGACATATACATACATACATATACTCACGGCTACAAATCCCTTAACGGGGTAGCCAGAGCTTTGGAATGAGAAATTCTTCAGCCACTTTTGGAAGTTGATTTGGGAAAAGATGGTAATAATAAATGTTTTTGGTGACGGGTCTCCAACCACATCGCCCAACAATCACTTAAAAAACCCCTATACCCTTAGTCGCCTCTTACGATCACCCACGGGTAGAAATGGGGTGGTGTTATTCTAAGCCGACACTACACGGCAACCCATCGCCTCTTACGACAACCCATGGGATATTATTATAAATATAATAATAATATAGCAGCAACATATAATAGCAATAATAGCAACCGTGATAGCCCAGTGGGTAGAACACTCGGTTATCGTGCAAACGACTAGTGTTTAAATCCTGGGTCGGGTTTACACCAATTTGTCTTTTCTAAAGACATATGTGTGGTTAATTTATCATGGTTGTTAACGGTGAGGGAAAACATCGTGAGGAAACCCACATGGCTGAGTTGTACTTAGTCATGTGACAGTGTATTCGTACAAAACGGCGTTAGGCCTGCCCCCTATCACGTGAGTACACTGTCCATGCAAAACGTGGGTACTCTGAACACCAGGTGACAAAGTCACGTGATGTTCAGAAGTATTAGTACCTCTGCCAACCCCTTCGGGGATATTCGGCGTGAACGTTTATGTTATGTTATAATAATAATAATATCATTTTTTTCTAGTGTTCTGCTTAGTTGCATAAGCATATATTTATATATATATATACATACATATAAATACTCACTGCCATCAATCCCAAAAAGGGATAGCCAGAGCTTCAGAGCTAAGAACTCCTCAGCCACATTTGGAATTTGATAGGGGAGATAAGATGGTAGAAATAGAGTATTGTTGGTGATGGGTATCCAACCGCATCGCCCAAAAACCACTTAAATATAACCCATATCCTTAATCGCCTCTTACGACACCCGTGAGTAAGAAAGGGTAGTGGTATTCTAAGCCGGCACTACACGGCACCTAAGTTAGAAGGTACAGATTTTTATTGCGTTCGATTACGTTGACTTCCATCTTTAGCATTGTTAAATATTCTATCTCAAGTCCTAATGCTAAGATATAATATACTTGATATATATTGCCGTGTAGTGCCGGATCAGAATGTCGCTACCCCTTTCTACCCACGGGTGTCGTAAGAGGCGACTAAGGGTATTGGGGATTTTCATTGGATTTTTGGGCGATGCGGTTGGAGACCCATCACCAAAAACCTTTATTTTGCCATCTTTTCCCCACTCAACTTCCAAAAGTGGCTGAGGAATTTACAATTCCTTAGCTCTGGCTACCACTTCTAGGGAAATATAGCCGTGAGTTTATGTATGTATTATGTATAATATACTTATATAATTTCAGATTCAATAAGTGGCATAGGTCCTTACAAAGCTTGGTCCTTAATATATAATATACACTAGAGCCTTTTTTCGCATTGTTGACATCCGATTGTAGCGATACGGACGGATGCAAGTCAAGCTCAGACCACGCAATTATGTCAAAACAAGAGACTATATGGCGTGATAAAAAGTAGTGGCATGTAAAGGCTCTCAAAGAGAGTACTCTGAACACTAGGTGACAAGATGTTACGGTAATTTGCGAAGAATTAGTACCACAGACATCACTTCCGCAATACAATGAAAACTATATATCTACACGCGTCTCTAAATCTATAATACTCGTAACAAACAGATAAAGAGGCACTCAAGAATAGCCAAACAGATGTCTAAAATCATAACTTTCCTTTTCTCCGCCATAGAGCTATAAAACGGCCCAGACACTGCATGTTACCATCCGCAGTTCAGTTATTTTTACATGAACTTTGCGAAGATGAGGTTCAATGAATTTAAGACGAACTATCGAACGAGTAAAGTAGGGCAACCGAAAGCGTCCCATAAACAAAATCAATTGATCTAAACAAGTAAAGTTTTGTTTCAGGCGAGTGAGATCACCGGGGTGAACGACCGGTACTACGTCACTGGAGTCCATTCCGTGACTTCCACTACTAATTGGCAAGTCTAACAGCTGTTGCTATTTAATTTAGTATCGCAAAAGGAAAGCTGTGTAGAGGAATAGCACTTACACATGTATACCGCTGGTGTCCTTAGAGCAACATTTTGGGGCTCTTCAAGTGATTGTTAGAGATGTGGCTTGAGACCTATAACCAGCTATCCTTTATTTTACAATATTTTCCCACACTCAACTTCCGAAAGTGTCTGAGGAATTTCCAATTATCTAGTACTGCCTATCGCCTACCACCTATTGTGGTGTCTGTACAGGCGTATTTACAGTCAGATTAGTAAATAAGTTTTAGGTTTTTGATAAAAGAACAGATGGTAATATGATAAAAGGTGGTATACGGCAGAAAACTAATGACCCTATGCTCTAAAAAAACCCTCTTACCCTCTCAGTTGGCTAAAGCGAATGACTTATAGTTTTATTCCAAGGTCTGGCTACCTCTTTTAGAAACACTCATAGCTTTGATTAGTAGCAGATAAACAATAAAAGGAGCTTCTTGTAAGCAAAGTGGTTTTTGAACGAAATCACTAAACTTGCACGAGACTACTTCCTTGGTGTAACAGTGAGAGCGTTGAACGCATAAGATCATATTGTTAATGGATTCCAGTTTGGCAAGGAGATTAGATAGATTAGAGATTTCGATAGTCTCTGCCTTCCCCAATGGGAACCAATGGCGTGAGTTTATGCATGTATGTATATATTTCAAGCTGAGGGACTATACTCTCTAAAAAGTATGTCAGTAATTGGTCTGGCTAATATCACTGTGATAGTACTAGCTAACTTCTACAATGGCACCTAAGCCTCGGTGGAAACACATATTGGCTGTTATGATGATATTCTAACCTTCAAATTAAAATTACTGGAATCTAATGGTGAGATGTCTACAAATACTTTACTAAGGTTGTTGTTTGCGGCTTTCAAACCGCTTAGACAAATCATTACGATATGAAATATATAAATGTTTGTTGTGTGACATAAATCTTTTCTACATTGCATTACCCTGCGACCTTCAGTAACTCATAGGCCTTCTGGAGGCTCTATCCGACCATACTACAACATTTTCAACTTCGCGACTAATCGGACTATTAAAGCTAGTTTCAGCGCACAAGATGTTTCTGTATATTTTATCTATAGGCTTTTAGATTTTTGTACTAATGTATTTTTTTGGTATTTTTACATACTTACTTTAATTTTTCATTCCTTTTCATAGCTTATGATAATGTTTAATAAGTTTAATTTTTGATATGTTTAATTACTTTACTCTGTCTTATTTCTATCAGTTTGTTACAGTTGCACATATTACAAATTTTACATACATTTGTCTAAATGTTCGTTTAGTCTGAAGACCATATGTTTGAAATGATGCATAAACAGCCGGCCCGGATATACTTCTAGTGAAATATACAACGAAGCCGCATATCCCCGGTGTAAATTACGAGTTACCACATCCAGGGACTTCGTGGGAATTTCCTGAAAATTGTTGCAGTGTAACAATTTTATTACTAGTTGTATCAGAAAGCAAAAAGTTGAGTTTTTCATGCATACTCACGGCTATAAATCCCTAAAAGAGGTAGACAGAGCTCAAGAATAATATAAAATGTTCAGCTACTTTTGAAGGTTAAGTAAAGAAAATATTTAAAATAAATAAAAAAAATTGGTTATGGGTATCCAACCGCATCGCCGAAAAATCACTTAAAATGCCCTGATGCCTTTAGTCGCCTCTTACGAACACACACGGCGAGAAATGGTGTATTGATATTCTTAACCAGCACTACACAACTTTACCACATTCTTAAAAAAATAGGTTACTCATAAAAGAAATAACAGAGATAACAGAACCAATGCTCCTTTATGCAGAGAGACTTGAGTTCAAATACTGAGTCTGGTATACATCAATGTGTTATTTCTTAAGCGATATGTGTATTAAATTTATCTAGGTTATTACAGGTGAGAGAAATCACAGCGATGAAACCCACATGGCCAAGTTATAGTTAAGAAATTCGCCAGGATCGAACAAAGACTTTGAAAGCCTCTGCCTACTATGGATCTTTTAATAAGTGAGTAAAAGGTCTATGATCGAATAATGAATTGATGAATTTATGGCAACAATGTAAAGCAATTTTAGCGCCGAATACTAAACATAGGAGTACGTGTGAAATGATTTAGTCAATTATCTCTATTAACTAACCAGTCGTTCACATTTACTATTTGCCTGTGCTATATTTTAAATTAACAACCTCGTTAATTCAGTGGGAAAACATGGACACGGATGAAAGAGGAAATGATTCGAATTCTGAGTCAGGGCTACAACTATGTAGCTTATTTATAGGCATATTTTATGCAATTATTGTATACTTAATAGTGTTGTTAAAAGAAAGAAAAAATATTTATAGGTACTAGGTAAAAAAAAAACAAATCAAACTTTCAGGCCGGAAATCCCCGAATGGATTGGCAGAGGTACTAATACTTCTGATAAGCACGTGACATTGTCACCTGGTGTTCAGAGTACCCCCGTATTGCTTGGACAGTCGCGTGATACTCACGTGATAGAGGGCAGGCCTATCGCCGTTTAGTACGAATACACTATCACACGACAAAGTAAAACTTCACCATCTGGGTTTCCTCACGATGCTTGCTGGCTAGTTGGGATTTCAGAAAAACTAGCAAAACCAGACCTTTTGATCAGAAACGGCATATAATGTGTGTCTATATATTAACTATATTTTTTCACACAGAGTAATTATAGTTTGGCGCCATGTCGGCCGAATTTGTAAATGTGTTTAACGTTTAAATTAATGATTATGATTTATGGCGGTGACATATAGTGTTATATTGTCTGAAGCTAAATTTAAGGCTAACTCGTCCAACGCCGCCGTTTATAATTATTGTTTGGCAGAATTACAAGCTATATGTTCAGTACGTTTTGTAGCGTCTCGGCTTAGATTCGCACTAACTTTTCTGTGGGTGCCGATTCAGTAAATGGTTGCTTTTATAAGAGATTTTTTTAATTGTGTGGATTTGGAGACCCATTACCAACAATATTTTGCAATGTTTTCCCTTTTTATCTTCCAAATGTTGTTGAGGAATTCCAAATTTTATTAAGCGTTGACCGTCCTTTTTGTTATTTATAGCTGTAAGTACAAGTAATATATATGTACGTAGGTCTAAGTTTGTTAAGCATTGTAATGTCAGTCTCGCAATATACGTTGACTAAAGAACTGCTGTGTGTTTCATTGTACTCCGTAAATACACATTCTAAATGAATATCAGAGAATAACATATATTTTTGTCCTTTAAGCTATTTTATTTAAATTTCAGCTAGTTTAGAAAATTTCATAAGCATTAAAATTTGTACAGAATAATTAAGTTTAGAGTAAAGTTGGTTTCTATTTTAAGATTTCTGATAGTACTAACTCGACGACATTGTTTCGAACGACAATCATTCACACGCCACATACAAAAAGTTATGTAGGGTTGCCAGCAGCCTAGTATCTCACATAGGAGTCACAACAATTTACTATTATAATAGGTAACGCTTTGTTGTAGTAGGTAGAACTCCTAAGTTACTGCATACATATTCTCATGACATCAGTTCCCATTGGGGTAGGCAGAGACTATCGATCGCCACTTTGTACGATCCTGATAAACCCCTTTAGCTTCATTTACATCCATAAGTCTTTTCCATCATCTTAACAACGAACGGTCCAGTGCTGCCCTTATCCATCAGCTTCCCGCGACCTTGACCTAGTCGTCGGTCGCCCAATGCCACTTAAGTTTTGCAACTCTTCGGGCTATGTCAGTGACCCCGGTTCTTCGCCGGATCTCCTCGTTGCGGATCGATCGCGTAGTTAAACTCCTAACATAGGGCTCTCTATTGCCCTTTGGGTATCTCGAAGCCTTCTGATGAGGCCCATTGCTAAAAGCGCCGTCTCTATATGTACGTATCTTTTTTGAATACAGAATCCAACGTTCTATAATTGGTATTAAAGTTGACAACCCTACTTCATTCCCTGGCGCCTATTAGATCACGTATGACATAATGCTCCATTGCCGCTCTCCCATGAATCCTTGTTATTTCACGCCTAATGATTTCCTGGCTTAAAACATTAATTACACCATGGAACTATCGTAGCCATAACGTTATAGTGAAGTCATACAGTAAGAATAGGTCATCGTATTTTTGTAAGTACTTTTTTTGTGTAAAATTGCGTAGAGCCGTTGTTGTTAACTGACAATATGTTTAAGAATAAGAAAGATTTTTTTTATTGGGTGACTTCTAATGGATATAGTAGTAGGCATTCTTTTTCACTAGTTTTTAGGCGACCCATTACCAAAACGATCCTTGTTTTGACCAAACTAATTTAATTTTTATAAGTCGTATAGGTATTTTCTGATTTCAATGTTATGCATGTGTGATAGTCTGCCCACTGTTACATAAAATAAAACATCTAGGGCTACTGGTGATTCTCCTACAAAAAGAACTAGATAAACCCACTATGTCATTGACACTCGGAACCACTAATCCCAGTATAGAACGGATTCTATTTGCAGACAGTATCGGCTCTGGTGTCTACAACGTTTTCAGCCAGTTAATATCGAGCACGCCGCTTTGTTTACTCTACCGAGCACGCACACTCTAACCTACTAATTTTATGTTTTCAACTAAATCGTTTCGCTTCTGCAGTGCGAATACGCTATTTATGATAAGGTAAAGATTGCAAGAAGCTGGGTTTAAAATGTATTTGCTACTAGGCGTACAACTAAATGTATTTATTTATATGGCGCACAGATCATACTGATCTATCTCTTTCCATGTTTTACGAGACATTCAAGAGATCTGGGGTATGAATATGAAGTGATTCCTAATCCTGGTGACATGCCCCCATTACCATCAAAGCAAAAAAGAATGAGAAAGCAAAACATCATTAGATGAAATATTCCGTGATGTTCTAAAGAAAAGGGCCTCTGCCACCTCCTATAGATATTAGCCGTAAACGATATTTTTTTATCATAAAACCGTGATACAACCGTGATAGCCCAGTGGGTAGAACACTTGGTAATCGTGCAAGCGACTAGTGTTCGAATCCTGGGTCGGGCCTACACCAATTTGTCTTTTCTAAAGACATATGTGTGGTGAATTTATCATGGTTGTTAACGGTGAGGGAAAACATCGTGAGGAAACCCACATGGCTGAGTTGTACTTAGTCATGTGACAGTGTATTCGTACAAAACGGCGATAGGCCTGCCCCCTATCACGTGAGTACACTGTCCATGCAAAACGTGGGTACTCTGAACACCAGGTGACAAAGTCACGTGATGTTCAGAAGTATTAGTACCTCTGCTAACCCCTTCGGGGATATTCGGCGTGAACGTTTATGTTATGTTATGTTATGTTTTATCATATTGGTCCTACCTACAATTTCGTTCGCGGAATTCAAACTCGCATCGTAGCCCAGCTAGCAAGACTACAAGCCACTACACAACTCTGTCGTCGAATATAAAAATTTGAAGACGTCCTTTATTGCTCCATCAATCATCTGTTTAAAGGGACACTTGTAATGAAAAATGACGGGTAAGTGACACGTTTTCGTGTCAACCAAATGTCGCGGGAATCTGAGTATGAGCTTTATGAGTTTGGCTTGTGTTTCGTTTTATTGGGTGACAAAACTGAAACAATTTAATGACACATACATACATATACTCACGGCTATAAATCCCTAGAAGGGGTAGCCAGAGCTAAGGAATTAGAAATCCCTCAGCCACTTTTGGAAGTTGCGTGGGGAAAAGGTGGTAAAAATAAAGGTTGTTGGTGATGGGTCTCCAACCGCATCGCCCAAAAATCCCTTAAAATGCCCCAATACCGTTAGTCGCCTCTTACGTACACCCACCGGAAGGCATGGGGTAGTGCTATTCTAAGCAGACACTACACAGCTAATGACGTAGAAGAATTATAATAAAATGTTTCAGCTGCTGTATTAAATACATTAGAAATGTATTATCTGATCTTGTAGTGTCGTGTCTTGCGAGACGGAATAGGGATTAGCGGGGCTAGTAGAAAATTTTAATGACACATTTATTTCAGCCTACGTGGTTATACAGACTGTAGCACAAACTAACCCATCTTTTCTCGCGTTTTGTTTGATTCGATTTTAGGCTTTTGGGGCTTTTATAACGATTGTTGGGCAATGTACGAGAAAAATAATTAATGTAAGGGAAGCAAGAGAGATTTGTCAAGATCGTGCTAAGTGGCAATCGATCGTTTCTGCCTACCCCATTGAAAATAATGGGCGCGAGTATAAGTAAGCAAGTAAGTAAATATTACGCAATGTGGCTGGTGACAACCTCCAATATTTTGGGAGCATAGTGTTTAACACCGAAAGTCCACGGAGGAGTGGTAAGGGTACTAAATGACTGACTGAAAATCAGTGTTGGGAGTCAAACGATTCACAAAGTAATGCTGAGTCAGTACCAATTCGCTGTTGCAGTGGCGCAAAGGACTTAGAATAAGTATTAATTAGTTTGTTTTTGTTAAGTTGTTTGTTTTCCTCTTTTTTTCATATTTAATATTGTGTTAATTTTAACTTATTTTAATAGTTATTATTTATATTATTACTTTTTGTTTGTATGTTTTTTGTGCCACACATGGCGAATAAACGTCTTTCTTCTTTCTTCTTCTTCTAAATACTTCTGCACATGACGTGATATTTTTGTCACCTGGTGTTCACGGTACCCACGTTTTATTTGGACAGTGCATCTTCGTGATAAGGTGCTGGCTACTCGCTGTTTTGTACTAATTCACTGTCATATGACTAACTTCTATTCAGGCATGTGGATTTATTGACGATGTTTTCTCTCATCGTTCGTTGATAAATTAAACATACAATCATAGCTACAAATACTCACGGCCATAAATCCCAAAAAGGATCCCAGAGCTTCAGAGCTAGAAACTCCTCAGCCACATTTGGAACTTGATAGGGGAGAAGATGATAGTAATAAAGTATATTTGGTGATGGGTCTCCACCCGCAGCGCCCAAAAACCACTTTAAAAAGCCTTAGTCGCCTCTTACGACACGTGGTTGGTAGAAACGAGTGACATTCTAAGCCGACACTACACGGCACCATCTAAATTAAACAATTTTAACTAATTTGTTATTCCATACCCAAAGCTATATCTTGAAAAACACTTAGCTAAGTCCTTCAGAAAAAAATATCAATTTTAATTATTACGACATAGAAGATTTGAATTTAACCTGTCACCATCTTACCACATTTTCACCATAGTTTATACACAAACATATATTCACGGCTGTAAATACCTAAAAGAGGAAGACAGAGCTTCTAAATTAAATATTTCTTAGCAACTTTTGGAAATAAGGAGAAAAATATTGTAATGTAAATGTTATTGGTGATGGGTCTTCCAACTGCATCGCCCTAAAAAACAATTAAAAAGCCCCAAAATTCTAAATTGACTCTTACGAACACCCACAGGAATGGGTGAAGCTGTAAAGTGTCGGCTTAGAATAGCACCCATTCACAGCTAAACATCACTTGCAATACATCTTAGTGCTTAAAAATAATTTTTACAAATTGGTGCATTCTCACACTCAAATTTAAAAATAAATTAACAATGATAAATCACTCGCATTTCTTTCAGTTCTGTGGCTCGCCACGGAACTAATGAGCAGATTTTTAGGCAATAAATTATGTTTCGTGGATCGTTTCATGTAATTAGTCTCAATGTGGTGCAGCTGATGAGCCAATCGTCCGGACAAGGATCATGGCTGCTCCTCATAATGAATGCTCCGTGATTTTCCAAGAATTACCACAGTATTTTCTTGTCTTTGCCTCAGACTAACTAAGAAACATAGGCTAGGCAAAATTTAAGTAAGGAAAATAGTAAATAGAATTAAAATAGTTTTTTGTGATATCTTGTTTATCCCTTTTAATTATGATAAGGAAAGTGGATGGTTGAAAGAAGAATCACTATTTTGGTGTAGGATATACAGATATGGATATACATTAAAATGACATACACTAAGCCCTGTTGATAGCATAAATATTTTTAAGTCATTATTTTCATTCGCCTGCTTAGAATGTCACTACTCCTTTCACCCTACGGGTGTCGGTTTCATATTTTTATGCTCACAACCCTAATCAACCAACGCCCTAACACTTTTATGGTCTGCCGATATCATGATGATACTAATACTATGACCAGAGATTTTTAGGTACCTATGCCCACCACTTTTTTTGAGGGCTGGATACTCCCCTGATATTATTATGTTTTCTATTTATTTTAATAAGTTGGACGTTTAATAAACTCACCCTAACGTGTTACATTTACATCTATGGCATTTATGGCAAGTAGTTTGTACAAAATATAAAACTAGAATGTTTGTAAAACATTGGTACCTTTGCATTACTGAATTTTATATGGAATCCTTTTTTGTTTCTTCTTTTTTAGGCCTCTCTTCACGTAGAAGGGTTGTAGTTTAAAATGATTAATTTATATTTTATACAATGATAATGTGAATCAGAATTGTAACATATGTATCGTCCAGTGCTATTAAGTGTTCATGAAATATAAACATATTTGTAATGTTCTTGGGAATACCCCATATTTTTCCAGAATGCGAGATTTGTATATTTAGGTACATAATTAAATATTTTATATGTGTCACCTATGTAAATATTAAAATCCTTCGACATCTCGACTATTAAATTGGACCATTATTGTTTTGGTAACATATAATTCTAAGAAAACGTTGCTGCCAAAAGCATTATCCTTCTCTTTGACTTTGTCTTAGTCGAGTAAAAAGTGGTATTGAAACTGCCTACAACATTTTTAAACTTTAATTAAGATTTTAGCCTAGCGAGCCTCAATCCGTTTTTCATAACTCACACTCCATACTTTTCCACCAGTCCGAGTCTCACCTACGAGTACAAGATTCGTATAATGAGATCGTCTGCGCATGCGCGTTACTTCTTCGAACTTGACCTTCGAAAGGGTTTAAATATCGAACACTATTTCCGCGGGATTAAGTGTTTACACTTGTGTGTTTACTGTTTATATTCGCGTAGCCGGGAGCTCTGTTTTGAGTATTAAATAACCATTTGTTATATTTATAAGTGTATAAATGTAGTTTTATTATAGATTTATAAGACTGGCGGAAAACTGGTACATATTAGAGGCGATTTTGTTTAAATGCTACGTTTATATGAACCGTTTGTTATCGTTTTTTGGTCTATTTTTAAGCTATACGCATGTTTCTTTCTCTAGCGATTTTTTGTTTCTTTCACATGCTTTTAAATTGGTTTTTATTCTATTGCTCCATTTATATACTATACAAACTAAGCATGCTGCAAATCCCAGGAATAATAACAAACGTTATGTACCGATGTACAGACTAAATAGAGTAATTTATGGGGCTCTTCCGTCTTTTGACAAAGCTTCCGCTGTAGTTTTTATGTAGTTCTATTTGATTTGACTATGTCAAATCAACCTTAATTCGAAAGAGAATTCGTGTTTTTTTTTAATTTTTGAAAGAATTGTTTCTTAGCCTCCATCGACTTAATGATATGAACAAGCGATGGCTTCAAAAGCATTTTTTTTTAACAAAATATCATGCTATCAAAACTTATGAACCTCTCTGAAAGCACAGCCAGCCAACAGAACAAGAAACCAACTTTTTAAATAGATTGTGCATTTACGGAGAAATAGCTTAACATATGTATACTCACGCCCATTATTACAATATTTAACCTCTCTAAATTCGTTTACATACTCTCTTATTCTTCGTACTTCTGACGCCTGCTTTTTGAGCACACTCGCTATTTGATCCAAATGTGTCCTCCGAGGTCGTCCTCTTCTAACATAACCATCCTAAATAGGAAAATGATTGGAATTGGTGATTTCTACTCCTGAATCTAGACTCAGAGGTATTACAATATATAAGGTAATAATTTTTTTGAAGGAAAACTTAGCCATAATTACACACACATACTCACGGCTATAATTCACTGGAAGGGGTAGCCAGAGCTAAGGAATTAGAAATTCCTCAGCCACTTTTGGAAATTTGAGTGGGGAAAAGATGGTATAATAAGGTTGTTGGTGATGGGTCTCTAACCGCATCGCCCAATGTTCCCTTAAAAGCCCCAATACCGTTAGTCGTCTCTTACGTACACCCGCCGGTAGAAATGGGGTAGCGCTATTCTAAGCCGGCGCTACACAGCTATAATAAGCCATAATCAGTAGACATAGAATAACTTATGCAGAAACATGCAGTGGCGCCACCCGAGGCTTATCTCGCATAAATACTACTAATTATCGTGCTAATTGCAAATGGCGATACATTTCGAGTTTCATTCTGACAACACAATCGATAATAAACATCTATACGTCTGTCTGTGCATACAAATTGATTTATAATCGATGCATTTATTGATCCGATGCAATCGGTTGGGTTTAAATTGTAAGTCCTATCTAGGGTTGCCAACTGTAAAAGGTGGTTGCTCTCTTACCTCCCAAAGTACAGATTAAACATGATTGGAAAACACAATAAATTTAACTTTTTGAAATACTTACTTACTTATACTCACGCCCATTATTCCCATAGGGGTAGGCAGAGACTATCGATCGCCACTTAGTACGATCTTGACAAACCTCCCTAGCTTCCCTTACATTCATTATTCTTCTCGTACATGCTCTTTTATTCTTCTCACTTCGGACCCCCGCCTTTATAAAAACGTTTTCTATCTGGGCAAGAAACGTTTTACGAGGCCGTCCTCTACTAACAATCCCATCCACATTGGCTCTATATATCTCTTTCGCTACTTTATTTTCATCCATCCTCTCTATTTCTCTCTCATATTTAAATTATATTCGAATTAAAATTGGGTGAAGAAAAAACCATGGTTGGTGATGGGTCCAACGGTCACTTAAAATCCTAAATCAGCTCTAACAACATTAAAAATGGATAAGTGGTATTCAAAACCTGATCAAATATATTTTGTTAGATTGTGAAGAACGGAATAACCAAAGCTTCAGAATTAAATATTCTACTGCCACTTTTGCAAATTGAGAGTGGAACATACATACATATACTCACGGCTATAAATCCCTTAACGGGGTAGCCAGAGCTTTGGAATGAAATTTTTCCTCAGCCACTTTTGGAAGTTGATTGGGAAAAAATGGTTATAATGAGTTTATGTGGTGACAGTTCTCCAACCACATCGCCCAAAAATCCCTTAAAAGCCTCAATACCGTTAGTCGCCTCTAACGACACCCGCGGAAAGAAATGGTTTGGTGCTTCGCTAAGCCTACACCGCTAATTCTTTTTATTAAGTGAAATTGCTAGTACAATGTAGTGCCGGCTTAAAATGACACTATCCCTTTCGGCGACTTCCCGGGCGAAGCAGTTGGAGACCCATCACCAATGATTCTTTATTGCTACCATCTTTTCCCTTATAAACTTCCAAACGTGACTGAGGAGTTTTTAGCTCTGAAGCACTTGGTGCCCCTTTTTAGGATTTCTGGCAGTGAGTGTATATATTTATTAGGTGAAATTGATTCCATCACCAATATAAAAATAGCTGTGTGTCGGTTTAGAATAGCACTACCCCATTTCTTCCGGTGGGTGTACGTAAGAGGCGACTAACGGTATTGGGGCTTTTTAAGGGATTTTTGGGTGATGCGATTGGAGACCCATCACCAACAACCTTTATTCTACCAGCTTTTCCCCACTCAACTTCCAAAAGTGACTGAGAAATTTCCTTCTTAGCTCTGGCTACCCCTTTTAGGGATTTATAGCTGTGAGTATATGTATGTATGTATGTACCAATATAAAACTCATCCATTTTTGCGTTTAAAATTTGGTAACCCTAATGGTTGCATACACATGAACCTTAAAAAGATAAAGTTGGCGATTAGTTATCGTTTAAAGCTTGAAAATTGACTTTGTTGCACGACTCTGTTGTATGAAATAACTATTTATTAATCTGAGGATGTGTTATTATTGCAATTTAGCTTTAATTACACCCTACCACGGCGCCACGTCTATATCAGACCCTTTCTAATTTTAAAAGTTATAAACTTGGTGGTTGTATATCACACCGCTTATCGTGCTGAAGATAAGGGTTCAAATCCCGGGGTAACTATTCAATAATCTGTGTCCCGGGTCGATCGGCCGGTCCCTACGCCAACTTGTCTATTCTAAATTCATATGTGTGGTTAAATTATCATGGTTGTTAAAGGTGAGGGAAAACATCGCGAGGAAACACATCGCTAAGTTGCACTTTGTCATGTTACAGTGTACAAAACGTGAGTAAACTGTCCAAGCAAAACGTGGGTACTCTGAACACCTAGTGACACTGTCAAGTGATGTTCTGAAGTATTAGTACCTCTGTCAACCTCTTTTGGGATATACGGCGTGAACGTTTGAGCTGAGTTGAGTTTAGTTGTATTTCAATTTAAAGTGGCTGAATATTAATCTGGGTTTCTGTATATCTTTGTTTGGGATTGTTGTTGTTGGGATTGTCCGCTGTGTAGTGTCGGCATAGAATAGCACTACCCCATCTCGTCCCGTGGGTGTTTCGTAGGAGTCGACTAAGGGAACAGGGCTTTTCCATCTTCGCCCTTACACCAATCCAAGGTCTGCCGTGCCGAGGGATGCGTGGCCAGGGGTGAGCCTGGTCTCTAGCGTGCCGCCGTCCCGGAGCTTGGTGCACTCCGGGTACTAAATAACCTTACCTAGTCAAGCGGGGCTCTGGCTAGGCGGACAGTTCATTTCCCTTGCTTTTCGTGGGGTCCAAATGTGTTTCCAATCAAAAATAAAACACGATGGCGGCGATATGGCTCGCCACCTATCACGCCGTGGTTCCTCGCGTGGCGAAAAGTGGGCTGAAGAGACCCGCTTTGGTACGATGAATGTGTGTGGAGGGATGCATGAAAAATTAGATGAAGTATGTTTGATTATGAAAGAAAGAAACCTAGATTTTCTGTGTGTAAATGAAACGAAGCGCAAGGAAAAAGAGTTTTCACAACTTGGCCCATTTACAGCTATCTGGTCGGGAGTTGCCGAGAGTGACAGAGCTTGCCAAGGCGTGGGACTTCTAATATCTGAAAGGATGGCTAAGTGCATGAAAGATTATGCATGTGTGAGTCCAAGGCTCCTATGGATAAAGGTGAAAGTGGGGCTGGTCCGGATGCGCATAATTTGTGTGTATGCTCCGGACATGTCCAAATCACTATCCGAGAGGGAGGACTTTTGGAATTTGTTAGACGATGTTGCGAATGGGTGTGATCAGAATGAGAGAATTGTTATGTTAGGAGATTTTAATGGTTGGGTTGGGGTGTCACGCAACGGTTGTGAAAGAGTTTTAGGAAAGTTTGGTGATAAAAAAGTGAACGAGAATGGGGAGAAAGTGATTGATGTATGTTTGGGGAGGAATCTTTGTGTTACGAACACGTTGTTTGAACACAAAGATATCCATATGTATACTAGACAGAGGGGAAGCGAGAGAAGTAGGATAGATTTTGTGATAGTGGATGAAAGGCTAAGAGCAAAGGTTGTTGACACCAGAGTCTACAGGGGCATTAACGTTGGCACAGATCACTTCCTCGTGATATCACGATTGAGGGGACTGTGCAAGCGTTGGCGTCACAGGGCCAAAGTGTCAACAACTGAATTTGCGAGAATAAAAGTGGAGAAATTGGAAGAGGATGAAAATATTAGAGATGTATATATGAAGAAATTGGACGACAGGCTAAGTTGCGTGGAGATGAAGGATGAATTGGAAATAGAAGAAGTATGGGATGTGCTCAAATCGTCAATGGTTGAATGTGCGACGGAAGTATGTGGATTGAGTAAAAGAACAAATAGACCACCAACAAGTTGGTGGGATAAAGATGTGAAAGAGGCAGTTGGAGATAAGAAGAAAGCTTGGTTAGATTTACTAGCGATTAAAGCTAGTAAACGAATGGATGCGAGAGTAACCGATGATGTAGTGAAGAATAGTGAAGATGAATATAAGAGAGTTAAGAATGAGGTTAAGAAGAAAATAGAAAAGAAAAAGCGTGATTTGATAGAATGGTGTGAGAGGAAACTCTCTGATAATTTCCGGAATAACCAAAAGTTGTTCTGGAAATATATCCGGAAAGAAAAGGGAGTTTCCCAAAACACGAGAGTGAATGTAGTGAGAGATGAACAGAGTGAATTGGCGACGGATGAAAGTAGCATAAGACGAGTATGGAAGAACTATTTTGAGGGACTCTTTGAAAAAGAGGATTCACCTATTACTTCGCCAATTGGCAGCAATGTTGACTGGAATGAGGCATTGGGTGACAGTAGTGACAGTGAGATTAGTATGGAAGAAGTAATGAAAGCATTGAAAAGTATGAAAGTAGGGAAAGCGGCAGGGTACGATAGGATAAGTATCGAAATGCTGAGGGCTGGTAAAGGGTTGGTGGCTTCCTGGCTGTACTTCCTTTTTCAAAAGTGTTGGTCGAGTGGTAAAGTACCACGAGATTGGTGCAGGGCAGTAATTGTGCCCTTATACAAAGGAAAAGGGTCACACCAGGAAGCTAAAAACTACCGCGGAATCAGCCTACTCAGTGTTGTCGGTAAATTGTATGCAAAGGTATTGATTGTAAGAGTGATGAATGAAACAGATGACAAAATTTGGGATGTGCAAGCAGGATTTAGAAAGGGAATGGGATGTATGGATCAAATCTTCTCTTTAAGGAGCATCACTGAAAAGTTCTTAGCCAAGAATCGAAAAGTGTATTGCTCCTTCATAGATTTAGAGAAGGCGTATGATAGGGTGGTAAGGAAGTATTTGTGGGAGGTGTTATCCAAGTTCGGCTTGGGGAGCCAACTTATACGTGCGCTGGTATCACTCTATGAGGATTCTAGTGCATGTGTAAGAATAAACGGGGAAAACACAGACTGGTTCGGTATCTCTAGGGGTGTCCGACAGGGATGTGTAGCTTCTCCGTGGCTCTTCAACTTGTTCATGGATGACTGTCTGATAGAGTTGCGTGAAAGTGATTATGGACTGAGAATGGGTGGATTCGTCATCAAATGCCTCTTATATGCTGATGATCAAGTGTTACTTGCATCGTCGGTTGAGGAGTTGCAAGAGATGATGAATATCGCATGTGCGTCGTTTGAAAGAAAAGGAATGAGAGTAAATGTGGATAAAACCAAAACCATGGTTTTCGAGAGAGAGGAGAATATGACTGAATGCGTGATTGAGATCAATGGTAAGAAAGTGGAACAAGTGAAAGAGTTCGTATATCTGGGAATTTTGTTTACTAGGGATGGAAAGTGTGATGAAGACATTGAAAGAAGAGTAAAAAAGGGTAATGCGGTAAATGGAGCACTGGATAGTCTCATGTCTAGTCAATCGGTGTCCGAAAAGGCCCGAATGGCTGTGCATGATGCTGTCCTCGTTCCTACGCTTATGTATGGCAGTGAATGTTGGGTGTGGCAGAAGAAGCATGAAAGCAGAGTAAATGCAGTAGAAATGAGATCCCTCAGAAAAGTTTGTAATGTAAGGTTATGTGATCGTGTGAGGAATGATGTGATTCGTGAAAGGTGTGGTGTAAAAGATGATATTGTTAGAAAGATAGAAAAAGGAATGTTGAGATGGTTTGGGCACATAGAGAGGATGGATGACAGTAAAGTGGTGAAAGAGATATATAGAGCCAATGTGGAAGGTAATGTTAGTAGAGGACTTAGATCAAATAGAAAATGTGCTCAAAAAGGCAGGTGTCCGAAGTACGAAGAATAAAAGAGCATGTATGAAAAGATTGATGGATGTGAATGAAGCTAGAGAGGTTTGCCAGGATCGTACAAAGTGGCGATCGATAGTCTCTGCCTACCCCAATGGGAACTAACGGCGTGAGAATATGTATGTATGTATATGTGGGATTGTTACTGTAAATTTAGGCTAGTTAAGTAAACAAATATGACATAGGTAATAACTAGGAACCTACTCTGGAGTATGGACATAGGGAATTAAGTGTTTCATTCTCAAGAATACGTACTTCTGCAACCCTACCCACTATCGGGGGTATACAATATGGATGCTCGAGAGAGTAATTTTTTAAATAGTTTTAAAATGGTTAGGCTAGATAAATTGCCTAGGAACAGACATAATTGAATGACTCAGCTTCCTCCGAAAGGTCGGTCAACTAATAAACGTAGGAGTACTCATAACTCTTCGCTTTCTTGTTGCCAATCTGTTAGCAGTGTGTAACATAATTACAATTCCTCAATTAATAGGTTTAATAATTTGTATAATTTCAGCTGGGATGTCAATTTGTTTAACAAAAAATTTATGCTTTTCTACACGTTTTTATTAGCTTCACCTGTATGTAAGTAACCGACTCCTTCAAACTAGATTTTGACCTACTTTAAACGGACCGATTAAATTCAAATTTTGTACACTTATAAATAATTTCAGATGATCCGGTATTAAAAAGTTAAAAATAAATATTATTTAAAAAAGAAATAAAAACACGTTAGAATAATTCCCAATATAAGCTGAAAAACATGTCTAAGCGTGAGGCGTTCTGTGCCATATTTTTCGTCTATCGAGCCACCGATTGACTGCTGAGCTAGTAGTAATATTTTCTATTTGTTGTTATAGCGGCAACGGAATTACAGCATTTGTGAATTTCAGCTATCTAGTAGAGCTATCACGGTTGAGGAAATTCAGCCTAGAGACAGAGAGACAGACATCGGAGGCTTGGTAATTGGGTCCCGTTTTAGATTTGGCACGGAACCCTAAAAAATATCCTTTGTCCTATTCTGGTTCTGTGCCACCTCTCCAACAATTTTCAGCGAACTCGGTTAATCTGTTCTTGAGTTATAAATAGTGTAACTAACACCACTTTCTTTTACATATATGGATTTAGTTTATAAAACTAGATTTTAAATTACATACATACATATACTCACGGCTATATTTCCCTAGAAGGGGTAACCAGATCTAAGGAATTATAAATTCCTCAGCCACTTTTGGAAGTTGAGTGGGGAAAAGATGGTAAAAATAAAGGTAATTTTAAATTAAAACACAGTAAATAATTTCACGTTTAGTGGTTGAAAGTTATAACATATTTATGAATACTTTCTGTTCTTTTCTTAGAGTCTTCTTCTAAAACTTAGGTACTTTAAATGAATATCATCCAAATCAGATATTGTACGTTGGCCAGAGATACAATATAACAAGATGCGCATAATAATATAAAACGGCTGGTAGGTCCTCGCATGATGACTCTTTAGAGATATGACGGGGTGGGAGCCTCATCAATCATGGTAGTTAATCATATCCTAACCATTAAAGGATCAAGGACATTTTATTGGTTTAATTTGTCTTAATGGCTTTGATTACTTAACATAATTCGAGAGCATATCTGCGTTACAACGCATATCAATTTGAAAGATGATTTAAGTTTAATTTTTTGATGTTCTTTGTTTGAATTTGGTTTGGGAATTCATTCGTGGCCAATCGGGTGGCGTTATTTTTTTTTTAGTTAGCCTGTGAGACCTATCCAAAACACCCCCATATATGTTCAGCGATTATTAATAGTTTTCAAGTCATGTTTCTTTTTGAAAATTTAGGGATTATCCAGATTTTTCAAGAAATCTTTGTATTATCCTTCAGCCGTCAAAATGCAGTTGTGTTTTCAGTAATGTTCCTTTTACATTCATCTAATTTTAGGGTAGGCAGAGGCTGTAGATCGCTACTTTGTACGATCCTGAAAAATCTCTCCTGCTTCTGTCACATTCATATTTTTTTCATACATGCTCTTTTATTCTTTTCACGGCGAATAATGCCAAAAATTTGGTAACTACCTTTAGAAGTTGAGCGGGGAAGAAATGAAAAAAAAAGTTTTTCATTTGGTAATTTTCGGTTCTGCCTATGCCCACGGGAACCCATTACCAACGATCTTTTCTTAACCATCTCTATCATCATTATCAACTACCAAAAATTATAAAGGTATTTTTATATTTGGCTCTAGCTACACCATTTCAAATTATAGCTGTATATACCCGAAGGGGTTGGTAAGGGTACAAATACTTCTGAACATCACGTGACATTGTCACCAGGTGTTCAGTGTACCCACGTTTTGCTTGAAAAAAAGTTGTACCAGTGTATCCTTTGTACAACTCAGCCATTTGGGTTTCCTCACGATGTTTTCCCTCACCGTTAACAACCATGATAAATTACCTACATATATGTCTTAAGAGAGGACAAATTGGTGTAGGCCCGACCCAGGATTTGATCCTTCATCGCCTGTACGATAAGCGGCGTTTTATCCACTGACCTATCGGCTGCTGTAAGTATAGGTAGGCCTAATATAAAAACTTCGTAAACAAATCACAATACAAATACAGAGGAGCAATGAAGCATGTAATGAGAGCGTCCCGACTTTGGCCCATTACACATAACACAATACAGCAGCGCTACAAGACGAATTGCAGTAGATATAACTGTTTTGGTGTTTGTATCGTTCAGATATTGTTATGCTATAATGGTATCGGTAGATTGTTTGCATCATTTGTATTGTTGATTGGAAAAGTGACTGCATACCAGAGTAGATTATGTGCTACTGCTCCATTTATTTTTGGTGGCAGCGTGAATAATAATATGTGTAATTCTAGAAAAAAAGCATACGTTTATTTTTTTAACGTTATATATCCAATAACGGGTTGGTAGAGATACTAATACTTTTGGACATAACGTGACAACGTCGCCTAGTGTTCAGAGTACTCAAGTTTAGCTTGGTCAGTGTACTCACGTGATACAGGGTAAGCCTATTGCCGCTGTTGCTATTTATATTATAAAGCTTACATACATACATATACACACGGCTATAAATCCCTAGAAAGGGTAGCCAGAGATAAAGATTTAGAAACTCCTCAGCCACTTTTGGAAAATTGAGTGGGGAAAAGATGGTTAAATAAAAGTTGTTGGTGATGGGTCTCCAACCGCATCGCCCAAAAATCCCTTAAAAGTCCCAATACCGTTAGTCGCCTTTTACGTACACCCACCGGAAGAAATGGGGTAGTGCTATTCTAAGCCGACACTACACAGCTAAACACTATAAAGCTTATATGTTTAAAAAACATATTTTAGACTAATCTTAACTTTTTCTGATCCTTTGCCTTTCAGTGCTCGCACCAAATAGCCGTTGAATTTACTTAAAATAAAATATGTATCAATCAAAACTATTAACATACACATACATACACATATACTCACGGCTATAATTCCGTAGAAGGGGTAGCCAGAGCCAAGGAATTATAAATTCCTCAGCCAGTTTTGGAAGTTGAGTGGGGAAAAGGCGGTAATATAAAGGTTTTTGGTGATGGGTCTCCAACCGCATCGCCCAAAAATCCAATAAAAAGCCCCAATACCCTTAGTCGCCTCTTACGACACCCGTGGGTAGAAAGGGGTAGCGACATTCTAAGCCGGCACTACACGGCAAAACTATTAACTGTATCTCATATAAAGAGATAACCAGCAGAGGTTCGAAAATATTAGGTATTTTATAAGTTGAGCTCGTTGAGCTTGATTAAAACTGGGAATTGAAGTATTGTTGGTGTTGAGTTGTCAATCGATATGTCCACCAATCACTTGTGCAATACATGCAGACCCTCAAATTCATCTATTGTATTAAAACGTATCTGAATACAACAAAAACTTCAACCAACAATAGTTCCACGAAACCACTATTAGAAACACAATTCGATAAAGATAAAATCAATTTAAAATCATTAACAACACTCAAAGGCGTCTGTAGATCGCGTGGTGATGAGACAAATTACTAAATTGCATTGTAGAGCCATACGGCGTTTATATCAACAAATCATTTCGTTTATAGTTCAATTGTTCGAGAAGTCAAACTTGCGCGGGAGACAGTTCGATGTTCCGATCTATTGTAATTAGATGTGATCGAATGATATATCGGTTAACAATTGACTTGGGAAAATGGGTTCGATTAGAGACTGTTAGTGTTAGTGATTGTTGGTAGGCGCAAGTACGAATGAAAGTTATCAAGAACTTCTTTGTCGCTCTTTTTGATGTCAAACTGATACGAGTAATACCTTTTTCCGTTTTTTACATCAGGAGAAAAAAAAGCGGCCAAGAGCGAGATGGACTCGCTAATGAAGGGTTCCGTAGCAGCACTAGCAGCAGGTAGGTAACATAGTAATATTTCAGTGAAATTAATAAATTAGGTAAGTAATTTGATTTATGACGTTTAAAAATAGAACTACTGGCTAGATCTCATTCAAACCAATTTTCGTTAGTAGTTTGTATAGTAATACACATCATATATTTTTTTCAGTTTTATCATGCCCATATTTTAGAAGTTACGGGGGGGGGGACACACATTTTACCACTTTGGACAAGTCTCTCGCGCAAACTATTCAGTTTTGAAAAAAATGATATAAGAAACCTCAACATCATTTTCAAATACCTTTTGATAGATACCCCACACGTATAGGTTTGATGAAAAAAAAAATTTTGAGTTTCAGTTATATGTATGGGGAACCCTAAAAATTTTGGATTTTTTTCAGGTTTAATTTTAAAATCTTAATGCGGTTTACAGAATACATCTACGCACCAATTTTCAATAATGTAGTTCTTATAGTTTCGGAATAAACTGGCTGTGACATACGGACGGACGGACGGACGGACAGACAGACAGACATGACGAATCTATAAGGGTCCCGTTTTTGCCATTTGGCTACGGAACCCTAAAAAGGAAGAAACAAGAAAGAAATACTGATAGATATTAAGTTACGCATACGTATAATAATAGTCATACATACTCACGGCTCTAAATCCTTAAAAGGGGTAGTCAGAGGTTTAGAGCCAGAAACTTGTCAGCCACATGAAGGAGTTGATTGGGGGCAAGATGGTAGAAACAAAGTATCTGCAAAAAAACAATTATACTGGATATATAGTATTTTCGACCGCAGCTCTGCCGTGACCGTGTGCGTATGCATAATTGTTTTTTTTTTGTCTCTTATTTTAAGACCTTTTTTTAATTACTCAAACGTCGCTATCAACATAAAGGTGCAGTTAACTTATAGTTGCATTTTGAAATATTTATTTTTTTCCTAGATATAATTTTACATCTTCTAAGGCAAGTGGTGATCTTTGTCGGACACCTGTGTCCAGCAGTGGACATAGGTGTCCTGGTAGGTACAGGCTGATGAAATGAAATTAAATTAAATTAAATGAAGCATTTTTTCGACGATTATAGGTGTAAAGGTCTTCAGGTATTTACAAGTGCGCAATCCATAATCTGCCTTAAATGGGCGTTCGAATATTTATCATTATTAATCTTATATAAATCATGCGAGCTAAAGAAATAATGTCAACAAAAACCTATAAACTACTGGAACCAATACAATACACATGATGATGAGGGAAGTGAAATTATTATCCTTTAGCAGACTCGTACCTCGTTTTGACCAACATACGCGTTCAAATACGAAGGTTTATTATTAACAGACTACCATTCTCGACTAAAATGAGTCTATCAAGTCAATTAGACAGTTCTTATTCTCACAGCTGACATCACCGCTACTAAAACAATAGTTAATCTATCTCTACCCATCACCATACCCAAATTGGTGTGGCTGGAACGGAGGTCACGCGCTTATATGGAGTTGAATTAGATCTAGGTACTTGGTTGCTGTGCCGTGGTAGGATTTAACATATGTTTTTGTAGGTAGAAAATGGCGTGTCTGAGATTGTTCGTGTAAGAAATAGTCAGTGTTTAGTTCCTATCGGGTTGAGTAGAGCATATCTATGACGACTTTGTACGATCCTGACAAACCTCTCGAACTTCGTCTTTTTTTTTCTTTATGTGTTTAAATTTGCGTGACTATTATGTAGAGTCAACTTCGAATGGCACCACCTGATTCGTACGAAGTCACCAGAAATTTTCGGCTTCTCTAGGGATTGAACTACAACTCCTTAAAAATATAGTGCTGACACATTCAAACTAATTACCACAAATCAAATATCAAATTCCTTATTATCATCATCAGCTAGAAGATGTCCACTGCTGGGCATAAGCTCCCAGCGAAAATCATGCTGCTCTCCATCAGTTTCCCTCGACCTTGACCACCTGGCCTATCCATCTGTGGGAGATCTATCCGCACTGTGTAGTATGGTACGTGGCCGCCACTCCAAAACCCCAACCGGCCAGAGATTAGTACATGATCGTGGTAATGCTAAAAGTTTTCCTCGTTACTGACACTGTTTTATACTAGAACTGAAATAGTGCGATTTTTTTTATTTATTTATTTATTCGTTGACCACCAACAGCAAACACAACAAACATGGCACAGAACATACAATTGTTTTACAAAGCCAATGACAGGTGATCACAATTACCAGTTCAAAACAAAAGAGGAACGAAATTAAGGCGGTTGCCCGCGAAAATACAGCAAGTTCATAAGAAAAAAGAAAAATAATAATATTATAAATAACGTTTAAAAAATACAAGGAAAGAAAGAGAATAAAAATATAAAAATATGAACAAAACCAAAAAAAGACCGTGAATGATGATACTATGATGGTAATGTATATAGGTATGTGTGTGTGTGTGTGTGCGTGTGTGTGTGTGTGTGTGTGTGTGTGTGTGTGTTTGTGTGTGTGTGTGTGTGTGTTTGTGTATGTGTATATGTATGTTTTAATTATGCTTATACTGGTTAACTTTGACTTGTTTTAAATGTTTCTATAACATTCTTACGAAATTCAAATCTGTTTGAAAAAAAAGGGTCCAAATCACTAAAGTTGTTGTTGAATTCGTACAAAATACGGCGGATGGGAGCATTTTGAGAGTAGTTTGTTCTTGAGTGTGGAATATGAAACAAAGATTTTTGCGTATGTCGGGTTCTGTAAGAAGGGGTGTTAATTCCGATTTGACATAAAATGTTGGGGCTATCTATGCGGTCATTCAACAAATCGTGTAAAACAGACATATCTGTAAGTAAGCGACGTTCATCAAGTTTGAGGACTTCGTGATATTTACACGATGATACGTAATCCTTGTTCCATACTCGAGCTCTGTAATTTAAATGTTTAATGAAAGTGCGTTGCACGGATTCAATTTTATGAGCATATTTTATATATTGGGGAAACCAGACGGAGGAAGCAAACTCGAGGATACTACGAACGTAGGCATTATAAACTGTCTTTATGCAGTTGATGTCAGTAAATGGTTCACAGACTCTCATGACAAATCCTAGATTTTTGTAAGCCCTATCTACTATTTTCTCAATATGGTGTTCAAATGTAAGTTTTGAGTCTAGAGTAACTCCCAAATCTCTCACCGTATTATCTCTACCAATGGGAGTATTATCAATGTAGTATGTCGCACTGATTGGTGAAGAACTACGTGTGAATGATATTATCATACATTTAGATGCATTTACATTGATCCTGTTAATTTTATAATACCGTGTCAAGCGATCTAGGTCACTTTGAATATTTTGACAGTCGTTTTCATTGCGAATACTGTGATAAATTTTTGTGTCATCTGCATACATTAAAAAGTTGCAATTTTGGAAAACAGTGTATATATCATATAAATAAACGTTAAACAACAGAGGACCTAGATGTGAACCTTGCGGAACACCAGAAGGAACATTAATGTAATCTGATTTGAAACCTCCTAACACTGCAGCTTGATGGCGATTAAAGATGTAAGACGTGGATAAATACATTACGTATTCAGTTATTAACCGTGTAAAGCTGGGTTAGAATGTCACTACCCTTTTCTACCCATGGGTGTCTTAGAGGTGACTATGGATATGGGGCTCTACTAGTGGTTTTTGGGCGGACCCATCACCAACGATACTTTAATTCTACCATCTTGTCCCCTATCAACTTCCAAATGTGGGTGAGGAGTTTCTAGCTCTAAAGTTCTGGCTACCCCTTTCTGGGATTTATGGCCGTGAGTATATTTATGTATATGTATGTACATTACATATTCCACAATTTTTGCCACGAAATACATAATTCATGTTCAGTACACGAGGCGCCATAGATATCGGTCGTGACATTCAGACCTAATGTTTAGATTAGTTGAATCATACATTACCGACATACTTTTAGACAAAGACTTAACGGTATGAAGAGGTCAAGTTCGATTTTACTCTTGCGCATTATTTTTCACATACATGCATATACTCACGCCGTTAGTTCCCATTGGGGTAGGTAGAGACTATCGATCGCCACTTTGTACAATACTGGTAAACCTCTCTGGCTTCGTTCACATTCACATCCATCAATCTTTTCATACATGCTTTTTTCTCTCTCTCTCTCTCTCTCTCTAAATCTAATCTCTCTAGAAAAAAAATGATTTTGTTTACATTATCAATTGATGCATCATAACAACTTATTTAGGAACAATAAAGCTTGGTATTTCTGCTATGTAATATCAGCTTAGAATACCACTATACGATCTGTTTCTATGGGGTTACGTACGAAATGGCCATTAGGTTATTAACGCCCGATTTCTGAATTGAGTATTCCAGCTGAGAACAACTTAAGTATCGTTAACGATACTTAAGTTGTCATTGAAATCTTAACAACTGAATGAAACAAAACGATACTTAAGTCGTTCTCAGCTTGAATACTCAATTCAGAAATCGGGCGTAAGTAATTGATCGGTGGTTAGGTTAATTTAGAAACATATCATTTTTTTACCATACTTTTTAACCGACTTCAAAAAAAGGAGTGTTCTCAACTCGACCGGTATCTTTTTTTTTTTTTTTTTTTTTTATGTTTGTTCGCCGGTTACTTTGCCATTTATGAACCGATTTTGATTATTATTTTTTTATTCGAAAGAAGATACTCCCGGATTGGTACCATGATGAGGATATCAGGGTCTGATGATGGGATCCTGGAGAAATCGAGGGGAACCCTCAAAGTTTATAGGCAAATGTACCGCGTTTTACATATTTTCTGAACTTATATTGGCATTTGCTTCTGAAAATCATATTGTTATGCTGCTGAGCTGATGATAGAAGGTGTGGATCCTCAATCACTAGGTATTAGGAAACAGTTCTTTCCACATTCTATATAGATTTATACTCCTCTTCGTAGCTTTTATGAAGAGAAGTACAGGTTCAGTAAACATTTCTTTTGTTATGTTATTGTTACCGAGAAAGTACCATGAGACCAGGATCTGATGATGGCATCCCAGGAAATCGAGGGGACTGTCGAAACTCACAATTATGTGACAGTGTATTTGTTCAAAACGCCGATAGGCCTGCCCTGTATAACGTAAGAACACTGCCTAATAAATCGTGGGTACTCTGAACAACAGGTGACAATGTCACGTGATATTCAGAAGTATTACTACCTCTGCTAACCCCTTCAGGGATATTCGGCGTGAGCGTTTGAGTCTTTCTTGAGATGTAGAATTGAAGACCATCGCCTTTCGAAGGATTTTAAGAACAATGTAAGGTTACATATGGTTGAGCCTATTTAATATCGTACTATAATAGAAATACCGGAAATACGAAGAATAATACAGTAACTGTCGCTTCCTCATCCGAGAGGCATCTTTGCCAGGTCTACCCATCTCTAAAACTCGTAAAATAAAATAATTTTTAACAAAAAGAAAACCGACTCATAGAAAAACAACCGAAAATAAACAATCTAGTACTAAAAAGTACGAAATAAGTTTTTTTAATTGAATATGAGTACTGTGATTGATACCTTAGCAATTTCTTTATTCCACACGCGTCAGTTCAACCTACCTAAATATTACAATTTTCTTAAATTAATTTATGAGTCGGTGCCAGAGAAACAAAAGTAAATTCACCCTGCTATCTATCTCTGATTATTACAATCTAAACAATATATATCTATCGCCTAACGTTTTAAATGATAATACGTACAAAAATCAATTTACCCTACAACTACAAGGTACCCTACATTTTACATGTATATGAAGTGCGAAATACACACTTCTTATTATCAATTATCATCGAGGCTGGCACCGGCTCACAAATTAATTTAAGAGAATTTTAAGATTTAGGTAGGTTGAACTGACGCGTGTGGAATAAAGAAATTGCTAAGGTATCAATCACAGTACTCATATTCAATTAAAAAAACTTATTTCGTACTTTTTAGTACTAGATTGTTTATTTTCGGTTGTTTTTCTATGAAGTCGGTTTTCTTTTTGTTAAAAATTATCTCTTGAAACTTCCGGAAGTGACTCAAGATGTTATTATTTCACAGTTCTGGCTTACCCCTTTTAAGAATTTAAGCCACAATTATAAGTAAGTAGGCGAATGGATGTAATCCGTGTTGTCGCCGTGGGCTCTCTAACATCCAAGCATTACACAGTACTGTCAATGGTGTATCAAAATGTAGCCCGTAGAAGCCTGATTATGGTAATAGATATATACATATACTCACGTTCATATATCCTAAAAAGTGTTGACCAATGCTTCAGAGCTAGAAACTCCTCAGCCACATTTGGAAGTCGATAGGGCACAAGATGGTAGAAATAAAGTATCGTTGATGATAAGTCGCCAAAAGCATCGCCCAAAAATCACTTACAAAGTTCCGTACTCTTAGTCGTCTCTTACGACACCCATGGTACATCCTAATATTAACATTACATTTCCTCAAATATTCCTAATAATTCGGTGTACTTCTATACAGCAACTGGGTCGACATGGAGTTAATTGGCATGGCTCCGCGATGTGATAGCGATTCAGTGCGAAAGACATTATAGTTTATCTAATCAGCCATTTATTAATGTCCAAGTCTTAGTGGGTACAATATTAACATACATACATACATATACTCACGGCTATAAATCCCTAGAAGGGGTAGCCAGAGCTAAGGGATTCGAAATTCCTCAGCCACGTTTGGAAAGTTGAGTCGGGAAAAGATGGTAAAATAAAGGTTGTTGGTGATGGGTCTCCAACCGCATCGCCCATAAATCCTTTAAAAGCCCCAATACCGTTAGTCGCCTCTTACGTACACCCACCGGAAGAATTGGGGTAGTGTTATTCTAAGCCGAAACTACACAGCAATACAATATTAACAGTCATACAAATGTCCCTGCTGATGCGCTCGAGCTTAAACCGGGGAGGATGGGTAGTGTATATATATTGTAGTGTATGTGTAGGACATTTTACCACGATGGTCTTTTGCGGGTTGGTCTATAAACCCTGTCGGCTATGTCATTAAAAGAGAGCAAGAAAAATAATTTTTAAATAACAATTTAGTTTCCCAAAAAAATCAGAAAATGTAAATAAAAATTACAATATTTACATAGATAATTTACAACCTGTATAAAAACTATTATGAATTAAATTAAAATCTACTTAGTTATATACATCAGCTACCAAAAGAAATATATATAAATTAAAAAAGCATAACACTTATTTAGATAATTAAAATAGATACCTAAAAACTTAAAATCTAAAACATCTTCCAGCTCCTCTTCTCGGGGAAGGGTACCTAGGACGCTGGAAGCATTGCCGCGTTGTATGGCAATGCTGAGTCTGTGTTCAAGGTAAGAGCCTGCCTTTGGGTTCCCAGTTGTTTCAATAAGAATAAAAATTATAAAATGAACGTCGCGGTTTCTATTAGCAAAAAGGCAAGCTCTAAAGCAGTATGCTGTAGTACTGCTGTAGATTTGGGGGCGCAAACATAAACTAACATCCAATATTTTTTTGGGAACTTCGTTAACTTATAACGGAAGTTCAGTGGAGTTGTCTCAAAATTAAAAAAAAAAACTTAACCACCTTTGGAATTCGTTCTCTTTCAAAAGTGGTACTCAATGCTTCTGAAAGTTTTAGTGTGTTCAACAACTGACACTAATTTTAATGGAAATTTGATTAATTTCAGTTTTTAAATTAACACATATTAGGATTTCTGATATCATTTTAGGTACTCAATCTGTTAGAGCTAGAATATGTTTCAGTTTCTTGCCTTGGTCTTATGAAAATCTACAGTCAGTTTCTAAGAACTAATACTAATACTATGTATTTCATGTCATGATTGAATTGTAAATACGTGAATATATTTAATACAATCGATGATGATCAAGTTGGCGCCATTTCTCATTGGAATTCAAATCGTGTTGTATACTAAAGTGGTAGATAAAATAAGGCCATCGATGTACTAGTCAATAACAGTCGATTAATCGTTTTATACGTATCTTATCTCATTAAAGGTCCCTTCTATTTAAGTCTCGAGTTTCATCAATCAATTCCATAATGCGTATATCGTATGCGTTTAATTGATATTAAAAGCTAATTCATAACTCTGCAGTAGGTAAGTGTAGTGTGCAGTTGGTAGATTTAAAGTAAGGCCGACGCAGCAAGATAATAATGTAAACAATGTTTCAGGGGATTACAACATTTTTATTTCAATTTGCCGTGTAGTGTCGGCTTAGAATAGCACTACCCCATTTCTTCCGGTGGGTGTACGTAAGAGGTGACTAACGGTATTGGGGCATTAAAGGGATTTTTGGGCGATGCGGTTGGAGACCCATCACCAACAACCTTTATCTCACCATCTTTTCCCCACTCAACTTTCTAAAGTGGCTGAGGAATTTCTAATTTTTCAGCTCTGGCTACCCCTTCTAGGGATTTATAGCCGTGAGTATATGTTATGTTATGTTATTTCAATTATTAGATTTTGTTAAGCAACTGTGACAGCTCAGTGGGTAGCTTATCGTGCATAAGATGGGGGTTAAAATCCCGGGTTGGGCCTATACCAATTTGTCTTTTCTAGTCATATGTATGGTTAATTTATCACGGTTGTTAACGGTGAGGGAAAACATCGTGAACAATGGCCACATGCATGGCTTCATGGCTAAGTTGTACGCTGTCATGTGACAGTGTCTTCTGTTCACTGTGTACACTGTCCAAGCAAAATGGACAACTGGTGACAATGTCATGTGTTGTTAAGAAGTATTAGTACCTCTGCCAACCCCTTCGGGGATATACGGCGTGAATGTTTGAGTGTTTTTATTTTTCAAGAAGTATGTTTTTTAGTCGATTTAAACTAAAACTAATAAACCTAAATAAGTGAACGAATATCCACGTTTTATCGTATCATTTGTCGTTGGTGAGTCAAGCATGCATTTCTAAATATTCTTTATGGGAACTTAGAATTTCGTTTTGTTAATTTAGCGAACGGATGTAGCATTAATTTCACGGTAATTTTGAAATTAAGCATCTTTTTAATTATTAGCCGGTATTCGATTAGGTTTAATTAGGAAAAACAATGTCGCGGATAATATATACGAATAAAATGACAAGTTTGAAAATAAACTATATATTCTAAACGGTTTTATGATTACATTAAAATTCAATCAACATTTTGAGAAAGTAAAACCATACTATACACTATTATTATACATTCTTGTTAAAAAAAAGTTTTTAACGTTTAGACTACATTTGCAGTTGCGATTCTTTTATTTACCAGAAATTGATTAAAACACATTCTATACATAACATAAAACATAAAAATAACATAAACATTCACGCCGAATATCTCCGAAGGGATTGGCAGAGGTATAAATACTTCTGAACATCACGTGACTTTGTCACCTGGTGTTCAGAGTACCCACGTGTTGCATGGACAGTGTACTCACGTGATAAGGGACTGGCCTATCGCTGTATTGTACGAATACACTGTCACATGACTAAGTACAACTCAGCCATGTGGGTTTCCTCACGATGTTTTCCCTCACCGTTATCAACCATGATAAATTAACCACACATATGTCTTAGAAAAGACAAATTGGTGTAAGCCCGACCCAGGATTTGAACACTAGTCGTTTGCACGATAACCGAGTATTCTACCCACTGGGCTATCACGTTTGCCTCTATACATAAGTAACATAAAGGAATAACAAACAAATTCCTTCCTAAACACCAAAATAATCAGACTCATCAAAGAAATCAAACAAGTGTTTGTCCCATCAATTAATTTAGTCGTACATGTGTAATTAGTTCACACCAGCCCGTAAAAGGTTCACGGCTGGAATCAACCGCTTGACACGGGAGGGGCACACTCGTTAAGATTGTATCAGTCATTAGTCTTGTAGCTTTGCAGTTGATGGATGACTCATATTATGACAAAGGGGTGTTAGAGGTACTACGTGTAAACTGACTGGGCTGACCCATCACCGCTTTGTATAATACGCAGTCGCATCACAACTGAGATATATTTTGAGGCTCGGACATTTGCATAGATCAGAATTTAATAGCCGGGTAGTGCAGGCTTAGAATATTCCTGGCCTTTCTACCAACTGTCGTCGTAAGAGGCGACTAAGAGTATGGGGATTTTTAAGTGGTCTTTGGGGGATGCGTTTGGAGACCGCAAAATTAGAAGGAAAGCAAGGAAGTGAAAGGCCAAGAAGAGCATATATGGATCAAATCAAAGAAAAGATGGACGTTGTGTCTTACCAAGAGATCAAGGAGATGGCATTAAATAGGAGTGACTGGAGAGTGTAACACCGACAAGAGCGCTGCTCTTAAGTTTATAATGATGGTTGGAGAGCCATCACCAACGATACTTTATTTCTACCGTCTTGAGCCCTATCAACTTCAAAATGTGCCTAAAGAGTTTCTAGCTCTGAAGCTCTGGTACAAGTATGTAAAACATAATAAGTTAACTTTATACATACCTAACCAAAACTACAGCCCTTTTTTGATAGGAATCAAGTCCTCCAATAAATAATGACAATTTATTTGAATAAACAATTTTATTATTATTATTTGCGTACCAGGGACACATGGTACCAAGAAACTAGGAACAGCGGATGACATCACTTGTGTCGCAGAGACGCGCCACTTTGACCCGATTGTCTACATGTTGTCTACTAACTACCTCATATACTCACAGATATAAATCCCTAGAAGGGGTTGCCAGAGCTTCAGAATTAAAAATTCTTATGCCACTTTTGGACGGTGAGTGGGAAAAAGTATCCATACTAATATTATAAATGGGAAAGTGAGTTTGTTTGTTTGTTTGTTCCGCTTTCACGCCGTAAATACTGAACCGATTGCTTTGAAATTTTTCAGATGTGTAGTTAGAAGTCTAAATTAAATAATAAGGTACTTTTTATCCCGGAAAAAAATATGTTCCCACGGGAAATCAAAAATATTGTTTGCTTGCTGGATGCATTGGAGATGGCGCTGTGTATCGTTTAACAACGTAATATATTGTAAACTAATATAAAAATCAAGATTTAGAAGCTTAATGGTGCGATAATGGATCCCCGAAAATAAGGAACTCCCGAGGGATGACGTACTATTTTTTGATAGTATAAAAATTTTGGTATTACGAGTATGTAAACTGGATGCAAAAAATGAAGTCCACGCGGACGAAGTCGCGGGGCAAAAAGCTAGTGTAAAATAAAGGGTAGTACAGTAATGGTGTCCAGCCACATAACCCAACAATCACGTGATGCACTACTTGTTGCAAGAGATGGGTTAGTGCTCAGTTAAGTAATTCACAGTCGGCACTACACAACTACCTAAGATATGCACCGGCAAACAAGTTCCAAAACGTGATACTTTATTCGTAAGCTACTAGATAAAAAAAACAAGACTTAATTCAAACAATCTGCCTAGCAACAAATTTCTAGCCTACTTAGCAAAATTTTACAACTTCTCTAACATAGATACATACATATACTCACGGCTATAATTCCCTAAACTGGGTAGCCAGAGCTTTGGAATGAGAAATCCCTCAGCCACTTTTGGAAGTTGAGTGGGGAAAAGATGGTAATAATAAATGTTTTGGTGACGGGTCTCCAACCACATCGCCCAAAAATCACTTGAAAAGTCCCTATACCCTTAGTCGCCTTTTACGATCACCCACGGGTAGAAATGGACACTACACAGCTAACATTACATATATATTAAATGGAAACGCATGCAACATGCGAACATGCTGTACTATAATACTCGCCCACTTTAAAAGGTACCAAATTTCTGAGTCGCCTCTTACAACTCGACAGGAAAAGATTTGGTACTTTTAGGTGATAATAAGGTATACAACACTAAAAACCAAATTCTAGATCTAGATTCTATTCATTTCTAGAGCTCCGTAAAAAACGAGACTATATTACCGATACTTCACTGGCTGTCTGCTTGTATGTGATGAGATGAGCCATGATGTATTTCTGCTGCCGCTATAATATCAAATACTAAATCTAGAGAGATATTGGACCAACCTTAGGCCTATATGTCACTTTGATAAATATTTCTCTGGATGCGTCAACATATATTAGTACCTAACAAGTATTCTTAATCTGTTCCTATTAAAATCAATGAAACAAAAAGTCGTAAAAGTTGATTTATTTGGTTTAACAGAATCGTTTTAACCACTTTATATTTGTCTTAATAGGTTTATTAGACTGGGAATATGTAATTTGGTTTCATAGGGTTCTAAAACTATTTTAATAACATAACATAACATAAACGTTCACGCCGAATATCCCCGAAGGGGTTGGCAGAGGTACTAATACTTCTGAACATCACGTGACTTTGTCACCTGGTGTTCAGAGTACCCACGTTTTGCATGGACAGTGTACTCACGTGATAGGGGGCAGGCCTATCGCCGTTTTGTACGAATACACTGTCACATGACTAAGTACAACTCAGCCATGTGGGTTTCCTCACGATGTTTTCCCTCACCTCACCTCACATATTTTAATATTATATATTTTTTGAAAAAAAAGTTTCAGAAACAAACTTAGTACCTAGCTCAGTAGAAAGAGTTCGAGCTTGTAGCTCACAATGTGTTCAATTTAAATGCAGTGAGGATGTTGGGAGTTTTCACTATGTTATTGTATCAGTTTCAATATAAAAGTTTAAATTGCTATGTCTTATCAAATAGAGAGTATGCTCAAAAAGGCTGGCGTCCGTAGTATAAAGAATAAAAGAGCATGTATGAAAAGATTGATGGATGTAAGTGAATATAGAGAGGTTTGCTAGGATCGTACAAAGTGGCGATCGATATTCTCTGCCTGGATGACGTGAGTATATGTATGTATGTATGTTATCCGTTGACCGTCCTAACTCCGGGTATGGTAGGACTTTCAAGAAGTGCATGGTCGAGACGGTGCTGAGAAGCCGATGGAAAAGGGCAGAGTAGGACCGGTCGTTGTAGAGATATTCAGGAGCGGCCTATATCAGTAGTTGATTGACATGACTTATGAGAAATTTACATAAAGGGGTCATAAAGCCACCGTTCCTTGATTTGAGATTAAATTTTTCAAACAAAATATTTGTAAGTGAGTGAGGTTAATTTTAAAGCTCAAGCTATCCCATTCGGGGCCTTCAGGAGTATTTTCCTACCTTAAAAAATATAATTAGGTACAGGTAGGTTTGCTGTGTAGTGTCGGCTTAGAATAACCCTACTCAATTTCTGCCGGTGGGTGTACATAAGAGGCGACTAACGGTATTGGGGCTTTTAAGGGATTTTTGGGCGATGCGTTTGGATACCCATCACCAAAAACCTTTATTTCACCATCTTTTCCCCATGCAACTTCCAAAAGTGGCTGAGGAATTTCTAATTCCTTAGCTCTGGCAACCCCGTCTTGGGATTTGTAGCCGTGAGTATATGTTTGTATGTATGTAATTAGGTACACTAATGGTCTGTTTAAACATGCAATTAATCCCAAAAGTGTTGGATGATGCGGTTGGAGACCCATCACCAACAACCTTTATATTAAAATCTTTTTCCCACGCTACTTTCAAAGATGGCTGAATAATTTCTTATTCTGATGCCCTGGCTTCCCCTTCTAGGGATTTATATCCGTCAGTTTATATATGCAGTATGCAATTAATGCACAAAGGTTTGTTGGACTCATAAACGTCTTCATTAGGTGCATGAACTTCCATTAATTTATCTCGAGTTACAGTTCACTTTGTGCAAACTGAAACTTGATATTTTAGTGAAAGACTGCAACTTCTTAATTGTGGCAATTGTAAAGTCAATTTTGCTTTAGTTTGTTGACATTCCTAATTTAGATCTGAAATGAAAAATTGTGTTTTGTTGATGTAGTTCATTTGTTTAGGCAGACGCCATACTTCTTTCTTTTTTTGAAAGGAAACAACAGTTAATTTATTTTTGTGCAAGTGACATGTAAAATTTGCATTTCAGTATTTATTAGTTTTAAACGTAGAGTTTAATACTTCATTATTATTACAAGCCTTTTATGTCCCACTGCTGGGCAAAGGCCTCTCTTCCCCTTTTCCACTTAAATGTCTACACCTTTCCCAATAGAGTTTATAGATTATTGCAAGCCAGCTTTCTATTATTTTATCGTCTCATTAAGCCTTCAATGACCTCGCGGATAAACCCAGTAAACTACTCACTAACCTAAACCATTGTTAGTGGTTCCGTGGAATTCCCGCTATTTACTTTTATTCCACTTCTTACAACAGGGCTAGTATGACTTAAATATTAACAACAACTTAAGAAGACGGTTTCCTTATATTTTTATTGAATAGTGGTAATAAATGCCGCACACATCGAAATGTATAATGACTTAAAGTAGTATTGCTAAAGTCAATGAATAAGGCGTTAGAAATAAAAGTTCAACGCAATGGCGAGCAAGGAAATATCACCAAGTTAAATAAGACAACTAACGCATGAGCGAATATGTGATTTTAATACGATTTCTCATTATGACCCAGTTGTAATTGTAAGTGATAAAAGACATTTCTAATTATTTAATAAGTGCAATAGCTGTGTAGTGTCGGCTTAGAATAGCACTACCCCATATCGTCCGGTGGGTGTACGTAAGAGGCGACTAACGGTATTGGGGCTATTAAGGGATTTTTGGGCGATGCGGTTGGAGACCCATCACCAAATTTATTTCACAATCTTTTCCCCCCACAACTTCCAAAAGTGGCTAAAGAATTTCTAATTTCCTAGCTCTGGCTACCCCTTTTAGGGATTTATAGCCGTGAGTATATGTATGTATGTATGTATGTAATAAGTGCAAATTTTGCCCTTTTCTTTGACATTAACTCAGAGTTGACTTTATGACCTGCAGAGGCCATCACCTAAAGTCACCTTGCCATCAAAGTTAGTTAAATGTGACGTCAAATAGTTAAAGGGCAATTTAAGATATCTTAATGACGTGTTCGGGTCGAGGGTCACCACTGTGGGAACACAAAGATATATTGGCCAGTGCACCCAGCTGTGTACTAACTTATAATTTGTATTTATACTTAGTTAGAAAAACATTCAGATATCGCGATCTAGCAGCAACTTTTTCAAATATACAAAACCTTTCACCGACTCCATTATTTTTTAAAATCTTATTATTGCACTCTGCCATAAATTTTTGTCTCTGTAAATTCATAATTTTGGTTTTCTGCACATTCTTATTCCTCACGCTTCGAAGACGCTCATGCAATATTCACCATCTCCATCTAAACACCGGATAATCGTGCTAACTCTATGGATAGGAACTCCCGTATGTCATGCAGACAGGCGGTTCGAACACCGAGTCGGGCCTACACCAATGTGTCTTATCTAAAGTCATATCTGTGGTTAATTTATCATGATTGTTAACGGTGATTGAAAACCTCGTGAGGAAACCCTCATTTCTGAGTTGTACTGAGTCATTTGACTTTAAACACCAGTATAGGTAGCATGAGGCGTGTGAGAGCGTAGATGTCACGTGAGAAGTGAGGTACTGACAGATGTTGTATGAACAATATGTCAGTTTCTCACTTCTCACGCGACATACACGCTCTCACACGCCTCATGCTACGGGGGCTGGTGACAGTGTCACGTGATGTTCAGAACAATTAGTACCTTTATTTTAATCTTTTTGTTCATGAAAACCTCATGTGGGGATTATTACTAATAAATAAAGAAAAGAAAAATCTCGACACAGACCTTCCGAATTAGTAAAAATTCGGAGGTAGGAAACGCAAACACTACTTAAACGTGTAAAAGAAATAAAGGATAGAAGAATTTCGCGTGTCGAGATTTTTCTTTCCTTTATTTACTCTTTATTTATTAATTAGTACCTTTGCTAACCCATCCGGGAATATATACGGCGTGCGTGAACGTTTGAGTTGAGAATGTAATAGAATTCGATAGTGTTTACAACGAACAAAAGATTTGAAATAATTTCGTTTCCAACATGAGTAATACTCCATGATCTGCAACAAGCGAAGTGCGATTTTCAATCGAATTGCGAATACGATTCACGGGTGGACTACGAGTTACAATAGAAATAATAAATAATGTTAAAGACCTGGTATCTAACAATACTCATTCATATTACTTATTTTACTCTTTAGCAATACGTTAATTTCTGCGTAGCTCGCACTCCACATCCGCATCAGCAATTTGAAGTTTGCACAAGAGATAGAAAAAAGTTCTCCTACTCTCCACAGCGAAGCCAATCATCAAGAAGATCTCTGCGAACTTCTTCCGTTTTTCTGTATTAGTGGTGAATACGCGCATTTTTGCCTCGAGGACCTCTTTCCAGGGGCTAGACAGTGTTAGTTCGCATGCCCCCGGTTTTGGCTCTACTATCGCAGTTCGCCATTTTAGATTGAAAACGAAACAAAAAACCAAAACAAACAAACCGCAAAAGCAAAACTGTGTGTTTTTCTTTCCGGCAAATTACAAGTTACCCAGCTTATACTTGACATATTTAATTTCTACGACATTCATATCCATGTCTATTCTCAGAGGAGGAAATCATAAGTGGAATTCTCCTTACTGTTGAAGGTATGTTACGAGGTTTTCTTCTTAGTTGTACGACCACTTGCACGCACGACCAAGCTTTGCTTATGTGAATTCACTGTAATTTTCCATTTAAGAAATAAAACTACTTAGATAGAGAAATACTCCAGTAAAGTTAGCTCTTACATTTGAATAACAACAAGTTTCATTAGAGCTATGTTGTAGGAACTCATTTTATATATGTTTGAATCACTATTTTTAATCCATTAAAATTTGTACTTGGTCCATTAATGTAATAAGAATGATTAATTATTTACAGAGTACAACAGTTGCAACGATCATAATTACTTTGCTGTTCATGACACAAAGGATGATGCAGGATGCTGCAGACTATAAATGTTTACAGGTAATACATATGGCCATTTAAATTAATATTACTTTCAATGTTATGTTAGTGTTAAATCCATGGTAAAAAATAATTCAGTCGGTTGATGAGCAAAAATGATGTCCTTTAATAGAGCAAAGTTGTACCGATTAACAATATTTTACTTCTCTACAAATAGATGACAACAGTGAATAATAATATTATCTAGCCTTCCATCACTAAACATATTAAGGTGTCTTGTATACACATATATATATATGTATACAAGACACCTTTATATATATAAAAGTATATAAAAGTGCACATAATGAGATGTAAAAATAACTATTTTTAAATTACAGATGAAATCATCGCCCAAAAACATAATTATTCCTGCCCATCAAGCAGACAAGAAGTCCATATCCCAATGCAAACTATTTGGTTAGTAAATATTTTTCCTTCCACATTAACTGTAGAAGATTAAAAGTGCTAAGTCTTTTTTAAAAATAAAAACATAATAGAAAAGAATAGAATAATCATTTATATGCCAGAATAAGAGTATATAGAGATATCAACAGTTACAAAAATGTCCTTGCTTATTCTACTAACAAGATTAGCGTGCAAATATTTACATCAAAATTATCTTCCTATAGAAAGATAATTTGAAATTAAGAACAAAATTAACATTATAGCACCATAGACAATTTATAAATTGTTTCTAATTTCTTCAGAGAGTGAGGGTAAATCATCTACCCAGGGACTGCTAAACGTGCATAAACTTGAGGATTTTGACGGCCTGAGTAAAAACCTCAGTACTTTTTTAATACAGTTAAGGATTGCTAGACAGAATAAAATGGCTAGGATATTTACTTTTGGGAAACAAAGTCCAAAGGGATTAAAATAATTGGAGACAATGTTTACATTACCCAGCAAAAGGATACTCAGCAGACTAAGTATGATATAGTAATGTACATACATATACATACATATACTCACGGCTATATTTCCCTAGAAGGGGTAGCCAGAGCTAAGGAATTATAAATTCCTCAGCCACTTTTGGAAGTTGAGTGGGGAAAAAATGGTAAAAATAAAGGTTTTTGGTGATGGGTCTCCAACCGCATCGCCCGAAAATCCAATAAAAAGCCCCAATACCCTTAGTCGCCTCTTACGACACCCGTGGGTAGAAAGGGGTAGCGACATTCTAAGCCGGCACTACACGGCAATCTAAGCCGGCACTACACGGCAAATACACCGATATAGTAATGTGTGTGTGTTTAATTTTAAAAAAACATAATTAATTTTAGATTTGTATGTCAAGTGTCTTGACGGAACATGTACTATAATTACCTTTAAGATCTAATTCCATGTGCCATGCAAATAAATATTATTTCATTTCATTTCATTATTTCATTTCATAGTTCCTTTGTGTCTAATCTGAAACTTGTTTTTTTTTGTTATAGATTCGGGCTTGGGACAGCCACGTGAAACAATGAAGACCACCGCTGATGTCATAAAGTTTTTTGGTGAACTGTTTGACAGCGTAAATGTTTACCAGGCTCAACAAGAAGAGGAAAGCTATGGTCTACTGTGAAGCCCGAATCCAAGCACATAGAACTGAGGCAAAAAACGATTAGGGTCTCAAAAATATGAAGTTTATAGCCTCCACCAGGAAATTGACTATGCAAGCAGGTGAACCAAGATGTTTATTATGTGCTCCTTCATTGGATGGATAGAAGATACTGCAGAGTTTTTTGGGATTGTCTAAGTTATTGTTTTCCTAGTTTGGCACAAGCTATTTTTATCCAAGATATTTAAATCAAGACTTGAAAGTTTCTTTGGTCATATAACAGCAATGAGCCACTGATATACTAATACTGATGCTAAAATTTCATTTATTCTTTTAAATCTTTGTATTAACTAACATTTTAAGCATAGTATCAAAATTCACAAACTGTAAAGAAGGTGAAGGTGAAAATATTGTAGATTTGAAAACATTCGAATGAAAAAAATTGCAGTAAGGGCTTGACGAAAAGACTATTTATAATTTAGTTCTTATTTTAATGCTAAATGAAACTAAACAAAATTAGGAACAAGTGGATATATGTGCTGAAAAAAACAAAAAAGAATAACTGCAAAGAATGCAAAATTACTTATCCGGCCAAAGAATTCAGAGATGTACCCATAAATATTTGTATATTTAAGAGCTTACGAAAGATCTAAAAATAATAATTTAATGTATCCCAAGTGACAAATGCTAAGATTATATAGAGAAAGTAGTTAGTTAATCCACAAATATTTAAATATATATGGAACAAAAGCACAACTAGAAAGAAACCGTAAGAAATTAATATCGAAAAGTTACATGTCTTGGTCAGATTGTATGGAGCATGACAGAAGAGTAAAACTGTTTTATAGATTTTTAATTATGCGGTTGCTTGGCCATAACTGGTGCAATATAATATGAAACAGGAAAATATAAAACGGCATGTTTATTAAATGGGGTCTATGTAACAGTTTGCATACAAGATATATGTAACTTACAGGTTAAGAAGAAGAGAAATAAAATATTATGAAAATACTGTCCTTTTATTTATCTTTTTGAAATTAACAATCTTGTCTGGTACTAAACTAATATAACTATCGACAGAGGCATCACTAAAGTTTTATCGATATCGACAAAAAAAGAAAAAGGTACAGCACTATAGAGACCGAACGACAACCTATAAAGACCGAACGACGCGTTGTTGTCGTTCGGTCTCTATCGACGCCATTATTGTCGCGACGGTGGCGCCGGGGCAGAGGAAACTACACTTCATTCTTTACTGTCCCATCTGTAGGTACTACTAATATTTAATCTGTGCCTCTTTCATTAAATAAACCAGCGTGCTACAAACTGAATCTTTATCATCCTACATGTTTCGTATTCCTTCATTCAACTTATGAATGACCTGGTAGCACATCCCTATTCTAAATGAATGAAATAAATCTGAATGTGTGTCTGTCTATGGTCCTTTCAAAATATTATACTTCACCATTTTTAATTGGTAGACACAAAATTGACATACGTCAAAACTATACGACGATTGGTCCATTGGGTGTCAATTTTAACTACCGACCAATAGCAATATCATGTTGCGTACGTAAACGAAAAACCAAACGAAACATGTGGTAACATGGCGAATTTTCATAATCATTCTTCGCAAGACGTTTGAAATATTTATTGCGTGGCTGTTATGGGAATTCCATACGTTAACCATACAGTTTTTTCTTTTTTGAGACATTTTATTTATTCGGAGACCATTAACTTAACCGCTCCAAAATGAGCGTGGACACATACGGACCTAGTTCTCAAACCCTAACATTTCTGGATACAGAGGAAGCGGATCTAATCGGTGCTGATACTCAAGGTTCTGAATTTGAGTTTACAGACTTTACTCTTCCGTCTCAGAGTCAAACACAGGCATCCCAACATGATCATGGGCTTGCTGCTTCCAATCAGGTATGTATCTAGTAGAGTGAGAGTATGTGACGATTACGTATCTCAATTACATGATAACCCCATTAGCTACTCGGTTTGCTGGTTTATTATCAAGGTTATTGACTTTTAGGTGAACGGGCTTGGTCGATCGGAAATAAATTCAAAATTAACTATTGCAACAAATGCAATTGCTGAGCTACAGTTTGAGGAAGAAGATGAAGCACTGTACAGCAGTAAAGAGCTGCCGGAACACGCTTGTAAATACTGCGGCATACATGACCCTGCCACGGTGGTCATGTGTAACATCTGCAGTAAATGGTAGGTAGCTATATGCAGTCATACTGATAAGATATCACATGCATATCTTTGTTAGTCATGCTTGGTTAAGATTTTATTTCCTTGTTTATTATGGTTAGCTATGAGAGTAAGTGCTCTTTACTAGCATATATACTACTTATAGCACATTAGTGGTCTTTGAAGTCTTTATGCTTTATATTTATTTGTGTCTGACATAATGGAGCACATGTTTTTCAAACAATAACAGAGGTGACAAACAGAAAATATTTACTGCTAATGAAAAATACAAAATAATATGACTTATAGTTGCTGGTTTTCTTCATTTGCTACACCTGTATTCACAGCTTTTAATACAAATAAGGGTACCCAGAGTTTTAAGTATTAAACTATTAAAAATCCATTAGCCACTGTAGGAAAATAAAAGATGGTTGATGATGGGTTGTCAGCTTCACGGCCACCATAATTTTAAAACTTCTCAAAAACTCTGTGTGTGCTCTAAGCGGTTAAGCGCTTGGTTTCAAGTACAGAGGTCTCGTGTTCGATCCCCGGGGGGTTGTAACCTTACCAATTTAATTTGTTAGATTTATCCCACTCTGAAGGCTCAGGCTTGATTCACCTGATTATTCGAAAATTAGATGATTCCGTACTTCAGAGGGCATGTTAAGCCGTTGGTCCCGGCTACTAACACAATAGTAGTTGTTAGTCTTCCAACCCGCAATTGACCAGTGTGGTGGACTATGGCCAAATTGCCCTGTATAGGGTAAGCTCGAGCCCCTTGGTGGGGACATACATGGGCTGTGAGAGTGAGAGAGAGTGTGCACTAAGTGTAAGATACTTATACAAGCAATTGGTTAGTCCTACACTGAGTCGATACAATTATCATATTTTTTTTGTAGAATTAGTTTGTCTTAAAACTTCCTTATTCGTATTTGTATCTATTTAGCTCTTTCTGAGTCAAAAGTTATTTAAAAAAATACACGTACATACATATACTCACGGCTATAAATCCCTAGGTGGGGTAGCCAGAGCAGAGGAATTAGAAATTCCTCAGCCACTTTTGGAAAGTTAAGTGGGGAAAAGATGGAAAAATAAAGGTTGTTGGTGATGGGTCTCCAACTTCATCGCCCAAAAATCCCTTAAAAGCCCCAACACTGTTAGTCGCTCTTACGTACACCCACCGGAAGAATTAGATGTAACATTTAAAATTAATGCGACTAATGAACAATATAATATACATTTACAGGTTTTGCAATGGTCGAGGCAACACTTCAGGCTCCCACATAATAAACCATTTAGTGCGAGCCAAACACAAGGAGGCTGCACTGCATCGTGATGGGCCTCTCGGAGAAACCCTGCTAGAGTGTTACTCGTGCGGGGCTCGCAATGTCTTTGTACTTGGCTTCATTCCTGCAAAAGCTGACTCTGTTGTTGTTTTACTGTGTCGGTGAGTGTGAATGCTTTTCAATATTCTAGGCTTACTGTTAATATTACTTTGCTGACTTAACAAATTTCTAATCAATGTTATTATGAGCAAATCACCCTTACCATGATTATAGTTCTGTATATTAGTGCCAATGAAATAATATTATCAGGAAAGAAATAAGTAGTGAAAAAACATTTTTAGACAAAATAGTATGCAACTACCTTCGATAAAATCAAAATGTAAGATGTAGTTTACTTTTTGACTAGTCAAAACAAATGCAAACAAACTCAGCTATGGAATGCCATTGGGAATGATTTTGAGTGGCATGTGCCTTAGACCTAATTGTGCGGGTGTTCAAGAGGACTATGATGCTGCTGTTAATCATTTATTCGACCAGCAATTAAACACCAGATACCCTCAAATTTCTGAGTTTCTGAGAGTTTCTGATTCTGACGCTAGTCCTTTTTTAGGATTTATAGGCGTGTCGTATTCATCATGTGTTCACTGAATGAATGAATGAATGGTGGTTCACTACTCTTTTTTTTATTCGATTACTTCATTTATAATAAGTCTGATATGTCTTGGTTTCCTAAAAATTTAAAGTTATATTATAATTTCAGTCAACCATGCGCTGCTCAGAGCTCACTCAAGGATATGAACTGGGATCAGGAACAGTGGAAACCATTGATTTGTAAGTCCTTGAAATGTTTCTTACTACCTTTTTATACCAATCAAGAATAATGTGCCCTCTAGTAAGAATATTATATGAAAAAGTAAATTGATTTTGGTAGTATTAACTTAACATCTTGCATGTCTTGCGGGCAGGCATCTTCATTTAGTTCTATTGAAAGACTATACAATTAAAATTAGAACTAATTACCCCAACTATAAATAATAAATTCTCGAATATATTGATATCTATGTAATGCCAGTGGAGCCAGAGGTTTTTATGAAAATGAAGCATGTTGTAAAATAAATAATTATTATTTCACTGTTAAAATAGCTTTTCAAATGTATGCATCAGTAAGAAAATATACAAAGCAAAAATAATTTTTTTAGCTTGTTGATTAAAACAGAATTTTGTATAACATAAACATATAAACATAAACGTTCACACCGTTTTATATCCCCGAAGGGGTTGGCAGAGGTACTAATACTTCTGAACATCACGTGACTTTGTCACCTGGTATTACTCACGTGACACACTTTGTCACGTACTCACGTGATAGGGGGCAGGCCTATCGCCGTGTACTCACGTGATAGGGGGCAGGCCTATCGCCGATGTTATAGTTAGCCAGAATTTATAGTTATAAAAAAAGTGCCATATTAAGGGAATTAAATACAAATGAAACACCATTAGGTGGTATTATACTAGGTTATATTAATAACTTAAATGTCTGAAATAAAATAATTATTCCTAATGGTGTGTTTTCTCTGCAGCTGATCGAGCCTTCCTTTCTTGGTTGGTGAAAGTGCCTTCCGAAACAGAACAGATGCGAGCAAGACAGGTAATTATCTTAACCTTATAAATTATTCTGAGGGACCTCATCTCTACTGCAGTCACTTTCATGTCATGTTTCTTCTGCCACACAAAGCAATTGCTGCCATATGTAAGCTTAAGAACAGCATTATGCACTGCCATTCATTCCCTTTCGGACAACAACTCACTTGTTATAAAATCAATCACAGCTCCATTTTCTTTGTTTTCCTCTTTTACTATCTTTTGGTTTATATGTAAAATAATCTCCAACTATACTTTCTTTTTGTTAAATATTTGAATGGTGCTGTTAAATAAAAACTCTTCTACTAATAAATAAAGGAAAGAAAAATTTCGACACGGTAGCTCAATTGGCAAAGAGCGACGGGGGCGTATACCCGAGGTCGCGGGTTCGAATCCCGCCTGCGTCGAAATTTTTCTTTCCTTTATTTATTCTTTATTTATTAGTAATAATCCCCACATGAGGTTTTCATGAACAAAAAGATTTAAACTCTTCTACTGTCTCTCACAAGTAACATTACTTATTGAATAATTCCCCCATCTTCATGCCTGATCCCTGACAAAAACAAGAGAAAGTTTTTTTGGTATGATTTTATAAATAAAATAGTAAAATATCTTTTTATGGAAGGTTTAGGGGAATTATCCCAATGAAACCGACAGAGCCTGTTATTATTTTATTTCTGTTTACATTTTTTTTACCATTCAAAAAAATTAAATGTAATAAATTAAAATAACTATAGTAATGATTAATATTTTTTTGTTTTCCAGGTGACTCCTCAACAAATCGGTCGTTTAGAAGAGCTGTGGCGTGACAATGTGGACGCCACATTCCAAGACTTGGAGAAACCTGGGGTCGATGAGGAACCGCATCAGGTTTTGTTGAGGTGAGGTATAAAAAATACTGTGAATAGAGATAATTCGCAATACATACATACATATACTCACGGCTATTAATCCCTAGAAGGGGTAGCTAGAGCTAAGGAATCAGAAATAATACACATACACATTACTGTTTGCTTTATAAATAGTGATAAGATGTAGTAGAAAAATAGTTGTAATAATGTTGCTCCTATCCTTATAATTATTATGTGATATTTATCTAATTCAAAAATAAGAAGGTACCTCCACAAAATATGTAAATAAAGCAGTAAAAAGACGTGCATGAAAATATTCATGGCTGAAGATAAAGCTCGAAAGATTCCCAGGGTGGTACTAAGTGGCTATTGATAGTCAGCCGAACCCATTCAGATCTAATGACGAGAGTAGATATATGTATGTCCATATGTAATATCCACTCAAAATAGGCGCTTAGTAGAGACTTTAGAGAGTAACAAATACTAAAATGATACATAAAACATAACATAAACGTTCACGCCGAATATCCCCGAAAGGGTTGGCAGAGGTACTAATACTTCTGAACATCACGTGACTTTGTCACCTGGTGTTCAGAGTACCCACGTTTTGCATGGACAGTGTACTCACGTGATAGGGGGCAGGCCTATCGCCGTTTTGTACGAATACACTGTCACATGACTAAGTACAACTCAGCCATGTGGGTTTCCTCACGATGTTTTCCCTCACCGTTAACAACCATGATAAATTAATCACACATTTGTCTTTAGAAAAGACAAATTGGTGTAGGTCCGACCCGGGATTTGAACACTAGTCGCTTACACTTTAACCGGTGCTCTACCCATTGAGCTATCACGTCGTCGTCGATACATAAAAATAATTCAAAATATCATTTTACAGATACGAAGACGGCTATCAATACCAGAACATATTCGGTCCCCTAGTAAAACTGGAAGCAGACTATGACAAGCGTCTGAAAGAATCCCAAACCCAGGAAGGTATCGAAGTGAGATGGGATGTGGGGCTCAATAAGAAGACTATAGCTTATTTCACTTTGGCTAAGACGGATAGCGATATGAAGCTTATGCATGGAGATGAGTTGAGACTGAGGTAATTATTTTTTACATACATACATATACTCACGGCTATAAATCCCAAGAAGGGGTAGCCAGAGCTAAGGGGTTAGGAATTCCTCAGCCACTTTTGGAAGTTGCGTGGGGGAAAGGTGGTGAAATAAAGGTTGTTGGTAATGGGTCTCCAACCGCATCGCCCAAAAATCCCTTGAACAGGATCCATGACATGACAAATATAAATTTTGGTGATAGAAAATATAGTTCCGAATCTTACTGGCACAGCAGAAATATACTCATATTACAGAAATTATTCTATATACAAAGCTATATTATTTTTACTAAATTACATAAAATCCGAGCCAATAGGCTATTTGACTAAGTTTTGAAAACTATCTTACGGTGTTAATTTGTTTATAAGGAGCGCTAAAAAAATATTTGTGTCTTCATTTTAGCTATTTTATTAAAAAATCGAAAAAGAAAATGCAATATTCAAATGTGCCGCGAAAACGCGACTTTGAGTTATATGGCGCCTGTAGCACAAGTGACGTTAATTCCGCATTAAACACCAATGAGCGAAGCGATACACAGTCTGTTTATGTGCAATCTACGTCATTATAGAAATAGCCAATCACGGTCGTTTTTAGTCACGTGACAGTTGCATCAAATATACTTATTTTAGAAGACGGATTTTAGTGAAATAATGCAATATTTTTATCTCGCATTATTACATATTGCTCCAAAAAAGAAATATTAAGACTAATGAAATAAAAGAAATGTATATTTTTATTACAGTCAAATAGCCTATTCACTTTTTCAATAAAACCATACCTATTTATATTTTATCTCACAGATACGTAGGAGAGTTACACAAGGCATGGTCCGGTGTGGGTCACGTGATTAAAGTACCTGATAACTATGGAGATGATATTGGTCTAGAACTGAAGAGTGGGGCGGGGGCACCATTGGATTGTACCTCTAATTTTGTCGTGGATTTCATATGGAAGAGCACGTCGTTTGATAGGTAAGATTATATTCTATAAAATTATGGATCTAGTTATGAAACAGTTATACTTTTGATATGTATACAGTAGATGACTTTTTTCTTAGTAATTTAAGGAAGAATCTTACGGCTGCATCTCTTCCATTTTAAAGGACATTAAATTTGGTCGTTAGTCATAAACAGCACTCTTACACTGTGTTGTCACAATTCACAATAGACATTGCAATAAAAAAAACGTAAATTCCATTCATATCAATTATATGGCTGGATTGGGTGAGAAAAAAATATTTTATTTTATTTTCTTAGGAAGATTTACAGACAAAAGTATACAATCTCCACAGATAGAAAATCTTTGTTCATTTATTTCTGTAGGTTTATAGCACTGCCAATCTGTGAACCTATTATGAATATTTGACATATCTACGGTGTAAGATCATGGACCGAAATTTTTCTTTCCATTATTTATTAGAAATAATCCCCACATGAGGGAGTCATAAACATATTCCTTATTTCCAATAAATAAAGGAAAGAAAAATTTCGTCACTAGCGGGGAAGCCATTGACTATAGCTGAATTGGCAGAGCGACGGGGACGTATACCCGGAGGTCGTGGGTTCGGTCGTCGCTAGTGTCGAAATTTTTCTTTCCTTTATTAATTAGAAATAATCCCCACATGAGGTTTTCATGAACAAAAGACGTTCTGATACAAACATACATATACTCACGGCTTTAAATCCCTTAACGAATTTGAAATTCCTCAGCCACTTTTGGAAGTTGATTGGGGAAAAGATGGTAATAATAAATGTTTTTGGTGACGGGTCTCCAACCACATCGCCCAAAAATAACTTAAAAAGCCCCTATACCCTTAGTCGCCTGTTACGATCACCCACGGGTAGATATGGGGTAGTGTTATTCTAAGCCGAAACTACACGGCAACACATTCTGATAATATTCCTTATTTTCAGAATGCAGCTGGCTCTCCGCAAATTCGCGGTAGACGAATCATCAGTATCAGGATACATCTACCGGCGGTTGTTGGGGCACGAAGTGGACGAGGTTCTATTCCGGGTTCATTTGCCCAAGCATTTTAGTGCGCCCAACTTGCCAGATCTCAATAGATCGCAGGTGACCATTTTTTTTTATTTTGTGAAAAGAAGATAGACCAAAAGAAGACTAAAAAAATGGATAGGCTATGCTTGAAAAAACAGGCGTTCAGTGTGTGAATATTTAACGGACACGTTGAAAATACCAATGAATGTAGATGGTGCTTGAGAGATTTGCCAGGATTTACCAATTGTCGATCGATAGGCTCTGCCTACCCAGGTCGGAAGTAATTGAGTGAGTTTATATGTATATTGGTTTGAGCTGTAATCTTTTAAGGATCAAGTTCAATTTCATTTGTGTTTTTTTATATATCACATTTGAGGAGCTGGCGAACAAAACCGGAGAAATCCACTATAATAAAAAAAACGTTTTTTTAAATCGTGATATCTAAGACCGGTTGCGTCGATCCCTGTTAATATTTTCAATCAAAACCTGCTCTCAGTATATGAGGCTTTAAAAAAATCATTTTCAAACGTTATATTATATGTTGATATTAGTTTTTTAGCCATTGTGTAAAATTTAGTTTTGTTGACTAATCCAGCTTTGTTTGCCAGATCCTCATTTATTTTTGAACCTATTCTAACCATTCCTATTTATTCGCCAGGTATACGCGGTAAAGCACGCCTTGCAAAGACCACTATCACTGATTCAAGGTCCTCCAGGCACCGGAAAAACTGTCACCTCAGCCACCATCGTCTACCAACTTGTACGTCAAAACGGTGGCCCTGTTCTTGTATGTGCTCCTTCAAACACCGCTGTGGATCAACTCACAGAAAAAATCCACCGCACTGGACTCAAAGTGGTCCGACTTTGCGCCAAATCAAGAGAAGCCATGGAATCTTCTGTCTCCTTCTTAGCTTTACACGAACAAGCACGAGCCCTCGGATCTGCTGATAGTGAGCTCAGGAAGCTGACACGATTGAAAGAAGAAGCGGGAGAACTTTCGGCAGCAGATGAAAGAAGATACAGAGCGTTACGTCGAGCAGCGGAAAGAAGATTATTGGATGCAGCAGATGTCGTTTGTGCCACTTGTGTCGGCGCTGGAGATCCAAGAGTGGCTCGGATGCGTTTCCATTCTATACTCATTGATGAGGGTATGCAATCGACTGAACCAGAATGTATGGTGCCTGTAGTCTTAGGAGCAAGACAACTTATCTTGGTCGGTGACCATTGCCAGCTTGGACCAGTGGTAATGTGCAAGAAAGCCGCCAAAGCTGGACTGAGCCAGTCCCTTTTCGAGCGACTCGTGGTTTTGGGGATCCGACCTTTCCGTCTTGAAGTCCAATACCGGATGCATCCAGAACTTTCGCGCTTCCCGTCTGATTTCTTCTACGAGGGTTCCCTACAAAATGGTGTCAGCGCAGAGGAGCGTCGTCTTCATAAGATAGACTTCCCATGGCCGAGGCCCGATCGCCCTATGTTCTTCTACGTGACCCAGGGGCAAGAAGAAATTGCCGGGTCTGGAACCTCCTATCTCAATAGAACTGAAGCAGCTAATGTGGAAAAACTAACGACAAGATTCTTGAAGGCTGGAGTGAGACCCGAACAGATCGGAATCATCACCCCATACGAGGGTCAGCGCTCCTATCTCGTCCAACATATGCAGTACCAGGGAAGTTTACACGCTAAGCTCTACCAGGAAATAGAGGTCGCCAGTGTCGACGCCTTCCAAGGTCGTGAGAAGGACATCATCATCATGTCGTGCGTACGTTCCAACGAACATCAAGGAATCGGGTTCTTGAGTGATCCACGGCGATTGAACGTAGCTCTTACCCGCGCTAAATACGGCCTCATTGTCGTCGGCAACCCTAAAGTTTTAAGCAAGCAGCCGTTGTGGAATCATCTTTTAGCCTTCTACAAAGAGCGTCGCGTGTTAACCGAAGGTCCCTTATCTAATTTAAAAGAGTCGGGAATACAATTCGCAAAGCCCAAGAAGTTAGTGAATGCGGCGAATCCTGGTTCGCATTTCATGTCGACATCCATGTTCGATGCTCGAGAGGCCATGGTGCCCGGGTCCGTTTACGACCGCGCGAGACCTCCGAGGGATCCTTTGGCTTATGTGTCACGAGAGCGAGCCCCTACCGCGGCCGTGCCTCCTGCGGCCTTCCACCGCAGGGCGCGTCCCGCCCCTACCGGCCCTTCAGGCCCTCGTCGTCGTCCTCCGCGCCTATCACAAGAGCCCCTATCTCAGCAAGCGCCTCTATCCTTATCCCAGGGCGCTTCCCAACCGGATTTCAGTCAGGAATCCACGATGCCAGAGTTGGCGTCCCAGCCTGACGGACTGCTGTCGCAGGACTCGACGTACCAGGGCGGTTTCCGCGCGCCGCCGGCCATGTTCTGAGCGGGCCCCGCTGACCCGGGCTCCCGCGGTACCAAGTCCGCCGCCCGCGCGGCAAAACGTCGCGCGTCTTTTCGCCCGTCCGTCGGATCGCTCCGCTATGTAACGCGACCGATGACAGGATCGCGGAAAATCGAAAGTCTTTTTATTTTTCGTTCGTTCGATTCGAAATTGTTAGAATTTTAGATTTGATTTCGGACAGTGCAGTGTCACGTTGCGCGACTGTGACAGACTATCGAGTGTTATCGGTTTTTGTATTTGTTTTTTGGTGGTAGCTATCGGTTTAAGTAAATGGAGATAAATAGTACCATTCATCTATGGGAGCCATATTTTTTCAGTAATATTTTAGAAATACACTCAAACACATCGATAACTCTGTTACATTTCGGTAACCTAAAAATATCATCCGTTGAAATTACCGGTCTATCGAACACGATCATCATGTTGCATATTAAAAATTTAGTTGTTATAAGAATACGTGAAACATTCTCTTTGAAATCTTAAGATTTTCTGGATCGGAATTACTCTATATCACAGTAATAACGGGTTGCGTCAAGAGTAAAATCACCGGTGGTCGAATGTTTTAAAGGATTATGTTAGATTATCATTTTATGTGAAGGAAACTTAAATATACATATGTACTGTCACCAACATTTGTTTGTGTTTTCATTTACCTTTTACTTCAGCTCAAATACTTCTTCAAATCTTATACTTATTTTCTCAATAACTACTTTAAATTTGTTATTGTGCGGTTCACCTCTTCTATCTGTGTAGTGTTGACTTAGAATAGCACTACCCCATTCCTTCCGGTGGGTGTACGTAAGAGGCGACTAACGGTAAAGGAGGCCTTTAAGGGATTGTAGGGCGATGCGGTTGGAGACCCGTCACCAACAGCCTTTGTTTTTACCATCTTTTCCCCACTCACATTTCCAAAAGTGGCTGAGGAATTTCTAATTCCTTAGCTCTGGCTAGCCCTTCTAGGGATTTATAACCGTGAGTATATGTATATGTACCTCTTCTAACCACCTAGGTGAATTCGCAAAAGAATACTACTGTTTAAAGACGCGAAAGTAGATAAATGTGTTAACGCCCACACTTAATGGCGTAATGGTGAACTTAAAAAAATAAGTGAAAAGTAAATATTTAGGTGTGCTCAATGAGAAACTCCGGGCTGGTCGAGTTACACAGCGTTTTACTCACACGTTTCGGAGGTTTCACTATCTGCACTGGACCAGCGTGATGTAGTATGTCCGACTCAGCCTATGTAAGGTTCGAGCATCTCAGTATGGCCTTATGGCTATGAAGGTAAATATTTAAGGGTAGTGTCCAAGATAATATAATACTAGTAGTGCATACAAACATACATATACTCACGGCTATAAATCCCAAGAAAGGGGTAGCCAGAGCTAAGGAATTAGAAATTCCTCAGCCACTTTTGGAAGGTGCGTGGGGAATAGATGGTGAAATAAAGGTTCTTGGTGATGGGTCTCTAACCGCATCGCCCAAAAATCCCTTAAAAGCCCCAATACCGTTAGTCACCTTTTACGTACACCCACCGGAAGAAATGGGGTAGTGCTATTCTAAGCCGACACTACACAGCAATAATACTTCCCTGACTAAACTGAGTCGAAACGCGTCGCATATTTGTGGTTTTCACTTGCGGGTGTGTGTGGTGCATTGTCTGCTTTTCGATTTCTCGTAAGGGGAGGGCGGGCGGTGCACAGTGCATGCCGCATGAAGACTGCCGGTATTAAGCGAAGTAACTTATTAATATTTGTATTGCTATGGATTTCCGCAAATTAACGCCTGATTACATACATACATACATATACTTACGGCTATAAATCCCTAGACGGGGTAACCAGAGCTAAGGAATTAGAAATCCCTCAGCCACTTTTGGAAATTTAATGGGGAACAGATGGTAAAATGAAGGTATGTATGTATGTATTGTAGGTGATGGGTCTCCAACCGCATCGCCCAAAAAAATCCCTTAATAGCGCCAATACCGTTAGTCGCCTCTTACGTACACCCACCGGAAGAAATGGGGTAGTGCTATTCTAAGCCGAAACTACAGAGCAATAACGCCTGATTGAATCCAATAATTCAGTTATAATCAATAAAGTTTTTTGCTAATGTAACTTTTCACATCTAAACTGTATCGTCACGGACACCTATTAACAGATAACGGAGAGCGTATTTAGATAAAATAGGGAATTTACTCAAAATGGCAAGCGTCCAAAAAGTGTGAAGCATAAAAGAGCATTTTTGTAAATATTAAATATATAAATGAAGCTCAAGACGCCTTCAGGTTGCGATTGACAGTCTGATATGATGATACATGAATATTACATACTTAAAATCATTCACTTCTCTCGTCTCGTCACACTGGCTAACAGCATATATATATCAATACACCCCACTATGTACCAACTTTTATTTTTATTAATACTTAAAATTAGAAATTCTTCGTATTTCACAATGTAGGATATGACAGAGAAACTGCTTGTGGCGAGCGAGTCCACCATTGCGACGCTTGATGCGGGTTAGTGGTTAGTACCTAGTGGTTCGCTATAGTTTGTTCATCATTAAATGATTTGCTCCGTCACATCACAGCTCAGACAGGTTCACCTTTTTAGTTTTGTGTTTTGGTCTCAAAGGCCCAAGCTCAGGTTTATCGAGTCCTTTTCTTCCTTTTGCAAATTAGTTTCTTATTCTTTAAAACCCCTGGGGCCAAAAAACATGGTAATAATCCTACACCGACATACATACATACATATACTCACGGCTATAATTCCCTAAACGGGGTAGCCAGAGTAAATTTTGAATAAGAAAAAAAATACGAATGCAACGAAACAACGAAACTATTCACATCTTCACTGAATCAAAGAATTGTTGGGCTAACCTAGTTCTGATAGATCTCACGCTATCGCTAAACAAATCAACGTCATTCATATATATAAGCCTGGAAGCTCTTATCATGAAGCTATTTTTCCTATAGTTGGAATTAAAACGCTCAATCACCAATGGTAAATGCCTTCTTTGTTGCCTGTTTGGTACATTTATATTAATTTTGGATAACAATTCCGGACAGTCAACAGCGCCATTGAATACTTTCAAGTAAAAACTCATGTCCGCTATGTCGCGTCTAAGTGCTAACGGTAAAATATGGTATCTCTTACATCGCGCTTCATAAGATGGAGACTTGACATGAGCTCTATAATCCAAATACCTGAGGAAACGTTTTTGAATGCTTTCTATACGGTCTTTATATATATCGTACTGCGGGTTCCAAACCTCCGATGCATACTCTAAAATAGGCCTTACGTAAGAGCAGTAAAGTATTTTAATTGTTTTTATTTTCTTGAATATTGCTGTGCTTCTCATGATAAAGCCTAGAGCTTTGTACGCTTTCTTGACTATATAATCCACATGCTTATCATATAAGAGTTTATAATCATGAAACACTCCTAAGTCCTTAACCTCATTAACTTTTTTAATAGATAAACCTTTTAAATAGTAATTACTTAGAATCAACTTATTTTTACGACTAAATGACATATAGAAACATTTACTGATATTCAGATCTAGCTTATTTACTTCACAGTAATCAACAAAGCAATTTAAATCGGTCTGAAGATCTGATACATCAGTATCTGTACCAATCGCTTTTATTATCTTCATATCATCAGCATATAATATAATTTTAGAGTTTTTAAAACAATTCATAATATCTAATATAAATAGAATAAATAGCAAAGGCCCCAGCAGGGATCCCTGTGGTACACCTGATGGTACTGGTAGCCAAGGTGAAACATAACCACACAAAGCAACGGCTTGAGACCGATTTGATATATAAGATAAGAACCATCTTAGTAGATCACCGTGAATGCCGGCAATTTCAAGTTTGTTTACTAGAATGCGATGATCAATGCGATCAAAACATTTTCTGTAATCGGTGCTTATACAATCTACCTGAAACCCCCTATCCATTCCACTAGTTATTATCTCATTTGACAGAACCAAATTAGATACTGTGGAACGGCGTTTTAGAAAGCCATGTTGGTCTTCAGTAAATGATGATTTAAGTGCTGCATAAACCTGGTCATATACAATACGTTCAAAGACTTTAGCAAATAGGCAAAGTTTTGAAATGGGCCTGTAATTATCAATTTTGTTGGTAGCCCCAGCTTTATGAACCGGAGTAACAAACGCTGATTTCCATAAAATTGGAAAATTACCCTCTGCCAAAGATCTCTTAAATAATAAGGATAAGGGAATACTTATCTCTTCGGAACAATTCACAATATAAACAGGATGTATTGTATCTGGCCCTCCTGACTTGTTAAGATCCAAGATTTTTAAATGTTTCTTTACAACAGACTGATCCACATTTATAGAAGAGATAACCGATGTTGTAAGTGAGTTCAAGTTAGATTCGTGGTTCATGTTAGAATTATTCGATCGCTGTAAGAATGTAGAATGAAAATACGTGGAAAATAGATTACAAATTTGTTGTCCTGTATTAGCAGTCTGATCATTTAGAGCCATTGAACTTGGCAAACCCGATCCAGATTTTGTCTGTTTAATATAAGACCAGAAATGCTTGGGATTAATTTCAATAGAATTTTCAGTGTTAGAAACAAAGGCATTAAAATCCTCTCGCTCCAACAGTTTAGCTCTACACCGTAGAGCAGAAAAAGTCTCATAATCTAAAACGTTACCATATATTTTGAATTTACGGTGGAACTTATTTTTCTCCCGAAGTAATTTTAATAGGTTTTGGCTATACCAAGGTGGGAATTTTGTAGGCTTGACTTTTTTTTTGGGTATATGAAGGTTGCGGAGTTCATATAGTTTATTTTAAAAATTAGACACACACTGCTCAAGAGACATACCAGTAAACTCAGCACACCAGTCAACATGTGATAGAGACCTATTTAAAGAGACATAGTCACCTCTGTAATATAAAAATTTTGTGATTGAATTCTCCCGCAATGTCGGACAATTATTACAATCTACTAAGATGTTAAGGGTTTTGTGATGAACATCCTCCGTAACTAGTGGCTCTGAGCAAGGTCTTACGATTATATCAAAGTTACTAAGGACCAGGTCTAGTACTCTGTTATTAATATTTCCGACATTATTGTATTGAAAGAGATCTAAATAGCTTAGAGTGTCAATAAATTCTATTTGTGAGTTACCCGCATAATTTAATGGTATCAATTTTTTTTCACAATCCGACTGTGCCTGCCATACAACATTGGGAATATTGAAATCCCCAATAATTAAGAACTTTTTGTTCGTATTCACTGTTACTATATCTATCAATTTTTTATTAAAATTAAGTAGTTGAGTATCAAATGAGTTTCCCATGTTTTGTTTGCATAAATAAATAGAACATATGTTAATTACGGAGACGCTATTGTCCGCTTGCGGCAGACTGATAGAGACCCAAACGTCTTCGGCGGACGACTGCCAATGCGGCATCCCCACAACCCGAAGTTCACGTTTAATTGCGATAAGAACACCCCCTCCAAAAGACTGTTTTGTTCCCGCGTAGTCCCTGTCCCGCCTCCATACAATGTAACGACTATCGAACAACTCACTGTCAAATATGCTTTCAACTAACCAAGTCTCAGTCAAACAGATTACATCATAATCATTTAAAAGGATGTTTCTGATAAATTCATTAGTTTTAGTTCGAAGACCGCGAACATTCTGGTAATACACTATTAATGAGTTCATATTATCCATGTCCAAAGTTAATTCGCGAATAGAATGCTACAGTAATATTAATAAAGAGATCAAATAAATTGAAATATACTATAGAAGAACCTAGAATAAAAACGTTACAAATATATGTGTAAAATTGTGTAAGCATTCGCAAAAATAACTCGATTATTGCTAAAAATGTTGCAACAAACAAACAACAAAGGCGCAAAGCATTGGTGACGAATCGGTCAATGAACTCCTTAACTCGAAACAATGGAGAATACAAGTGCACAAAAACGACACCTAAATATATTAGCATACAACTGCAATTAGCAAATCCAGAGCGGTGTGAATAGATAAGCAATGACATCTCTTTACCTGCGCGAGACTTTATCAGCTGTGCATTGTTTATGACATACCTTCTATTTGAAATAATCGTACAAAAATAAAAGTGGCTAGGCGTAAGCAGAAATACTATACAAAGGATATTGGAATAAAAAGTACTTAAATACGTAGACATGTTAACTGTGGTAAAATCGTTTATAGGCGAGAACAAATCTATTTGACACAAGATACGAATATAAATAGTTGCTTGATACGGTATTATGATAATTTTGTTAAATCTTTTTCTGACTTTACTGCAATGATGGGTGACGTTGTATCCTTCCTCACCAATATTTTTGAATGTTTTACCCATACATAGAGAAAATTTCTTTCCTTTGCCACAGATTTAGTTTTAGACAAAAGCATTTTACTCCAAGTTGTCAAGTGATCATTAACGTAGATTCTCTGCTTGCCTTGGAATCCCAAATCGGCGGCCATCAGCGGAGTAACTGAAGACTTTGTCCTGGCAGCAGCTATAAAATTCTCTTTTACGTACTTATTATTGAAACATACTATAATTGGCTTGGTATGGTTCGGATCTCTCGTCGGAACTCGGGTAATATAATTTATTTGATTCTTGTCAACTACATATTGAATTTTAACACTGATTTTCTCCAATATATTGAACAGATTTTCATCTTTCGCCATGGGTATACCTTTAATCTCTGCATTATTGCTACGTGCCCATTGGTCTCTTAGCTCCAAATCATGTTCCATTTTTTCGATCTTTAAATGAAGGCTCGCGACATTTGTTTTAGTCGACTCTAGACCTGCAATCCTTTCTTCAATTAATTTAATCTTTTTAGAAAACTCTTGGACCATATTATTAGAATTATCCACACTTTTTTTGAGATTAGTTATTTCATTTTTGAGGCTTTTCACATCTTGAACTAGTGAGTCAAGCGGAGCAAGCTTACTTGCTAAGTTTTTAATTTCGACCATAATTTGAGATGGAGTTATGTCCATTGTTGTGTCCAACATGCGCGGTGTAACAGGAGCTAGGGACACCGATCCACTTTGCTTACAGGCCGGACAACGCCAATTCTTCCTTTTTTCTTCTCCCAGCTTCCTGAAACCGGACTCAGTTATGCCGGCACACGGAAAATGATACGACTTCTTGCAAACATTACAGTCAGCACCATCACCTAAGAAATCCGAACACTTAGCACAAGACGGCATCTTAAATAAACGAACTAATAATAAGAAATATTTAGAACGACACACGAGCGCACTCTGTTGAATCTCGGACCGGACTGCAACTCGGACTTTGGAATGAGAAATTCCTCAGCCACTTTTGGAAGTTGACTGGGGAAAAGATGGTAATAATAAATGTTTTTGGTGACGGGTCTCCAACCACATCGCCCAAAACTCATTTGAAAAGTCCCTATACCCTTAGTCGCCTCTTACGATCACCCACGGGTAGAAATGGGGTAGTGTTATTCTGAGCCGACACTACACAGCTAAGCCTACACTACACACCCTACACACACCTACACACCCCTACTCCTACACCGAGGCAACATTTATAACTGTTTTTGTCATAACTGGAAGATTTACTGTCAACCAGTTAAGATAAAATACAGATTGTGGATTAGGAGTGCTTTTTCACAACCGAAACTTCTTAGCAAAGTTGGTCCTAGGCGGATGGCGAGTTTTATCGAATAGTTTACTTTACGCCTTAGTAGTAGGGGAGTCCGGGATGCTAAATATGCTGTTGCTCGTGCGTCGTAGAAACCTATTTGATTTGATAGTTTGTGTTTAAAAATGAAAAAAGTATATTACAAGTTTTGTTTATAGGGGGGGGGGGGGTAAAAGTAATAAACATTTTTAAAAATGTAAAAAAAGTGTTGTATACAAATACTCGTGAATTATCCAGATACACACTCTTCTCAATGTAATTAGCCTACCTTTACTTAATCTGACGCGCTCGAGTTTTTCGGAGGATGGATATTGTTTTACTAATCTGACGGATTCCCGCAGCATTCCCCGCTTTATGAAGAGTTCATACTCAGTAGAGGTACATTAATGGCTACTAGGATTATTACTAATAAATAAAGGAAAGAAAAATTTCGACACAGGCGGGGATCGAACCCGCGACCTCGGGTAAACGCCCCGGACGCTCTGCCAACTGAGCTACCGTGTCAGCTATGTGATAGTAAGGCGTTTTCAACATTTGCATTCTATCTGAAAAGGTAGACAAGTGGCCTTCCGAATTAGTAAAAAATTTGGAGGTAGGAAACGCAAACACTACTTAAACGTGTAAAAAGAAATAAAGGATAGAAGAATTTCGCACTGGCAGCCAACTGACACGGTAGCTCAGTTGGCAGAGCGTCCGGGGCGTTTACCCGAGGTCGCGGGTTCGATCCCCGCCTGTGTCGAAATTTTTCTTTCCTTTATTTATTCTTTATTTATTAGTAATAATCCCCACATGAGGTTTTCATGAACAAAAAGATTTAAACTACTAGGATTCTCCCTATATAATAATCTGACACTCTCGAGTCAGATTATTCCAAAAATCCCCGCTTCGCCTCCCCCTACTATAGTAAAGTTATGCTATGCTTAGCATCACGAGTAAAAGAGACACAGATATGTTTTGTTTTCACTCACATGTATGGAACTCGATAAACTTGACCGAAAACGAAATTTCGATTGAAACTCGCGATCCGCTTACTGGTAGTTATTGGAATAGCGAATTTTGGTATTTTTTTAAACTCTGGATTCTATTTAGTGGATTAAAGTCCTGAATATCATGCATGTATACACACATACATACATATACTCACGGCTATAAATCCCTTAACGGGGTAGCCAGAGTTTGGAATGAGAAATTCTTCAGCCACTTTTGGAAGTTGATTGGGGACAAGATGGTAATAATAAAGTTTTTTGGTGACGGGTCTCCAACCACATCGCCCAAAAATCACTTAAAAAGCCCCTATACCCTTAGTCGCCTCTTACGATCACCCACGGGTAGAAATGGGGTAGTGTTATTCTAAGCCGACACTACACGGCATGCATGTATGTATTGAATTTAAATAATGTTAAATTAAAAAATTAAGACAAACAAAGACAATGAACGGACATAAATTTTATTTATATTCATTTTTTATAAAAAATATTAAATTTAAATTAACAAAAACCGGAGTTTCTACTCATATAAAATTTGTACAATTTTCTAGAATTTATAGCTTATGTATATTTTAATATATCTCATCTGAGTTTAATAATCTCTCTTGAGTTTAATATATCTCATGTTGAAACATCTGAAATAGTAAATCACTAAATCAGTAGCTTTGAAATAGTGCCTCTTTACTTTTTTTAATCGTAAATAACAGTTTGATAATTTAATCGATGGAAAGTGTTCTGAACGATCCCGTCATGGTGGATTCGACTGCATTCGACTTTGGTTTCTTGCCGAGATCTGCTTTCCAGAGGTTGTCATTTAGGAACATATCTCTGAAAAAGAAAATGAATGATATACACCTATTCTTAAACTACACTAAAGAATAGGTAGTAAGAAAATTTAACAATCGACATGAGATCAAGCTCTACATCTGTTTTTGTTGATAATTAACGCCTTTCTTGTTGTATAGAATCGGCTTAGAATAGCACTACCCAATTTCTTTCGGTGGTTGTAGGTAAGAGGCGACTGACGGTATTGGGGCTTTTAAGGGATGTCGGTTGGTTGATGTTGTTGTAGACCCATCACCAAACACCTTTATTTCACCATCTTTTCCATAAGCAACTTCCAAAAGTAGAAAATTATATTAATCGCCGTGTAGTGTCGGCTTAGAATAGCACTACCCCCTTTCTACCGATGGGTGTAAGTAAGAGGCGACTAATGGTATTGGGGCTGTCAAGGGATTTTTGGGCGATACGGTTTGGAGACCCATCACCAACAACCTTTTCTTTACCATCTTTTCCCCACTCAATTTTCCAAAAGTGGCCGAGAAATTTCTAATGCCTTAACTCTGGCTACCCCTTCTTGGGATTTATAGCCGTGAATATATATGTATGATGTATGTCTTGTTATATAGGTGCTTGATCTCTAGTCGAGTGTGTGGGCTAAATATAGCAATGCTCATATTCTCCATGCCTTGTTACGGCGGGTATGCAACCGGGAACTATTAAGGTAGGTGTAACATAAATATATTCACCCATAAGGGGTAGGCAGACACTATTACGGTAGTACTTGTTCATGATGATTTTTACTTTTTACTACTCAGGCCCTTTGGTGGGGTTTATAATATTTGTTTATATAAATAATTTCAGCTTATTAAGTAGTTTGCAATACGTTTATTTATACCTTTCTTTTTCAATTTTCTTGACCCATGCAGCCTGTTGTACTTTTATACTTTCAGCATCACCGCCGTATTCCTTAGGTAGATATTTCTTGTTTATGAACTTCTGGAGACCGTCACAATTTGTGTGGAAATTAATCTGAAAGAAATAGATTTGAAGAGTTGGTTAGAGTAATTAAATAAAAGTTACATACATACATATACTCACGGCTATAAATCCCTTAACGGGGTAGCCAGAGCTTTGGAATGAGAAATTCCTCAGCCACTTTTGGAAGTTGATTGGGGAAAGGATGGTAATAATAAATGTTTTTGGTGACGGGTCTCCAACCACATCGCCCAAAAATCACTTAAAAAGTCCCTATACCCTTAGTCGCCTCTTACCCACGGGTAGAAATGGGGTAGTGTTATTCTAAGCCGACACTACACGGCTAAATAAAAGTTACTTTTATTTAAATTCATTAAATATTTGGAAATGGAAAATGCTAATTGAAACCAAGTTAGACATAGTAATTAGAATGTTCTGATCATGAAAACCTCATGTGAGGATTATTACTAATAAATGAAGGAAAGATAAATTTCGACGCCAGCGGGAATCGAACCCACGACCTCCAGAAATTTTTCTTACCTTCATTTATTAGCAAGTTAGAGATGGTGTTAAAAAAATAGTATATTCCATATTATCCTTCCATCTCAATTTCCATATGTGACTGAGGAAGTGTGCGTTTCGAACTCTTGATGCTTCTCTTGCAGATGATAGACGAGACCGGCTACATGAGTTCCTCGGTAAGTTGAAATGTGTGGTTAACATAGATCTACTTTATTTATTAGTTGAGCTACACATAATTCTATACTTAGCTAGTACCTAGTACATAGAAAATATAACGTAGCAATATCTATTGTCTACTTACAATATCGCAGATCTCTGCTGGCAGCACCGGCTTCACAAGTGCGTACAATTTCTCATAGTACGACGGACAGTTGACCGCGTGCACCTGCTTTACCCGGACTGGCATGCCTTCCTGGAATGGTCGCGAACTTGTGTTATTTACTAGCAAAACTATATTATCCCAAATACAGTTTTGTGTCGGGTTTATAAAGTCTGTAGGAAATTTTCTAGTACCATTCTAACAAGCCCGGGATCGAAATAAAATGGACCACAAATTTAGCCAAATTGATAAGAAACGTAACGATACCAAGTACACACATACATACATAAATATACTCACAGCTATAAATCTCTTAACGGGGTAGCCAGAGCTTTGGAATGAGAAATTCCTCAGCCACTTTTGGAAGTTGATGGGGAAAAGATGGTAATAATAAATGTTTTTGGTGACGGGTCTCCAACCACATCGCCCAAAAATCACTTAAAAAGCCCCTATACCCTTAGTCGCCTCTTACGATCACCCACGGGTAGAAATGGGGTAGTGATACCAAGTATGGAGAATAAATTGATACTTCATTAATGTTTTGTCAGTTGTTAAATGTAAGGTAAGTGAAATAAGTAGGTACCTCTGCTATCCCTTATACAGCAATGGCTTTGACTATTATTGCAATCTGAAGCTATCAACTAGTCTTGTTTTATCATGTGCCAATCTTAAACACTCACCAATAAAAACACCAAGAAATCCTTAAAGAACATGATATTGACTTTCGGTAGAATCTTGAGCGATATATCTTTGAGATCGAATATGATGACGTGACCAGACGGCAGAAAGTCGTGGGTCTTCAGCCAGTAGTCTCCCTGGATCGTGAAGGTCCTCACCACGTCATAGAACACCAGCTTATCGAGGTTAGGGTCGTCTAACTGATGGATGAGGAGTTCTTGGTCGTCTTCTATTTCGTATGTTACTACACTCCTGGAACGGTGTAGAGGTTTTGTTAAGATTTTATTAATATAGGTTAAATTATATACATTATACTGAATATTTAGATTCCAATCGGGAAAATCAGAGACTTTTAATTATAACTTCGTACTATACAGGCCCGCTTCCCTTATTAATATTTTATAAGCTCTGTTATTTTTTTCACTTTAGCCTACCATTCACCTATTTATTCCTGCAGGTGCCTGTAAGAGACAACTTTTGGAGCCTACAAAGCGATTTTTGGGCGATATGGCTGGAAACCATCACTAATCATCCTTTATCTTACTACTTTTTCCCATTCATCTCCTCAAATGGGTTATAAAGCCATGAGTGTGTCTGTACTTATATATGACTAGTGGTCCGCCCCAGATTCGCACGGATGGTGTTAAATATTTTTATTGCATTCCCCCTACGATGGTTAGCGTGATGATATATATCCTATGTCCTTTGCCTGGTTCTAAGCTACCTCTCAAACAATTTTCAGGCAAATCGGCCCCCTGATTATGTATCTTTTGCGAGTGACGATTGTGTCGCAAGTTGCGCGATTGTCGTTGTCAATGTCATAAATTTGTATGTGATCTGACACTTTTGACAGCGACAATATTGCAACTTGTGACACAATCGCGGTCGCTAAAGATACATAATCAGCCCGCGGATCATCTGTTCTCGAGTTATTTATAAATAGTGTAACTAACACCACTTTCTTTTACATATATAGATATCAGTTAGGATTGTCTTACTACTTACGTTACGTTAGAACTTACGTTATAGAAAATGCAGTTTGTAATTTGGGGTTCAACGGGTCTCTGTTGGTGTAAGCCTCCGTCATCACACTTCTGGTGGAGCAGAATCTGTCGATGCACTTCTTGGTCTTCTCCAGGCTGCCGTAACAGCTGTGCAGGAACTTCCTTATCATCAGGTCATCTACAAATTGCAAACATTAGGTGAAAATAAGTCTACATATATATACTCACGGTTATAAATCCCTTGAAGGGGTAGCCAGCTATCCAGAACTAGGGAATTAGAAATTCCTCAGCCACTTTTGGAAGTTGCGTGAGGAAAAGATGGTGAAATCAAAGTTGTTGGCGATGGGTCTCTCAAGCCCCAACACCCTTAGTCGCCTCTTACGTACACCCACGGGAAGAAATGGGGTAGTGCTATTCTAAGCCGAAACTGCACAGGTAAAAATAATAAGTGTATTCCTTTATTAGTAGGTGAAGGTGGTAATCGTTATCATTCGTTTGATTGTTTACCTTCGGAAATACTAAATCAATCATGAAAATTCTTTCACAATCAGAAAGCTACACTATCCCGGAGAAGCTACGCTATGAACTGTATATCATCAATCACACAAAAAACATGTAAGCGGTGAGCAGTGATAGAAAAAAAATAAGAATTTTTATAAATATTGCTGTGTAGTGTCGGCTTAGAATAACACTACCCCGTTTCTTCCCATGGGTGATAGTCAGAGGAGACTATGGGTATCGGGGCTTTTTAAGTCATTTTTGGATGAGAACTCACTTATTGATTATTGTTATAATCAAATTAAATTTTTAAGCTTGATTACAACACCATTAATACTAAAATCAAAATTTTTACTATTATTTACGTTTCTTCTATATAACGACATAGCTGTTAATAACAAAACGTAAGTACATACTATAAAATAAAATACAGACAGTTACTTTCAAGTTATAATAGATTTTACATTTCTTACTGCCTACAATCACTGTTTTATAGTTAAATGTATTAAGTAAAAAGGATACATTAAAACACAGCATGTTCCGCTGTGAGTAGATATTTACTATCTATATATAGATATTATTATGTTAGGAATGCTATGTTTTAATGTACATACATAACTACATATACTCACGGCTGTAAATCCCTAGAAGGGGTAGCCAGAGCTAAGGAATAAGAAATTCCTCAGCCACTTTTGGAAATGTGAGTGGGGAAAAGATTGTAAAAATAAAGGTTGTTGGTGATGGGTCTCCAACCGCATCGCCCAAAAATCCCTTAAAAGCCCCAATACCGTTAGTCACCTCTTACGTACACCCATCGGTAGAAACGGGGTAGTGCTATTCTAAGCGGACACTACACAGGAATTAAAAATTATTTATATTGAATACACTCTAACTGGTTGGATAATCATTTGTTATTAAACCGTGAAATATTGACAACCGTATTAACCGTATTAAATTGACAATTAAGTATTTACAGGACATACCACAATAAATAAACACTTATACACTATAGGCATCACCGACAGCCCCATGTGCCGAGCGTGCATGGAAGCTGACGAAACGGTCGTTCACGTGCTGCAGGAATGCACTGGGGTAGCCGATATCCGCTACAACACAATAGGATCCATAAAGTCGCTCCCAGAGGCGGTAGCTGACCTGGATAAGCTACTCGTCTTCTGGACGGAATTAGGTTGGGAAAATTAAATGACCACTTGGTCCACGCACAATGGCCTGCCATGCCGGGCTCAGTGCGGAAACCCGCCCATCTTATAATCGGTCAATAATAATATAATAAAAATAAAGTCTCAGGTTTTGACTAGCTTTAAGTAAACCAAACAAAAAAAAACCTACATCCTATGCATACGCCAAAACCGTCTTTACACTCTCTTTTCTAACTGTTCAGGCAAACATATATTGTATTTGGTAGTATACTATACTGCAGGCAATAATTCTATTTTAGAGTATCATAAATTTTATATAAAATGTCCGTAATTATTTATTTTTAAGCAACCGTGATAGCCCAGTGGGTAGTACACTTGGTTATCGTGCAAGCGACTAGTGTTCGAATCCTGGGTCGGGCCTACACCAATTTGTCTTTTCTAAAGACATATGTGTGGTTAATTATCATGGTTGTTAATGGTGAGGGAAAACATCGTGAGGAAACCCACATGGCTGAGTTGTACTTAGTCATGTGACAGTGTATTCGTACAAAACGGCGATAGGCCTGCCCCCTATCACGTGAGTACACTGTCCATGCAAAACGTGGGTACTCTGAACACCAGGTGACAAAGTCACGTGATGTTCAGAAGTATTAGTACCTCTGCCAACAACTTCGGGGATATTCGGCGTGAACGTTTATGTTATGTTATGTTATGTTATGTTGTTATTAAAGACCCTATACAGCAACAAAGGTTATTTAACAATGTCGCAAATAGAAAAAGAAAGTGTTGCGCTGGTTTCGGCTCAGCAAGTGCAAGAAAATAGAGTGGTGAAAAGTATGTATATGTCGTAGGATGACTTGATGTTTAGGTTTTTCTGCAAAAAAAACCTAGTAAAATTAAAAAAATATTATCACCGTTGTCTAATTGCCGGTGTTTTTGCAAAATTCCTAGGTTTTTTGCAAAAAACCTAAACATCGAATCATCCTACGACATAATACAAAATATATATGTTCGAAGTTTATTTGATTAGTTCGATGTTTTCTCGTAGAAGAAATGAAGAAGAAACCTATCTAATTATTTTTATGTGCAATTAGTACTAAGAACAAAAATAAAATTTTCTTAAAGATTGATTCACCACATTGGGTCCACATTGGTACTTAATTATCTTTGTAAGACCATATAACATGTGGAATGCAAATAAAGAATTTGAATTTGATGATTATAAGTAGAACATGAGATATAAGCCAGTATTCTTCGAGGAACTGTATTGCTTTAAATAGCTTCTGCGTCATTATATTGTAAACCTCAACTAAAATACTCGTTAAACTACAAACAATTTGCAAAAAATATTTGAACGTTGTGGCGTTTTAATGAAACCTAGTTTTTACATTTATGACCCGGATGTGGAATGATAATAAATCAAAGTTATTTTTTAAACTAAATTTATAAGATAGGTGTATTTTATACTTATATTCACGGACTTTATTCAGGGGTAGACAGAACCTATCAATAAAATAAATATAATCGTATGTGTAATACTTGCTACTCTTCGCAGTTTTGTAAGAATACAATGTCTCATGTCGAACAAGTTACACAAGTTGGCTTTCTGTAATTTTTTTCCCTCCCTTTTGGTTAATTAATTAACCACATATATGCCTCAAGGAAAGCCATATTGATGTAGGCACGTCTGCCGAATAAATATACACTGATATAATAACAAAAGGGTCATATACAATTAGATTTCTATATGGTTTTAAACTAAGTGAGCTTTAAACACCAAAAGATAATGACTTGATTTTTAAGAGAACTAGTTTCTCTGCCAAACCTTTTGGCATAATGATAAAAAAAAATGCCTCTTCTAAAAAAAATTTTTTGTGCGTAAAGAATTTTTCGATGAAAATTGTACAAAGGCACTATGTTAAGTTTATTTTTTATTAATTTTTAAATGATACTTACTGAAATCTGTGGGAAGATGATTTTCTTTCGCCAGCCATTCTCTGATCGAGAGCACGTCTTGAGACACATCTTGCGGCATCTGAAAGTATAAAATAATCATCAATTCATAACAATAGATTAGCTTGGCAGCTTGATCGTATGATCCTGAGAGGCATTGGTTCCTATCCCGTTGGTTTATTTTCTGTCCAGTCTACTTCCTACATGTAGGTGTATGATACGTTTAATGTAATATGCAAGATGAAAAAGACATATAGTTTTCACAAAAACAACATAATAGGTGAATTAAAAATAGCTTCAGAAATCAACAAAAACTTCAGCTACTTGCTTGGTGATGAGGGTCCAAACGTACCTAAAAAGCTCCGTTACCCTGAGTCGCTGCATACGACAACTATAAGAAGATATTGATTAGTGCTATTTTAAAAATAGTAAGCAGTAAGCAAAGTAGCTGAAAAAAACATCGTAAGCAAACTGATTTGACTGATTCAGACCTGCACTGGTAGCATGAGGCTTGTGAGAGCGCGTTTGACACATGAGAAGTGACAAACTGACAGATTGCTCATACAAAATCTGTCAGTATCTCACTTCTCACATGACATACTCGCTCTCACACGCCTCATGCTACGGGGGCTGGTCATATGGCAGTGCATAACAGTAATTAACGCCCGGAACACAATTTCGAGACTTCTGGATTGTAAGCCGAACATTTTACCACAATGCCACTGAGGAAATACCAATAATTAAAAACAGCTAGCCATAAATTAAAATAATACTTATAAAAAAACTCTCTATTTTCCACAAGTTCTACCTACCTACATTTACAAGGAAACAGGCGGCAATTAGAACGTCTACTACAATCGATATTTATACAGGCGTAGCAACAGTAGATGAAGCTAATTGTAATGTGTGTAATAAGACGAACAATTACGAGTAATAACGATGTTCTTTTGCTGACACAACGTGACTGGTTCTAATAATAAGTAAATATCACGTGACTAAAATTGAGCATAGTACTTGTTCTGTCTATGCTAATGGGTAATAGAGGAGTGATAGGTATGCATGCACCTTCTCATTTTTCTGAAAATCACATGAAAATCTGTGTTTCAGAGTATTTTTTTTATATATAGATAGAATATTCACGTGATAGACACAGTGTTTTTCCTCACCGTTAATGTACTAACACACAATCGCCCACCGCTGTGTATGAGCCGAGGCAACGGGAAAATATTCGACATCACAAATACACAACTGGGCATGCATACATTGCCGTAAAGACTATGAATTCCAAAAATGGGTACATAGAGATTAAAAATATTAGAAGAAGAAGAAGAAGAAAAAATTTTTATTCAAAAAGTAAGAACACACTTACAAAGTACTTATGACCTAAACATGATATAAATTTAAAAAAAAAACACTACACTTAACACAAATACACTTACATCTTTAACAATATTTTTTAAAAAATTACATAACACGCAATATGTTCTGTTCTTACTAAAGAAATGGTCACTGGCTCAGGATATTTCTACCAGTACTGGGTACTAGTAGAAATATCCTGGGTATTACATACATACATACATATACTCAAGCCATTAATTCCCATTGGAATAGGCAGAGACTATCGATCGCCACTTTGTACGATCCTGGCAAACCTCTCATGCTTCGTCTACATCCATCTATCTTTTCATACATGCTCTTTTATTCTTCATACTTCGGACGCCTGCCTTTTTGAGCACACTTTCAATTTGGTCCAAGTGTGTCTTTCGTGGCCGTCCTCTACTAACATTACCTTCCACATTTGCTCTATAGATACCTTTTACCAATTTCCTATCATCCATCCTCTCGATGTGCCCAAACCATCTCAACATTCCTTTTTCTATCTTACTTACAATATCATCTTTTACACCACACCTTTCACGAATTACATCGTTCCTCACACGATCACATAACCTAACATTACAAACTTTTCTGAGGGACCTCATTTCTACTGCATTCACTTTGCTTTCATGCTTCTTCTGCCACACCCAACATTCACTGCCATACATAAGCGTAGGAGCAAGAACGGCATCATGCACAGCCATTCGGGCCCTTTCGGACACCGATTGACTAGACATTAGGCTATCCAATGCTCCATTAATCGCATTACCCTTTTTCACTCTTCTCTCAATATCTTCATCACATTTTCCATCCCTTGTAAACAAACTTCCCAGATATACAAACTCCTTCACCTGTTCCACATCCTTACCATCAATCGCAATCACGCATTCTGTCACATCTTCCTGTCTCTCAAAAACCATCGTTTTGGTCTTATCCACATTCACCCTCATTCCCTTTCTTACAAAAGACTCACATACAATATTCATCATCTCTTGCAACTCTTCTGCCGATGATGCAAGTAGCACTTGATCGTCAGCATACAAGAGGCATTTAATGATGAATCCACCCATTCTTAGCCCATAATCACTTTCACGACACTCTGTCAAACATTCATCCATGAACAAATTGAAGAGCCACGGAGAAGCTACACATCCCTGTCGGACACCCCTAGAGATTCCGAACCAGTCAGTGTTTTCCCCGTTTACTCTTACACATGCACTAGAATCCTCATAGAGTGATACCAATGCACGTATAAGTTGACTCCCCAAACCGAACTTGGATAACACCTCCCATAAATACTTTCTTACCACCCTAACATACGCCTTCTCTAAATCAATGAAGGAGCAATACACCTTTTGGGTCTTAGCTAAGAACTTTTCGGTGATGCTCCTTAGAGAGAAGATAATAAAAATATTAATAACTTGAAAATTTACAAAATAAACCTCCAAGTTGACTTTACGAAACTCCCGGAAAGAAATAGATAAGGGATATTCCAAGCCATCACTAGACAGCTATAATTTTTATTTTTATTTTATTTATTCATTTATTTCAGACGTTACAACATCCATATATTTGTTAGTAGACAGTGAAAATGACTTAAACCTATTGTTAGTATTATTATTATTGTAATTTATATAAAATCTTATTGTGTCGTCACTTTGCCACACTGTACGCGGTACATTCCCTGTTCCAGTGAATGGTCCGCACCCAGTGAGCCAAAATGGGACAGTCAAAACGTTCAGCAACAGCCCTCACGATGCTGTTGCTGCTGGCTCGCACCCGTGCCATCAACGAGGCAGTTCGTTTGCGAATTATCCCATAAAAGTCATCGGTTCGCTCTCTCGCGAACATACCAGATGCACTACAAAAGCGTGACAGCCGCAACAGCATCCTGAAGGTGTTGTTGTACTGCACACGGAGCTTATTAAAAGCTTTTTGTGTATAGTTTGTCCAGAGGCTACTTGTATACATGGTCTGACAAAACGCTTTAAAAAGCGTAACCTTGACGTCAACTGAGCAGTTGGAGAAACGGCGAATAAGCATATTTCCTCTAATGCACAAAGATCTTCGCTCTCTTTCAATGTCAATGTCGTCGCTGAGATTCTCACTTAAGATATTGCCCAAGTATTTAAAATGAGATACCTTATTAAGAGGTACGCCATTTAAGCAAATAGGTGGTATTTTTCGCTTCTTCTGTACCCCATTGGAAAACATCATATATTCAGTCTTTTTTATGTTGTATATCAAACCATGAGATTCAGCATACGACTCACAGATATACAACATCTTCCTCATTGCGGCTATCGACGGACTCAGTAGTGCCATATCATCAGCATAACTTATATTGTTTATGTTAATACCATTGATGCTGCAACCGACCCCAGCCCCGCTGAGTTCCTCAATTAGCGCATTAATATACATATTAAACAGTATTGGAGAAGTTAGTCCACCCTGTCTCAATCCACACTCGAGCTGGTATGCATTAGATAACGTATCACCCCATCTCACGTAATTTATCTGGTTCGTGTACCAATACTGCAATATAATCAAGAGTTCATCTGGAATCTTTCCCTTAAGTTTGGTCCAAAGTATGTCATAAGATACCAAATCGAAGGCTTTGGACAAATCCAAGAAACATACATATACCGGCGTATTCCTATCCACATAATACTTCACTGTACTTTTAAGACACAGTATGGCTGACTCTGTAGATAACGAGCGTCTAAAGCCAAACTGGGCATCATGAAGTTTCAGATGATTATCGAGATGAGAGTTAAACATGTGATCAAAGACCTTTGCAATTGTAGTGGCCAAAGAAATCGGTCTGTAGTTAGATTTATCACATATATCTCCTGTCTTACACTTCAGTACTGGCACAACAAACACCTTGATCATATCTGTCGGTAGATATGAGTGAGACACACACAATGAGTAAAACAGAGACAACACACGAATGGCGTTTTCACCCGCGAACTGTAAGTGTTCAATTGTCAACCCGTCGTGACCGGGAGAGCGACCTCTGTGGATGCCTTTGATGGCGTGTTTGACATCGGCCGCTGTAAACGTCATCGGTGTTTCCTTCCCCTCAGAGCCTACCTGCAGGTTTGACTTGGATTGACCCAGGGTAGAGCTTACAGAAAAGTGGTTTACAAACATATTAGCAATATCACTTGGCTCAGACACGCCCTCCACGCTCACGGGAAGGCTTGGTTGGATATTGAGTTCATTTGTTGATTTCCAAAATGCCTTAAAGTCTTTGTTATACCTATGTGTCGCTATGATATCCATCTTTATCCGTTCCTTGTTATCAATACACCATTTTAACTTCGATTTAAATGCACGTCGCGTAGTACACATGTCATCATAAATGCTACCAAACCGAGGTTTACCGTATAAACACCAATTTCTATAACATTTTCTAGCCTCCACATGAGCATGTGTAACGTGTCTGTTCCACCCTATCACATGATTGGTTCGCCTTTTTTTGGGTTTACATTTAGAGTAACTTTTAATCGAGGCTTCACATAAAATAGAGACAATTTGAGTATATATATTCGCAACAATTTGTCGGTGATTAATATCTGTACAAAAGTTACTTTTACAACATTCAACACATTCTTGGGGAAATACAACATTTTTAAATAGTTTTTCTGACTCTTCCTGATAAATATTGATCTGTTCGTTAGTTCGTTCTCCCCACGCAACCCCCTCATGGAATCTAGGTTTAAGAACAGTAACTTTTGGTCTTAGTAACGATAAATTACAATCTACAAATAGAGGTAAGTGGTCGGACCAAAACACGTCGTATCTGATGTTTACACCCACAACGGTATTCCACGCAGCGTCAGACACTAGACAGTGATCAAGCCACCTCCTGCTTCCACATGATTCACTAATAAAAGTATAATTGTCAGAAAACATACCCAATTTATCGAAGTCCACACATTTCAGTTGCAAATCCACACAGTACTGTAACATTTCACTACAGAAAACCTCTCCGACATGAGCATTAAAGTCACCAAGTATGAAGATATTGTCCGCGTCGTTACAATCAATTATGGCTCCAAGTTCACCCATACATTCACTAAACTCTGGTAAATTGTCCACGCAATCCGTCGGCATATATACGCTGGCTAATAACAATGTTCTATTATTAACTATCGCTTTGATTGCACATATACGCACACTTTTGCACTCTATGACGGACACCGAATCGAAAATCCCTTTTCTCCATAGTATGCCGACCCCACCGTACGGCCTTCCTCTCAGCAAACCTGCCCCACTATCCACTGCTGACTTTCCAGTGTATTCGAACCCTCCATGTATTGAGCCGAGGAACGGGATATCATCGGGTAGAAGCCAATGTTCTTGTATTGCGATTACATCACATGTATTGCATAAATATTTTATACACCCTGCCGACCTTTTCACCGATTTGCAGTTAAAACTTACAAACCGGGCTGAATCCGTGTATTTAGTTTTAGTCGCCATTTTTAACAGTATTTAATTTTGCCTTATCTGTGTCTATACGTTTTTTCAAATAGAAATACCTCCGAAAATATATTCCACTTGGCCATAACGTATCATCCTCAAATAAATTCAAATGAATTTTCGAAACATATATTTTGTATGAGTCATATTTCTTTATTCCTTTCATATTAACTTTTTCGGGTGTAACATGAATAAAATGGACAATGAATGATGTTTTATTATTTTTAAAACTAAGAAGAAGCCATAAATTGCCCTATTAATCGTTAAACTGAATATGTCTCGTTGAGTAATACTTTAAAGGTATCTTTAGTCGACCTGATGAATGGAAAGTATACTTCTTGGAATAAATAATTTATATGATGGCTATAATTAGTCAAAACGAGGTAGTTTTAGTATTAGCAAACGATGCCTTGGTTACGCATTGTAAAGTAATTATTAATAACATTTTCAACCGCAAAGTATCGCATAGTAGTATCTGTTTGCCATATTTAATGTGAATACATGTACTACATCCAGAATGTAGTTAAAATTTTCACACTTCAGTTCAAGAAATTATTCAATTCCGTGCTTGGCTTAATTTTCCATTTCACATAACAATCACTTAAAAAGCCTCAAACCCCTTAGTCCCTCAAACGACAATCACAAGATGTACTGCAAAGATTTTCAACATTTTATCTAAGTTCCAGTTTGGTTTTAGAAAAGATCTTCTAACATTGGATGCATTCTCTTAATTAATCTCTATTATGGTAAATAAATTTGAAAATGGTAATAAGTGTCTCACAATCTTCCTAGACCTCAAGAAAGCTTTTGACACCGTATGTATTCCCCTACTTATCCGTCGTCTCGAAAGCTACGGAATAAGAGGTTTACCACTTACCTTATTAACTAATTATCTTGAAAATCGAACTCAAGAAGTTAAAATTGATAAATATATCAGTACAAGAGAAAATATAAACTATGGCGTGCCCCAGGGGAGCGTCCTTGGTCCAACACTTTTTCTTATTTATATAAATCTTTACAAAACATATAACCTCCTGTCAGTGCGCAAATTTTATATACTGAATTAATACATTAATATATATTATATACAAACTTAATTTTCATAAATCTTTAAAATTCGATGAGACCTTGCATAACAAAAGAAAGGCTGATCTAGTTATCTCTCAAACTACAGTGCGTACCACTTTTGCCCAGCGCCAGATACACTGTCAAGCCCCTTATATATAATAAGTTAAATTTTGTCCTTCAAATATATCCCATTAAATTGTATCAATGTAAACTCACCTTAGTTAAATGGCTTGAAACACTGTCCTACGATAAGACTGAGGATATATTAACAAGACTAAAATAAAATACGAACCTAATAATAGAAAATCTCTTATTTTATTTTTATATTTTATTTATTATATTTTTTTTCACACTTAAGTATATTCCTTAAGTATAGATATAAGATAGATAAGTAAGGAAATGAGCGGGTCATTCCCAACACAAGTATTTTAAATTACTTCCTGGGAAGACTCCTGTGTTGTACTTTTTGTTATTTTGTGCAAATTTTTTTTCTTTATTCTTAAAGTTGACATTAAGTGAATGATTTACCAAGGATCATTAAATTGCTATCTCGACCTCTGTCTTATGAAAACCACAGATATACACTACTACTACAAATACTCTAATTTCCCATTTTTTGTTATTATATCCCGTGAGGACATAGATGTACTAAATACCTAGATATGTTTTATACAAGGAAACCCGCGCTTACGAGTGGCACTGATTGCGGCAGTTGTACGCACGCACACCACTTGAAATATATCCAAACAACACACCAAGAAATATATTTGAAATGTAAGCGAGATAGCAGCGAGTTAGCACATTTCATAGCAAGCGCTAAAAAGAGACAAACATATTTTCTCTGCACCGACGTGAAATATGACCTTAAGACGACCGCTTGACACGCACAATACTTCTTCTATTTTTTGACACCTTTCACCTTACACCTAATTTATAATTAATTATAATTAAAACGTTGAAAATGTATAATACTTACTTATGATAAGTAATCCCGTCACTTTTAGTAGTTTTTCGACTATAGTTTGTGCAAAATCTCATCACACACGACGGCATTCTCGATTATTTTGAGAAACAAACAAGCCAAAACAAGTGAACGATCGCGACGGCAGCTAGTGTGCGACTAAAGTCAAGTGAGCTATTTAGCCCCCTTTTTAAGTGCCACTTATGAGCGCGCGTGACTTATCTAAGGTTTTTTATTAGATATCTGTGCGTGAGGACATATTATATGTATGGACATGAAACCGACAGAAGAAAGTAGTCACGAAAGAGACATATACCTAGAGCTAATGTGAATGATAAAGTTAATAGAGTAAGACTTTTCAAAACGTTATAGTCCTGCAATTTGGGTTGGAGGAATATTTTAATATTTAATTAAAATAACAAATTGCATTTTTATGTGTTTACACTTGCAGTATTTTATTTCGAATATTGTTTACAAAGTGACATATTGTTTTTATTGACAATATAAATCAAAGATAAATAGGTAAATATTAACAGACAAATGTAGTATAAAAACCATAGATCAACACCTCCCCGTAATATTTAACCTATTAAAATAAAATATAAAAATTGTAGAAACTTTGTACACTTGCCGAAAAAACTTAATGTACACGGCTGTAAACGATACACAAAAGGAATGTACTATTTTGGGACGGAATGATAGAAGTTATTGCGCCTTAGGGTTGGAGAGCTTTGATTATCTGAGTATATGGTGATTGGCAAAAGTTCTTTAAGGTAGATTGCTTCTTTACACGCCTCATCAAGTGCCATTATATTCCTTTTCCGTTGTGGAAAGAGTGACAGTACACTATTTACGTGCTTCCCACGAAATGGCTGTATCGCTCATCACGCGCATATCAAAAACTCATATCCTGTGTAGGATTTTCGGTCTATAACATTGGTTCCATAATCAGCATCAGTATATCCTACCAGGTAGTAGTGTTCCTTTTTGTAATTTAGCTTTAGGTCTTGTGATCCCTGTAAATACTGCTGCACACGCTTGGCGGGCGGCTTTCCAATATTCCTCCCCGTAATGTGCATTGTACTAACTTAGGTAGGAAACTGCGAATGAAATGTCAGGTCGAGTTCCTATGACAATGTACATTAATGAGCCGATAAGCTATTAGTAAGGTCCATCAGATGTCTTCTTGAGCATTTTGAGTGTTCCTTGAGCTTTGACAAATGTCTTTCGCGGTCTTCTCTTTAATAATAAGAGGATAAATTAGAATACATACCGCAAGGACAATTTTTCTTTCGCTTGAAAATCTCTTGTTTTGACAAATGTCTTTAGCGGTCTTCTCTTTAATAATAAGAGGATACATTAAAACACATACCGCAAGGACAATTTTTCTTTCGCTTGAAAATCTCTTTTCATGAAGTTCGGAGTATCCATGGAAGGAGAGTTTGTGACATAATCACAGAGGTCAGCTTCATGCAAAACCATTTCCATGGCATAACTTCATGTTGAATGGTTGGTACCGTCGAGCTTCTTGAAGTAGCTGGACGAAGATGAGGGAATTGACTCATCCCGAGACGGTTCCATATTTGTGAGAAAACGAAAGAAGATCCGAAAGAATAAAAGTCAATTAATAGGCAAGGAAGATTAAAACTGAAGGCCCATAACCTCCTGCAATTTGGGTGAGGAACATTTTAATATTTAATTAAAATAACAAATTGCATTTTTATGTGTTTACACTTGCAGTATTTTATTTCGAATATTGTTTACAAAGTGACATATTGTTTTTATTGACAATATAAATCAAAGATAAATAGGTAAATATTAACAGACAAATGTAGTATAAAAACCATAGATCAACATATAGCAAAGGTGGGAGTCTGAAGTGAGAAGAATAAAGTGAGGGAAAGAAGAGAGATTTTTCAGGATTGTCTTAGCGGTGATCGATAGTATCTACCTTTTGACTTTTTTTTTGACTTACCTACTCCAAGAGCATTAATTAAATGCTTATATTTAAGTAAGTATATGTACATATGTTATATATTTACACAAGTAACGGTTATGCAACCAAACAAAAACCCTGACAGAGTTAAAGTACCGTATATTGTATTAAACTGATTGCACCACGAAACTGTGATCTTGGTTTGGTAAAAGGTTACGCGGCAGCGTGGGCCAAGGGTAACTCATCATTTTGATAATACAACTAATTGGCGTATAAATTTATAAAGCGAGTAATAAATTTATTGACCAACTTCAATACGAGCTATGTTCGAATTAAAAGTTGGTAATAACTGGACTAATTAATTAAACGTATTTTATAGTACTTATGCAAAGGAAGAAAGAGGAAAGAAAGAGCGTTTAGATATATTCGCCATTGTTTGTTCTTCACATTCATGCAAAGCAAACCCAAATGTTCATCAAAATTCGATAAACAACAGTGTCATCCACATATGAATTTTGATATTTATAAAAAAATATGAAGCACGCACCCAATCCCTATAAAAAATATATAAAAATATGGAACCACCTTTGAAGCATATCCAACCGAACCGAAACACAACCTTAGAAATCTATTGCATAATACGTACAAAAAAACTTACAATCGAATTAAATACCTCCTTTTTAGAAGTCGGTCCAAAATAAACAAAATATTAAAATACTATTGCAGATGTGGAGTTAAGTCACTCATTTCCAGTATAATGCTCTCATCTATTTTTATAACAAAGATTTGATCAAGTAACAAGTACCCTGTAGCCGGGACCGACGGCTTAATGTGCCCTCCGAATCACGGACTCCTATTTATTTTTGGATAATCAGGTGATTCAAACCTGCAATATCCTTCCAAACTGGGCTAAAACTTGTAGATTAAATTTGTGAGTTTCCCCGTGGATAGAAGCCAAGACCTCCGGACTTCAAGCAGATTGTACTGCTAGGTCACAAATAAAGTTTGAACAATATACATAAAAGTACATTTATAATTTTTAAAAAAACGATGTTAATCATTGTTTACTCTTCTACAAAAACAAACAAGATGCACTATTAAGCCCTACAAAGTTGCACGTATTAAAAGTACACGCGAACACACTTGACATTGAGTGGACGTGTTTGTCCTGCTAACATACTGATTAGAACCATGTCGTTAAGTATTTTACTCTGCACACCGTTATTACGAGGATGTTTTATTTGAAAAACGTATTGGCAAATGTTTTCAATGTCTTGTGAATTAAACTATCATATGTTATCATTTTATATTGCCGTGTAGTGTCGGCTTAGAATAGCACTACCCCGTTTCTACCGATGGGTGTACGTAAGAGGCGGCTAACGGTATTGGGGTTTTTAAGGGATTTTTGGGCGATGCGGTTGGAGACCCATCACCCAAAACAACAACCTTTAATTTACCATCTTTTCCCCACTCAATTTTCCAAAAGTGCCTGAAGAATTTCTAATTCCTTAGCTCTGGCTACCCCTTCTAGGGATTTATAGCCGTGAGTATATGTATGTATGTACGATTATAGCCGTGAAAACATTTCCATAGGTATAAGATGAAAAATATCCATAAAAGTGGTAAAGAATAATGACTTATATACTATCTTGACACGAGCCAATCGAGGCCTTGAGAAATCAAGCTGCTAAAGTGATTTTAAGTTAAATGATATATAATTATACGTTATTATATGATATACAGGGTGTCCCAAGAAATAGTGTCAAGCGGAAGTCCAAGGACAGAATACCCCTAGGGGTACCCGAATTACCCCCATGTATGTTCTGCGACTTTTTGTAGTTTTCGAGATATGATTTTTTTTCATTTTTTTTGGTAAACCTTGGCTTATTTGACATTTTTGGTCACAGAGACATAAATTCGGTATGCAAAGTTTTACTAAAGTGATGCTGATTACAAAACCATTTCGAGATATTATGGTAATACATACATACATACATACATATACTCACGCCATTAGTTCCCATTGGGGTAGGCAGAGACTATTGATCGCCACTTCGCACGATCCTGACAAACCTCTCTAGCTTCGTTTACATCCATCAATCTTTTATGGTATTTTTTATCATCATTATGGTAATAAACAATATTTTCTTGAAATTATATCAATTGAAGCTAAGATGACTGTTATTTTATCAAAAAACTGTAACAGTGTTTGATCTTCAATTTTGTTTCAAAGACATACGGTTTTGCAGTTTCTTAATAAAATATCGAAAATCATAGGTTTGTTTAGTATAATATCGTAATAACTTCATTTGACATCACAAATTCGTGGTATGTTTTGCAATCAGCAACATTTTTATAAAACATTTCGCTTCATTTGCATGTCGCTACGTGATTTTATCGATCGATGACGTCATTAAGTACAAAAGTTGACCAATCTTTAAAAAATCATAACTTTACAATTAGTCAAATTGACTGAGGAATTTCTCATTCCAAAGCTCTAGCTACCCCGTTAAGGGATTCATTTTAAATGGAAAATATTCAAATTAGTCTTTTATTTTCGTGTTTACTATCGAATAAAAATATTTAATAAATACCAAAAAAAAACTTTTCATTCCGAATTGTTGACATACAAGCTTAATTTTTTTTTCTGAAATATGTGAACAGTAGCACTTGCAAAAACAAGTATACCAGGAAGGGCGACATTTCGAAAACTTTTTGTGATTTAATAATAAACAATCAATAATAACATTTTTTTAGTTTTATTCGGCCCAATCTTTTAATTAAGTTTTTTCGACTTACTGTGTTTCAAACATTTTTTCAAGTATGAAGTCGTGGAGATAGCTCAATCAAATTTACATGGCAAATAGCTGACGAAATTGGCAAGTTTATAAAAATAATTTTTGAGACATTTTTGGGATAAGTTTTTTTTTTAATCGTTTCAAAAGAGATCTTTAATTTAAACATTTTAACAAACTTAGGATTCAACATATTTTAATGGCTTAATAGTAGCATATCGGCTCACAATTGCTTTTGCTTTTGCAAGTGCTACTGTTCACCTATTTCAGAAAAAAAATAAAGCTTGTATCTCAACAATTGATGTCTCTGTGACCAATAATGTCAAATAAGCCAAGGTTTAACGAAAAAATATGATAAAAATCATATCTCGAAAACTACAAAAAGTCGCAGAACATACATGGGGGTAATTCGGGTACCCCTAGGGGTATTCTGTCCTTGGACTTCCGCTTGACACTATTTTTTGGAACACCCTGTATAAAAAGTAAGTACCTACAACAAGACGAAATCAAAATTAATTTAATAACTACGCAAAGTCTTTTATGTCACATCTTCACAATGATATAATTATGGGTACTTTAATTATGTAATCTTATCTTCGTATTGCGTGATGTGTATCTATTATCTACTTTGTAGCCACGTGTAACTGACGAAAATAAAAGGGTATTTAATAACAAACCCTACCACTGTTTCTAGCCGTGTAGTGTCGGCTTAGAATAACACTACCCCATTTCTACCCGTGGGTCATCGTAAGAGGCGACTAAGGGTATGGGGCTTCTTAAGTTATTTTTGGGCGATGTGGTTGGAGACCCGTCACCAAAAACATTTATTATTACCACCTTTTCCCCAATCAACTTCTAAAAGTGACTGAGGAATTTCTCATTCCAAAGCTCTAGCTACCCCGTTAAGGGATTTATAGCCGTGAGTATATGAGTATATGAACCACTGTTTCGTTGTAGTTTTTAGTTGATAAACTTATTTATCTGTTTTTTATATGTTACGGCAAATAAACTAATTATAGTTTGCAAAAGTGTTGTTTTTTTAATTATTAAGTAATTAATCATTCTAAATATTAACAAAAATTAAAATCTTTCGTTTAAAACGAACCACTTACATTGACATACTTTATGTTATATACTTACATTCAGTTGATTTGTAATATAATATTAATATTTGTGTAGTTAGCTAGGATTGTATAAATTAGCGATCGATAATCTCTACCTACCCCAACAATATTTTGGTTTATAATTTAATGAAGAAAGCGTTTTCTTAACCAATTTTTCATTCAGCATAAAGATTTCGTAAAAACGCTTCGTATGCTTATAAAAGTTTGTTAGAAGCATTATTTAACACTGTATGCTTGCTAAACTTAAAATAATGTCGAGTAATCTTTTGTCGAATTAGAAATTGCTATGTTAAATTTTTCATTTACTTTCGTAACAATGTATTCAAATCGTTTGATTAACTACAGATTTGTAAAAAACAATCAATAATGCAAGCATCGCCTTTTCTTGGAACTTTCATACATATAATGCATGCATTTTTTTTAATGTCTTATTTTAACAACATACTAAATTTAGCTTAATACAGTACACGAATAAACATGTCCCTTTTTTTATATTAATTAAAGTATCATACGTTCAATGCGCAGTTTTTTAGGCCAAGGCTCTCACCTTAATTTTTTATCGATGACAAGTCCAAGGAAGTCTAAATTAAGATGATATACTGACATGAAGCAAGACTATAAACATAAATACTTTTGATTTTACAAAACATGAGTGGATATACGAGTGGCTGAAAAGTGTCGGGTATAGCACCATTCTCTATCATCCTACTATTCAGGATTTTTGGGTGATCAGGTGGGAAACCCAATATAGTTTTTGCTCTATTATTCCCATTATAATTAGCTGTGTAGTGTCGGATTAGAATAGCACTATCCTATTTCTTCCGGTGGGTATACGTAAGAGGCTACTAACGGTTTGGGGCTTTTAAGGGATTTTTGGGCGATGCGGTTGGAGACCCATCACCAACAACCTTTATATCACAATCTTTATACCACGCAACTTCCAAAAATGGCTGAGGAATTTCTAATTCCCTAGCTCTGGCTACCCCTTCAAGGGATTTATAGCCGTGAGTACATGTATGTATGATGTAAATAAAACGCATGCATGACCTCAGAAGAGCACATTAGTAAAAGGCCTGATTAGGGTGAATAACCCATTTTAATAAGCTTCGTAGCCAAATGAAAGGAATTGCCAATATTTATACTACTGAAAACTGTAATAGCTCAGAGGAAAACTATCGCTTCTCATGCAGGAGACGCGAGGGCAATTTCTTAGTCACCAGGCCTAGCCCAATGTGACTTTTCTAAAGTCACGTGAACGGTTAATTTATCATGGTTGATGACGGTAGGGATAACATCATGAGGAGACCCACAGCTGTTAGTTCTGTGACAGTGTATTCGTACATAACGGCTATAGGCCTGCCACCTATCATATGAGTACAATGACCAAGCACAACGTAGGCACTCTGAACACTAGGTGACATTAATATCACGTTATATTCAGAAGTATTAGTACCTCTGCCATTCCTTCGGGATATACAGCGTGAACGTCGGATTGAGTTTATATTTCTAATCATATACGTTTAAATAAATAGGTACCTCAGGCTACCTGCTTAAGGAAAACTAAAGTGTTGTTAAGTAATTAACTATGATAGCAGAGTGTTCGCCTTTGTTAATTGTATGTGCTTGCCGATAATTACTACAGCGATGCTTTATTTGCATAGAGACAGTTCTAATTAAATTTTCAAGACTATTATTAGAGAATCTTTTTTAAAGCAGGACTCCGATATGAGAAGTTAAAATAGTAAGAAATAAAAAAGCTTGGACTGTAGGGCAATTTCGTGGTAGAAGGCTACACTATGACCTTTCTCTCAAAACTAACCTAAGTTTAACTCAGCCAGGTATTTTCCTGATAATTCCTTTCGGTATAAATAACCTCTACAAATGAACTATGATGAACTACAAATGATTTTTTAAACGAGGCAAAGATAGCAATGGATTATTACTTTTTAACATTAGGTACATATATTTATAAGTATAATAAAATATGCTATATTAAATTAAATTAAATGTATTGACGAATTTCGTCCCAAATTGGCAAACTATACGTCATTCAGTAAGAACTTCATTATCTTTTTGATCGAAAAATACTACCCATAAAGCCATCAATCGCCTATTTTATACAAATTTATATTCATTATACGATACAGATACCGCACATTTCCGAAAGGGTGGCAGAGGTAGAAGATTTTGATTTTGATACAGTCTGAACTACCATTTTAACATTAAAAAAAACCGAAGCGTTTAAATGTGTTTTTTTTTGTTAATTAAAAAGTATATTTTCATTTATTTTATTTATTCAAGGAAACAAACAGCTTTTAAATAACATTGATCAAAAACAGGCCGCGGGTGTCCAAAGAGGTTCAGGGTATGGAGGCTTGTTGGGTGATAGGGTCGAAGACCCATCTCCATAATCTTTATTTTACTATCCCTACCCCAAACTAATTAAAAAATTGGCTGATAATTGGCCTAGACCTCGCTTTTATAACATACCCTTTTTATATTATAAATCGATAAAGGACATCAAACTTAACAACTTTGACTATGGAATGCCTATCTAAAATATTGTTATTATCTAAATACAGAGCGAAAAAGCATAGATCAAATGTTTTTTTTTTATTTCTTATTTTCACTGAAGCAAAGAATCTCATTCTATACATTCTCAGTTTGAACTAGGTACGACAATTTTTTATTTTTTTTTGAAAACTACAATATTTTAGATAGGCATTCCATGGGCAAAGTTGTTTAGTTTGATGTCCTTTATCGATTTATAATATAAAAATGGTATGTTATAAAAGCGAGGTCTAGGCCAATTTTCAAAATCATTGGAATTTACAGCCGTGAGTATGTGTGTGATATATTACCACAAAAATTTATCAAATTGCTAATATATGGCGCACATTTCGAAGTTCAAAGCCGCGAAGGCCACTCGCAATCCGGTTTGACCACATCGTAGTTGTTATGAAACTATGTCCCAAAATGCATGGCTTCACTAATAATTAAATCATCAAAATATACTTTAAAGCTGTTATTTGCTTCCTTTATACTCGTATTTTCGATAAAAGCCTTGACTTTTTGATCCTGGACGTGACCTCAAAATGTAATAATAATCCCGAACTGAGCTTACTTACATAAATATGTAATGATAATACACAAAGGTGTCAGGTTCAGGTTAATCTTAACAAAAATAAGATGAGGAGATTAACGTGGCCAAGTTTAAATATTATTCATACTTATTTTTCACAGACAAGTATTGCAACGTTGCATACCCCTGACATACCTCTCTTGTTTTCCCGTAGTTTCAAACGAATACCAATACCCATTTATCTTATTATAAATGTAAAGCAAACGTAGTAAAAAAAGGGGACAGAAAACCCACACCTAATTCTGTTTTCTGCTAAAAAAGAGTTTTCCCACGAGAAAAAGTCAAAAGACCGGAGTCAAATCTCTGAAGAATAGAAAGGCACATAAGAAAAAAAAAATTGTCAGAAGTGTCAGAGGTTTACCAGATATTAAATGGCAATCGATTGTTAGTGACTACCCCGTGAACGAATGGCGTAATTATATGTATGTTTCATAGTAAGCAAATTCAACGACATGTGAAATATGTTATAAAATTTGCTAAGTAATCTATTTTAAAATTAGCGCTAATTATTACGTAGATCTACACTATATAGAGGTTGTATATGTTAGATTGTAAAACTTTAGATTTAGACTAAGTGATATAAACTGTATTATTGTAATCGATATTATTTTGGCTGTGTAGTGTCGGCTTAGAATAGCAACACCCCATTTCTACCTGTAGATGATCGTAAAAGGCGACTGAGGGTATAGAGGCTTTTTAAGTGATTGGAGACCCGTCACCAACAAATATTTATAACCATCTTTTCCCCACTCAACTTCCAAAAGTGGCTGAGGAATTTTTCAATCCAAAGCTCTGTATACCCCGTTTATGAATTTAAAGCCGTGAGTACATGTATGTATGTATATTATTTTATAAAATGTAACGGTTGGATAAGTAATTTATAATAAAAAAACGAATTGACATATCTCTTCTAAGACTTAATGGTTGTTGTAAGATTTGGCCAGCCTCAAAATATAGCAAATTTAGAAAAGTATCCTCAATCCTCAATGCTCCTATTAAATTCACTAATATGTAAAAGTTCTCATTATTTTATTTTTAAATTGTAAATAATTTTTATAAATAATTTCATTTTAACACGCCTTTCGTATATAATAAAATTACCTATCCAAGTCTTGATCTAAATCTGACATTTTCATTATTTTATTTAAAAAAAACTCTTACCTTTAATTAGTAGCAATTCAATCACTATCACGAATTCCAATTAACAAATATTTCCGTACGAAATCCGAGACCTAACTACAGCTCGTATAGCGATGACACAGCTAATCACTACCGGACACTGCCACTGCAGTTTGCTTACTAAGCCTAAATAAACAAGACAAAGCCTCCAAGTGTAATTTTATTTTATTCCGGTATTAGCGAAGATACGACTGACGGAGTGACGTATGCGCAGAGCCATACAGCCTGAATGAAATTGGGACCGTAAAGAGGCCGTAGCCTCCAAAAGTTTAAAAACCGAATCTTTAGAATGGCGTCGATTTGCCTTGTAATGTAAAATGTTGGGTAACCGCGGTATAATGACGGATGTCAGAAAATAAAGCAACGGTCGAAAATTGGGCAATTTATTTTGTTTAGGTTTGAATTTGAGTGGCATTGTAATAGTATTGATAAAGATCGCGAAAGAGTTTTACATTAGTGTTAAATATGAGTAGATAGAAAAAAACATGATTGCTGTTTCAAAACGAACAATTGCAATTGATAGCACCTGCCTACCCAAATGGAAACTGAGCAAATAAATTTAGTAAGTATAGTGGTCCGCCGCGGCTTTGCACGGGTGGTGTAAAGTATTTTTCACTGCTTTTCCCCTACGATATATAGCAATATGATATATAGCTGATGTTGCTTTTGAAAGTCTTAGCTATTCATTGGTCAAAGATTTTATAAAATGTGTTCAGTAGATTTTAGCCTATTCATTACAATCAAACACAGTTTTCCTGTTTGTAATATTAGTGTAGATGTAGCTGGCACCTGATTTGGTATAACTACTACATTTTTAGTTTAAGCGATTCGTTTATTCCTGAAACATAAGAATTTTCATGAAATTTCACAACAAGAACCTTAATTTTAAACAATTATTGAAAAACCATTTATTTTCGCCAAAAGACCTGAAAATAAAAACAATCATTTTCGCATGTCGTTTGCTGTATTTGCTGAATATGACTCTCCCCCAAATATGTTCATGTTTTAGTCCCTTGATGTCCTCATACATCGTCTTTCCGCAACTTTGACCAAGACGTCGATCCCTTGTGGTATCAACAAGTTTGAAGGTAGAGCTTCCATTTTCAACGGGGGTGGCATGAAAATTTGACGTGTTTTTTTTATCTTGTTCATTTTAAGACCTACTCTGTCAGATACTCTACGTAATTATAGTCGATTGATAGCCATTTACGAGCGAACGAGCCTTGCTAAAACACCATATTTTACATACATTCATAAAATATCAAAGTAACGTTTTTTTAATCTTAATTTATACATGTACTCCGTGCTATAAATCCCTTTAACATAAATAAATAACACGGCTATCATCCGTAGAAGGGAACACCTATGCAAGAAAATGGAGTAGTGCTATTGTAAGCAGACACTACTCAGCAATTAAATACGAAAATACAAAATCTATGACATACATACAAACATATACTCACGGCTATGAATCCCTTGAAGGGGTAGCCAGAGCTAGGGAATCACAAATTCCTCAGCCACTTTTGGAAGTTGCGTGGGGACAAGATGGTAGAATAAAAGTTGTTGGTGATGTCTCCAACCGCATCGCCCAAAAACATCCATTAAAAGCCCCAATACCGTTAGTCGCCTCTTACGTACACCCACCGGAAGAAATGGGGTAGTGTTATTCTAAGCCGACACTACACAGCCAGCAAATATAAACGAAAACAAAAAATATATGAGTAAGACGAAATAATCCATATTTTTAATTCCTTTCATACACTAACATCTAGAACTTTTTGGAGTTGTTAATTAAGATATGAATGAAAACAATAAGCGTAATGATGCCAAATACCTTTGCTAGCATATTCGAATAAATTATAATTATATTAGATTAAGATAAACTAATTGCCTTTTAATGAAGAAATCGAAACGAATGACGCAACTGATAAAGCCAGAAGTAGTACGGTACATACATATATATGATATGTGGATTGACTTACCTTTAATTAATAATAGTGGAATTATCCCTTTACCAGGTGGATATTGACACAGCAATCTCATAGCTATTACACAAAATATACTCTAGAGGGGTGACTGTAGGGGGATTTATACCTCTTCCTCTTTAAGTCACTTATTTTCGGAATTTAAATTAAGTACATACCAAATACCAAAATCGACGTGATAGCTCAATGGGTAGAACACCGGTTAACGTGCAAGCGACTAGTGTTCAAATCCCGGGTCGGGCCTACACCAATTTGTCTTTTCTTAAGACGTATGTGTGGTTAATTTATCATGGTTGTTAACGGTGAGGGAAAACATCGTGAAGAAACCCACATGACTGAGTTGTACTTAGTCATGTGACTGTGTATTCGTACAACACGGCGATAGGCCTGCCCCCTATCACGTGAGTACACTGTCTATGCAAAACGTGGGTACTCTGAACACCAGGTGACAAAGTCACTTGTTGTTCAGAAGTATTAGTACCTCTGCCAACCCCTTCGGGGATATTCAGCGTGAACGTTTATGTTATGTTACATACCAAAGTAAACTAAGATATTGTCAATTATGTTCTTGCTACTTCTTCACGGGTAGGCAGCCGTAGGTATAGTGGATAAGTTTAAACCAATATGCAAGGGCTATCAATCCCAAAAAGGGTTAGGCTAACCCTAAGGACTAGAATTTCCTTAGCCGCTTAGGGTAATGCGGTAAATGGAACAATGAATAGTCTAATGATCAGTCAATCGGTGGTGTCTGAAAAGGCCTGAATGGTCTGGGTGGATGCATGATGCTGTTCTTGTTCCTACGCTGATGAATGGCAGAGAGTAAATGCGGTAGAGATGAGGTTCCTTTAGAAAAGTTTGTGATGTTAGGTTATGTGATCGAGTGAGAAATGGCGTGATGAATGAAAAGTACATACATACATATACATATACTCACGGCTATATTTCCTTAGAAGGGGTAGCCAGAGCTAAGGAATTATAAATTCCTCAGCCACTTTTGGAAGTTGAGTGGGGAAAAGATGGTTAAAAATAAAGGTTTTTGGTGATGGGTCTCCAACCGCATCGCCCAAAAATCCAAAAAAAAAACCCAATACCCTTAGTCGCCTCTTACGACACCCGTGGGTAGAAAGGGGTAGCGACATTCTAAGCCGGCACTACACGGCAAAGCCGGCACTACACGGCATATAAAGAAAAGTGCCGTCTGAAAGATGGTAATGTAAAAAGATAGAAAAAGGGTAGAAAAAGAGGTTTATAGAGCCAATGTTATATTAGTAAAGGACGACCGCGGAGGACTTATTTGGAGCAAATAGCGAGTGTGCTCAAAAAGGCAGGCGTCCTAAGTATGAAAAATAAAAAAACATTTATGAGAAGATTGATGGATGTGTGGGAGTCATGTTAGAGCGCACACTACTGCGGACTCAAACGCACATAGCAGCGTCTCACTCATATTCCTACATCGCGGAGTGTAAATGTTTTTCGAGTTAAGCATAGATACAAATTATAAGTTGGTACACAGCAGGGGTGTACTGGCCAGTATATCTTTGCTGTTCCCACAGTGGTGACCCCGACGTGATGAGAACACACGCTTCCTTCTACTACATTTCTCGATCTACCCGCAACTTCTATTCCTCGCTTACCTCACCACACCATTCATTCAGCAGAGCATCTACAGGCATGCAATCACCGGCCTCATTGCTCACACTGAATTTGGTAATTGGTAATAGGTACCTCTTACCTTTGATATCGTCGTATCGACTAGGAGGGGAGTACTGTGGGAGTCATGTTAGAGCGCACACTACTGCGGACTCAAACGCACATAGCAGCGTCTCACTCATATTCCTACATCGCGGAGTGTAAATGTTTTTCGAGTTAAGCATAGATACAAATTATAAGTTGGTACACAGCAGGGGTGTACTGGCCAGTATATCTTTGCTGTTCCCACAGATGTAAACGAAGCTAGAGAGTTTTGCCAGGATCGTATAAAGTGGCGATCGATAGTCTCTGCCTACCCCAATGGTAACTAATGGCGTGAGTATATGTATGTATGTATGTATGTATGATTCATACATTTAACTAGGATCGTTAGGCAGTGGCCTGTCGTGTAGGGCAGGCCTATCGCCGCCGCCGTTTTGTACGAATACACTGTCACATTATGTTCGCGCCAGATATGTACTCGCGGCTTTGGCATATTTTATTTAGTCTGCTGTGTAGTGTCGGCTTAGAATAGCACTACCCCATTTCTTCCGGTGGGTGTACGTAAGAGGCGACTAACGGTTTTGGGACTTTTGAGGGATTTTTGGGCGATGCGGTTGGAGACCCATCACCAACAACCTTTATTTCACCATCTTTTCCCCACACAACTTCCAAAAGTGGCTGAGGATTTTCTGATTCCTTAGCTCTGGCTACCCCTTCTAGGGATTTATAGCCGTGAGTATATGTATGTATGTATGTATTTAGTCTGCGATTGGTAAATTTGATTTTGATTGCCAGTGGAGTTGAGATAAGGAACCTGACTTGCACTTAAATAACTCTTGACTTGCTTTTTGGTTTTTTGAATTGAATTGGCGTATTGAAAATTGTAATTGATTTGTATAATTTTGAGTATTGTGATACAAATAGAGGCATTGTATATTTAATTGTTTATACTGTGATTCGGTGAAATTGTGGACGATAGCAAAGTTATCGCACTGGAAACAAAAACCTTTGATGTGCTTTGAGAGCATTGGACCCGACAGCTGTCGAAGATATTAGTAAAATACGAAAGGAAAGAATAAAAGGACACGATATTCCTTGGACAGGGAATCGTATTGTTGATCCCAGACTGAATGCATTCAGATCTCCACAAAATATTGAAAATAGCCAGCAAACCACTTGGAAGAACTAAGGACTGAACACCTCACCAGTTCCAGCCTAATGATCAGAGTTTCCTCATTTCACTGATTTGAAGCTAAAAGGAAACTTGATTGATGTGCTGCCGGCCAGTGTAGCGGTAAGCCTTCCATCACTGAAGAACCAACATCACTTGGAATAACACAGAAACACGAACATAATTGTTGGTAGCAGAGAAACACGAACATAATTGTTGGTAGCAGAGAAATACACGAACATAATTTTGGTAGCAGAGCGTGGTTACACACGAACAAGAAATTGAACCTCTGGGAAAAATAAATGAATTAAACTAGTGCGAACTGTGAAACATACTATTGACTTTAAGTGTAATTGTTGTGTTATAAATTGGTATAATGGTGTTAGATTATTGATAGTACAGAGATCCTTATTGAGTGTTTGTTAACATGCCATATGTTCCTCAAATTGAAATCTATATTCCATATTAATTGCAGTTAAAGTAATTGTTGTTTGTTTAACACTATTTTGAATAATAGTCTAGAATTGTGATCCTATCATCTTATTGCAATAGTATTGAAAGTAATTGTTGTTTGTTTAACACTATTTTGAATAATAGCAGTCTAGAATTGTGATTCTATTATCTTATTGTAATAGTCTTGTAAGTATACATGTCAGTACTTATAAATGGGTACAGCTTCACACTGTATTAAGTTAGATTGAGGTTATATACATTATTTGATCATATTAGTGTACTCACGTGATAGGCCTGCCCCCTATCACGTGAGTACACTGTCCATGCAAAACGTGGGTACTCTGAACACCGGGTGACTAAGTCACGTAATGTTCAGAAGTATTAGTACCTCTGCCAACCCCTTTGGGGATATTCGGCGTGAACGTTTATGTTATGTTATGTTATGTTTGATCATATTAGCCATTTCCAAGTGGGTTTGAATAAGTGGCAGGCTAACTTTATTCATTTACTTTAAATTTCTACTTGTTTTTTGATATTTTGTAGACTGGGTTGTGTTAACAGGTTCACAATCAGTTTCCAGTTTTGGTTTGTAAAATAAGGTTAATAATTGCAAGTCTGGGACTTGATATTTTGTATATGGTTTTTTTGGTAACTAGTTTATTGTTGTTGCTAGATTGTATTGCCAAATAATATTTGTCCTTTGCTAGTTTTGAGTCAGGCTGCTTCTTTTGTATTTTAGGTATCTGGTGGTCAAGTGTTGATTTGGGTTGTATTCTTTGTATTTGTATGTTGTAATTTAGGTATCTGATGGTCAAGTGTTGATTTGGGTTGTATTCTTTGTATTTGTATGTTGTAATTTAGGTATCTGTTGGTCAAGTGTTAATAATAGGTTATAAAATAGGAGTTATATCTTTGTTTTAATTATTATTGTGGTATTATTGTATCTGTCACATCATGACTTCTGTAACTAGGATTGTTGGGGAAGTAAGGACAGTATTGCGTTGGTTAGCTTCAGCTGCTGCATTGGTGGGTCGACCAGAACGAACCGCTGCTTTGTTGGATAGGTTTGATAAATTTCCCCCTAAACGGGAGCGGTTAGAGAATCTTTCTGCCTGTTATTATGAATTGGCCAGCACTGGTGCGGTTCCATCTTATGTGGAAACTCAAATTGTGGGTGATTTAGATCAGTGTGATGAGCTTGCTGATCAATTGGTTCAGGCTGCTCTCACACTCAAAGCGGGGTCGAGTACTTCTCCAGATTTGGATGCCAAACTTGAACCAACTTCTCCAGCGTTATTGGGTAGACTGCCCACTTTGGATTTGCCTAATTTTAGTTTAATGGAGATCTCACTGAGTGGCTTAGTTTTTGGAACATGTTCCAAAGCCTGGTGGATCGGAGGTCAGATTTGTCACCAGCTCAGAAATTGGCCTACCTTCGTTCATCCATGCGGGATGAGGCCTTGGACATGATGAGTCATCTCAATGTGACTGATGACAGTTATCCCACTGCTGTGGAACTTTTGACCCGAAGGTACCACAATGTAAGGCGGCTTGCAGACCAGCATGTTGGTCGGATTCTCACCTTGCCCAGGATTTCTAACCTGAGTCGATTGCGGGTGGACTTGTTGAATCCAATGCTGGTTTCTTTGAATGCATTGAAGATCCTTGACTTACCTGTAGATTCCTGGTCTTATTTATTGTTACATATTGTGCTAGAGAAACTTCCACCCGAGTTGAAGGTTTGCTTCGAACACAAATTTGGAGGTGATAGTGCCTCTCATCTTCCTCCCTTTTCAGATTTGTTGCTTTTCTGGAGGACGAGTGCCGGGTGGGAGACATTTCAGGTGTACTTCCTCCTAGTCAGCCGGTTCGTGTGGAACCGAAGTCTCGGCGTGTGAATCAGCCACGTATGACCGAAAGGAGAGATCACCGAGTTTATATGGCCATGGGGCAAAATGGGCCCCCTGTTGTTTGTAGGTATTGCAAGGAGCCTGGACGTGCAGTGACAGCCTGCAAGCGTTTTTGGAGATGCGAGTCCAGGGTCGCCGATCTATTGCTGCTGACCGAAGGTGGTGTTATGTTTGTCTTGGTGACCATCTTCAGCGTGAATGCCAGCAGAGCAGACCTTGTAGGTTTTGTCACGGAGCTCATTACCCGGTTTTATGTGCGAACCGTAGTGGTCGTGATGATGTAGAAGTTGTGCGTTCCCCCCCAAGAGTCTACTCCCCTCCGGTTTTGCGTCGTTCCCCCACGGGCGGGGGTAAAATGTCTCGTTCACAGGAACCGCCTCGATATTATACGGCCGCTGATAGGTTCTCTCCCCCCTTGATGGAGCAGCCCCGGTTAAATAACCGGACGTACGGTTATGGGCATCGTCGTACGCCATTTGTTGGTGCTAACTCATCTCGTCGTTCCCAGTTCGAGAGCTGGGAGCCACACCCACGTCGTAACCTTCCCAACGTGTCCAGGGGTGAGTTTTCTCCCCCTCGACGTACCGAATAGGTACTTGCTGCCCTCCCACCAATCCCTGCTGTCCGCCGGGAAATCGTATTGTTACCGACAGCAGTTGTTGGAGTGTGGGCCCCCAATGGCCAACACGTGGATGTTCGAGCCATTTTGGATACGGGGTCCCAAGGTTGCATCTTGTCAAGTTGGTTGGTGGTGCGATTGGGCTTATCATTGAAAATTTGTGATACGTTTGTTAGGGGTGTAGGAAACACTCCCGTGTCAGCGATTCAGGGAGAGACCCGTGTCTCGGTCTCGCCTCAGGATCCCCTGGTTCCAGTTGTGTCGTTCTTGGGAATTGTTGTAGATACCATTTTGGGTCCGGTGCAACCCCAGGTTGATTTGAAGTTGATTTGCCCTGTTTTGACAAAAGGTTTGAAGTTGGCGGATCCTACCTATTTTACCCCTGGACCAGTAGATTTGTTGTTGGGTTCAGATGTTATAGGCACTTTTTTGACTGGAGGGCCTCAGTCCTTACAGCCCAACGGATTGGTAGCAGTGCCTACCGTTTTTGGTTTTGTTATTTTTGGACCAGTCCTATCCAGTAGTGTGCCAGTTGAACATAGGTTGATGTAAGTTTGTTGAAAGGAGATATGGATATTTGTGATTGTTATGCATGGACTGACTGTGAGATTGTTTTGTCTTGGCTAAAAATGCCAGCTCACACATTAGAAGTTTTTGTAGCCAACCGTATCTCTCAAATCTAGAATTGTGAGACCCCGTTGTTATGGAGACATGTTTCTGGAGAATTGAATCCAGCTGATTGCGCTTCTCGCGGTTGCAGCGCTCCACCTCTCCTACCCTTTGAAAATGTTGTTAAGGTCGCTAAAACTCATTTGCGTCGCGTAATTGGTGAAACTGTACTTACTTATGAGGAACTTGATATTGTATTTTGTAAAGAGCGGTCGCAACTCTATCTCGACTCCCGATTGATTAAAGCGGGCCGATTGTAGCGGCCCGGGGCGGGGGTATGTTCGCGCCAGATATGTACTCGCGGCTTTGGCATATTTTATTTAGTCTGCGATTGGTAGATTTGATTTTGATTGCCAGTGGAGTTGAGATAAAAGGAACCTGACTTGCACTTAAATAACTCTTGACTTGCTTTTTGGTTTTTTGAATTGAATTGGCGTATTGAAAATTGTAATTGATTTGTATAATTTTGAGTATTGTGATACAAATAGAGGCATTGTATATTTGATTGTTTATACTGTGATTCGGTGAAATTGTGGACGATAGCAAAGTTATCGCACTCGAAACAAAAACCTTTGATGTGCTTTGAGAGCATTGGACCCGACAAACAGCTGTCGAAGATATTAGTAAAATACGAAAGGAAAGAATAAAAGGACACGATATTCCTTGGACAGGGAATCGTATTATTGATCCCAGACTGAATGCATTCAGATCTCCACAAAATATTGAAAATAGCCAGCAAACCACTTGGAAGAACTAAGGACTGAACACCTCACCAGTTCCAGCCTAATGATCAGAGTTTCCTCATTTCACTGATTTGAAGCTAAAAGGAAACTTGATTGATGTGCTGCCGGCCAGTGTAGCGGTAAGCCTTCCATCACTGAAGAACCAACATCACTTGGAATAACACAGAAACACGAACATAATTGTTGGTAGCAGAGAAACACGAACATAATTGTTGGTAGCAGAGAAATACACGAACACATTACTAAGTACAGCTTTGACCATATGGGATTCCTCACGATGTTTTCCCTCACAGTTAACAAACATGATAAATTAACCACACATATGTCTTTAGGTAAGTAAAATTGGTGAAGGCCCGCCCGGGGATTTGAATGCATGTCTGTCTGCATGAAGAGCGCGTGTACTACCTATTGAGCTACCACGGTTGTAAATAGTAACTTAATACATTTAATAATGAATTAATTTTACAATAAAATTATAATCAAATGTTTAAGTATCTATTAATTTAGCCCCGAGTATTTATATTATATTATACAGGAAGATTTCGGGGTCGTGATCCCAACCATTTTTTTCTGACTCAGTAAATGATTGCGATATGCTACCTGTATTTATTTTAATTGAAACAAAGATCATTCGTTATTTACTTATTTTTATTTACTGACTCTAAATGCGTGGTCACCCTACTTTTTATACTACACCTTTTTAGATAACAAACTCTTTGTTAGAATAGTTAATAATTTATGAGTAATAATGTGACAACACGTCCAAGTCAATAAACGATAACAATAAATAATAACGAAACAAAGATTAAAAATAAAATAAATTAATTAAATTTTTATCCGTCTTTTCCTTCTAAATACGACAAAGTAATCGACGTAATCGTAGTAGACATCAAAGAAATTTCTTATCTGTCTATCAATATCGTCATATCAATTGCAACTACTGCAGCGATTGTTAAGTCCATGCACTTGACAAAAAAATTCTTGGGAAATAGTAGGGTGACCATGATCTCGAATAGTCGCAGTTTTTTTTTTTGTAAACTTAAATAAGTCGCTGGTGTACTGTTAGTCCTAACCTATCGTGATGCTTAGGAGAAAGTAAGTTAAATGCTTCTTTCTTGCTCCACGACCCCGTAATCACCCTGTATAGAATCCAAGAGATTTCCCACAACTATTTGGTTGCCGTACAACTTGATAAGTATCAATTAAGTACAAGTACTTCAGCACCAGAGGATCAACTCTTCACATCGAGAACGATAATAGGCAACTTATCTCTTCTAATTCCTATTATAATTTATTTCTGTCTCGCTCAGACGAAACGAATATTCGTATTTTGTCATTTCTGATATATGAGTATACATGGTGATATTCGACGAATCCAACGATAGTCCCGTAGTTGTCGTTGGTTTCATCGACTAGAAAGCGCCAATATTAATATGGTTCTATACATTTCAAAATGTCAAAATTCAAATATACGCTGCGAGCAAGGGAGATGGAAAAAATGATGATATGGGTAGAAGAGGTACGCAGGCTAATCATCGTTCTCAGCGTGAAGAGAACACCCTCAGATCCTATCTCCCAACAAGAAGAACAAGTCGACCGTGGATAGGGTTATAAGACCAAAGGTCACCGACCTAGCCTAGGATGGTTGACTTTATACATATATATAAATATATATATATATATATATATATATATATCCTGCAGCCTATTGTGCGTCCATTATGTCGATTTTTGCATATAATGTGGCGTCCACCTGCTTTTGGCGTCCGATATACGGACGTCGAATGGGAAACACCGAAATTCTTCTTCCCTGTGATCACCTGACAAAGAGAAACTAAGAAAAAAAAATTTTTTTTTGGACGCCAATTTTGCATGAATATGCATGTGTCTTATTCTTATTTGAACGGAGTTCCAGCACTTTCCGTCAACAATTTCGATGGCGCTGTTGTTGAAAACATTACTTTCATAGGTCCGCGTTTTTGGCATCCCGCGTTTTTTGGAATGAAATGCGATGTTGACAAATCTCTTGTAAGCGCAGTGTTGCAAAAGTTCCCGATTTATCGGGAGATCTACCGATTTTGGCCTTTCCCTCCCGATATCCCGATTTAGTGACCATATCTCCCGATTTTTTGCATTTGACATTAAAGTAATAGTTAATATAGCATTCTAAAGTCAGAAAACATCAAGAATCACCTAGTAACACTGTCCACGGGATTCTCACGCACGGGAATTCCCATAAAATTCTCACAGGGCCTTTTAACACGGCAGTGACGTCAATATACACAAAAAATATTACATCGAAACGCTTTGCAATAGAGTTCATTATTGTAAAATAATTTAACTAGTGAAAATTTCAATATTCATGTTAAAATACTAATAAATGGAATGAAAAACGGAATGCCGCGGGTTCAATTTCTGCTGGTGTCGAAATTTTTCTTTCCTTGATTGAACAGTACAATAATCCCCACATGAGGTTTCATGCCCAACAAAATCTAATTATTGATGAAAAAATGATTACTAAAATTGTAAGCCAGAAGTGGTACTAAAATGATCAGTACTACCTATATATTTTTATATACTTAAATAAATTACTTTAACTTGATTATAAGCATAAAATACTGATGTTTTAATAGGACTAAAAGATCTCCCGATTTCTCCCGATTTTTAACTGGCAAATTACCCGATTTTTTTACTTTCGCTTTTGCAACACTGTGTAAGCGATACTTTAGTAACTATTCATTTGTGTCATCGCATCGGCGGGTTGTTTTATGATTTGTTTGTGTGAATGAACATTTCCGATTATACCGAGGCCTGTGTCGAAATTTTTCTTTCCTTTATTTATTATTATTACGAACGACTAGTGTTCAAATCCTGGGTCGGGCCTACACCAATTTGTCTTTTCTAAAGACATATGTGTGGTTAATTTATCATGGTTGTTAACGGTGAGGGAAAACATCGTGAGGAAACCCACATGGCTGAGTTGTACTTAGTCATGTGACAGTGTATTCGTATAAAAAGGCGATAGGCCTGCCCCCTATCACGTGAGTACACTGTCCATGCAAAACGTGGGTACTCTGAACACCAGATGACAAAGTCAGGTTATGTTCAGAAGTATTAGTAAATCTGCCAACCCCTTCGGGGATAAGCGGCGTGAATGTTTATGTTATGTTATGTTATGTAAATATATTGTGAACGGTAATCCATGTGCTGCTAGTCTTAAAATCTCATATTTATTAGCCTGACAAAGGGTATATGCCATTATTAGGGTAAAGTCGGGTCAGCAATTGAGTATTTTCTTATGTTGTATATTATTGCATGTTATAAAACAACATTAGATTTAGACATGTTCATCGATGAAAAGTATGCCAATCAATATTGTAACCCTTTGTTTCTTATTTTTTGGCTTAAGTTGGTTATACGATTAGTTGATTATGTGATATTACAGATTTTGTTCTAAATTTTATTTGCTGTGTAGTGTCGGCTTAGAATAACACTACCCAATTTCTACCCGCGTGGGTGATCGTAAGAGGCGACTAAGGGTATAGGGGCTTTTTAAGTGATTTTTGGACGATGTGGATGGAGACCCGTCACCAAAAACATTTATTATCACCATCTTTTCCCCAATCAACTTCCAAAAGTGGCTGAGGAATTTCTCATTCCAAAGCTCTGGCTACCCCGTTAAGGGATTTATAGCCGTGAGTATATGTATGTATTCTAAATTAGAAGTGTTACTATAAATATGTATGTATGTATGCATGCAAAAGTCCCGTGTAGTGCCGGCTCAGAATGTCAGTAACGCTTTCTACTCACGGGGTTCTTAAAAGGGGGCTTTTGGGCGATGCGGTTTGAGAACCATCACCAACGATACTTTTTTCTACAAATAAACACAACAGAATGGAACACCCTATCTTCGATTGTTTATACTTTCAGCTGATGATGTAGATGTAGACCAAAACCAACAAAAATTACCAGTTTCAGTTACACCAGTAAGTATACGGACGTCAGATAACGTAAAATAGAATACATGATGTTTGTTTTGGCGTCCGTATGCCTTAATTTTATTTATTTTGTTTCATTCGATATATATTATACCACATCATTGTAGTTCCATAATCCTCCTTGCATAATTTTTGATTAATATTGCCAGATTACCTTCACTTTTGTTTGCATTTATCTCTTTTTCTTTAAAAAAACAAACGCTTTTTGTGTTTTAAATATGGTAAGGTACGCAGTCATGTTTTCAATCATATACTTTTTTAAATATTATAAGTACGTTTACATGCATAATGAACCGTTTTTAAAAAATAACGTCAAATAAAGGAACGTCGATACTCATCACGTCCGTATGTAAGCAATTTTAGCTATATTTTAAACAGAAACATATTGTTTATATGATTGTTTCTTACCGACTGACTTTTGTTTAAGTAAATACTTAATGATTGTAATTTAAATTTGACTCCATATTAAAATTTTATAATAGTATCTAACAGATATACGGATGCCATATGTGAAAATAATTTCATATCGTATTGCATTTGGCATCCGCAAATGTGTGAATGTCCATTGTATTGTAATCATTGATTAATAACTAGTAGCGGAATAATAGTTCAATGATTGAAATGTCGGATCTTCCATCTCGTCCAAAGTTCCTACTTCTTATCTTATTATGTTTTCTATGTTTAAGCACAAAGTGCCATTACCGCTTAACTCAGTTTATTATAAAGCAGAGGTCTAATTAAAGTTAAATGATGTTGATTAAATGATTGTTTTATTTTAAAACACAATGCGTACGGTGCGTACCACAGGCCGACAGACATACAAACCTACATATACATTAATGTTCATAAAAAAATGATTAATTAAACATTAACACACGCAGAGCCCCTTACTAAAATAATCTTATATTTAGACAAAGCATAAAGCCAGCGAGAAATACAAATGGAAACAAACAGCAATTCTTCTATATTATCAACAAATTAGGAATTTCTTCAAATTAGCAAGGTGCTTTAGCTTTTACATTTTATACGGTTGAATTTATTGTAAAGGTGGCAACGTCGCATAAAAACATGGACGTTAGATGCCTATGAATACAAAATAAATTTGTTATTATACAACGGAGGTCAGGTTAACATTGATGTGGTAGTGAGTTCAGATGGGTTGGACAATGCATGTTAATATACATATATTTGTATATTAACAATTATGGGTTTATCAAAAAATAAATAAGATTACGGTCCTCAGCAACAATAATTGGATTAGTATATGCTCCAAAATTGAGGCTATGTAAACGTTATCTGGTGGACGTCAAAACGATGCGAAGTGAAAAGACGCCAAATAGGTAGCGGGATTTATATATATATTTGCTGTGTAGTGTCGGTTTAGAATAGCACTATTCCCCATTTCTTCCAGTGGTGTACGTAAAAGGCGACTAACGGTACTGGGGCTTTTAAGGGATTTTGGGCGATGCGGTTGGAGACTCATCACCAACAACCTTTATTTCACCATTTATTCCCCACGCAACTTCCAAAAGTGGCTGAGGAATTTCTAATTCCTTAGCTCTGGCTACCCCTTTCTTGGGATTTATAGACGTGAGTATATGTATGTATATATATATATATATATATATATATATATATATATATATATATATACATATGTGGATACTCTGAACACCAGGTGACAAAGTCACGTGATGTTCAGAAGTATTAGTACCTCTGCCAACCCCTTCGGGGATATTCGGCGTGAACGTTTATGTTATGTTATATTATGTGTCACATTAAAGTGTCCTATATATTATAATATCGAAAATGTACAAATCTAGGCAATAAATAAATAAACAATATATTTTATCAATTATAATTTATTTTATTTCTTATATAAAAGTAACACAATATGCCCTGTAACAATAAGTATTTTTATAAGTAAATATCACATAAACGAAGTGTATAAGCGTTTTTGAACGCAACTTTACCAAAATATTAATTTGAAGCCACCAATAAAAATATTATAAAACTAAATAATACATACAAAATATACAAAAAATCTCCAAAAAAATGTGCATTAATTTTTGTAACAAACAATAATATATTGGATAGTAATAAAAAATGTGCGTAATTTAGACATCTTTTTAACAATTATCTATTTGTTGCCTTGTTAAGTTAATTATCAGGAGTAAGATTGTGAAAACTGTTGTATATTTACTATATGAGAATATGATCAGAAATCTGATTTTTAAAACATGATTAGATAGGTATAGATAAATTTCACATCATAAGCTACATTTTATGATATAACTTCTATGAAGTACAATATGAACTTACAATAACGTTATGATTCAAATGTTTTTGATTCTAGGAACCCTCTACTACATTATCTATGTAGATTGAAACATGATCATATATATCTTTATACGATAAATTAGAAAGATCACAGTCTGAATATTATTCTAATGCGTCCTTTTATAACTTGACGTGCAATATATGATCTTATCGCTACAAACGATCTATTTAAGACAATATCAGGATAAAAGTTATAATAGATATCATGTTGTATAAATATTAACATTCAAGAGCTACTTATATATGTCTTGAAATAGTGCTAAATTGTGCGGTTTCATTTACACTTATCGCTATATAATGTATATATAAAAATAATTGAAAGTACAATAATTGATATCACATTGAATAAATCACAATTCATTTGCCACATTTTCACTTGTGCACTTAAAATATAAATAAATATCTGCATTACAAACATACTTGTAAGTTGAGAATAGCAAACATACATACATACACATCTCACGGCTATATTTCCGTAGAAGGGGTAGCCAAAGCCAAGGAATTACAAATTCCTCAGCCACTTTTGGAAGTTGAGTGGAGAAAAGGCGGTAAAATAAAGGTTTTTGGTGATGGGTCTCCAACCGCATTGCCCAAAAATCCAATAAAAAGCAAACAATAGATATTAAATCCAAGCTTAACATAAACTTTATCAATTTATTATAATATCTACGCCCTATACAACCATTTTTCACAAAAAGCTTCTGTTAGTTATCAAATAAACTCAATAATAAGGAATTAAGTAAGTAAATTTAATAAATAACATATATGCTGTGTAGTGTCGGCTTAGAATAGCACTACCCCATTTCTTCCGGTGGGTGTACGTAAGAGGCGACTAACGGTATTGAGGGCTTTTAAGGGATTTTTGGGCGATGCGGTTGGAGACCCATCACCAACAACCTTTATTTTACCATCTTCCCCGACACAACTTTCCAAAAGTGGCTGAGGAATATCTAATTCCTTAGCTCTGGCTACCCTTTCTAGGGATTAATAGCCGTGTATATGTATGTATGTATGTAAAAAATAACAGTGTGCATATGCCTTATGACAAAGTGTTTTCAAAGCTATGAAAAGCATTTAAAATAAAAGCATTTAAAAAAATCATTCTTTTAAGATATTTCCAATGAATCATTTTGACATCTTACGATGAAGTTGTCATTGATTTCTAACTGAGTTGTATGGTAATATTATTAGAGGTACATGTATGAGAAATTATTTCTTCGCAATATTTTCTTTTCACTTTCCTACTTTCCTTAATTTTCTATTATAAATAAATACATAAGCATAGACCCTTAAGATATACGCAAACTAGAGATATATTTCCTTGCCGCATTTCTTCATCCAACAAATCAGTCAATGGCGAGATTTCGGAATTGCACTTCTTGTACTTCGGCCTTATTTTTCTTCGACTTCTTAACGTCTATTGCTTTCCATAGTTTGTCGTTGATCAGTTTCTCCCTGCAAGTATATTAAAGTATATTATTAAGAGTATTACTTAGAATTGCTGTGTAGTGTCGGCTTAGAATAGCACTACCCCATTTCTTCCGGTGGGTGTACGTAAGAGGCGACTAACGGTATTGGGGCTTTTATGGGATTTTTTTTAGGATGCGGTTGGAGATCCATCACCAACAACCTTTATTTCACCATCTTTTCCCCACGCAACTTCCAAAGGTGGCTGAGGAATGTCTCATTCCCTAGCTCTGGCTACCCCTTCAAGGGATTTATAGCCGTGAGTATATGTATGTACTTAGAATCATTTTAAAACAAGTATGGCAGGTGTCCGAAGTATGAAGAAAAAGAGCATTTATGAAAAGATTGATGGATGTGAACGAAGCTAGAGAGGTTGGCCAGGATCGTACAGTGGAGATCGATAGTCTCTGCCTACCCTAATGGGAACTAACGGAGTGAGTATATGTATGTATGTCTAAACAAATGTAACAGAAATTAAGTCATCCAAATTTTATAAAATGTTAGGTGGTGCGACTGGGTGAGCAATAGATAGCTTTGTGAATGATGTCAGAGTTTAAAATAACGTTGAAGGAAAGAAAAAAAGGAATATAAATAGTTAGGGTAAAGGGAGCAGATTTTATCATTTATCAATGAAATTGCGTTTTCTACAAGTAAAGTATCCGCTAGTGGATCCCTAGACAACTTTCAGTACAACTTTCCAAAAGTTAAAAAAAACAATCCAAGCAGTGAATTCATCAGGGGAACTGACTCTAATGAAAGTGAATTACATTAATTGTTTACATACATATATACTCACGACTATAAATCCCTAAAAGGGGTGGCCAGAGCTAAGGAATTAGAACATCCTCAGCCACTTTTGGAATGTTGTGTGGGGAAAAGATGGTAAAATAAAGGTTGTTGGTGATGGGTCTCCAACCGCATCGCCCAAAAATCCCTTTAAAGCCCCCAATACCGTTAGTCGCCTCTTACGTACACACACTGGAAGAATGGGGTAGTGCTATTCGAAGCCGACACTATTAATTGTTTGTATTTATAAATTAAGTGAGCTTGCTGTTCTTGAAGTCAAACTGTTATGCAGTTTTGCAGGACTTGTTTTTTGGTTTCTATGTGTAACTTTTATATTTTTTATAGTCTCAATTTATAAATAAATTAATCCGTCGCCACGCAAGTGTCATAGTGATGGTCTAACTTTTAAAAGATTGACGCAAGATTTCCGAATTGAGTATTTAAGCTGAGAACGACTTAAGTATCGTTTTGTCTCATTCAGTTGTTAAGATTTCAATGCGACAGAACGATACTTAAGTTGTTCTCAGCTGGAATACTCAATTCAGAAATCGGGCGAAAAATTCATACTCTCTTATATCAGCAACTCAATTACAAACAAGCTTTACTTTACTAATAATAAAAAAATCACCAAATGAACACCGGTGTAATTTTGGATTGTTTATTTGGATTTTATTGTTTCCCCATTGACCAAATTCTTCTGATTTTGCACCTTTATGATTTCAACTACAAATTTAAAACGATCCTCTGTGACTTAAACTTTTCATCAAATGACGATGTTGTAGTACCACTAAGACATTGGAAAATCATTTTTAAAATAGATATCGAAGCCTTCGCAGGCAGTTGGAATAAGGGCATAGAGCTAAGGAATTACATAGAAATAACACCGTTGTTCGTAATTTATATATTTTAATCTTTTAAATAGGCTGTAGGTTGTAAACTTTTTAATATACGAGTACCTTTATATCTATCTAGATAGTGGATAATGTTCATGAATAGATATCATTCCAAAAGAGTAATTATTTTCAACCGTCTCATTACGGTTACGCTATTACTCCATCAATAATCAACTATTTCAAAAATATGTTTATGTACTATCGGATATGCTTCTAGTGGTTGCAAAATTTTAATGTGTTTTTTTACCGTGGTTTAAAATAAATATTACAGAAGTTACCTATTTGCGTTAATCTCTTCCATGACTCCCACCATATGGTCCGCCATCTTCCCACGGGTACCGCCGTAGTCCTCCGGGAGATCGTCTTTCTCGAAGTATTCGAACAATTTGCTGGATTTTGGTGGGTGGAAGCGGATCTGAAATATTAATTTATATTGTTAGGAGGAAATGATATAACAGTGAGATTAAATATTATGGTTAAAATTAAATCATTTATGAATTGAAATATTTTTCAATTTAATAGGAAATAGTTACATATATTTTATAACAGATACGGACTAAGTTCCAAAACAGATGAGATATGTTTTCACTCTTTCTTTAGGTGCTAATAACTACCAACCAACAACGCCTACATCGTCGTGTACAATCCCAAAAAGGGAGCATTAGAATCACCAGATTTTCTACCACAGTCGGAAGTTGAGAATGTGGATAATTATATTGTTATCACATTATTTTTAAAATATTTCACTTAGCCCCGCATTGTTTGGCTATGAATTGTGATATGTAAAACTTTACTGTACTAGCCTCTTACTGTAGAGTACAACCCTGACCTAATCTTTTTTATTTCTTATGAATAATAATAAATGATACACCTGTACATGACATACCACAAGGCAATGTTAAAGATTTTCCTTCAATAGTTTCAAATAATAGGTACATAAAAATAAATACTAGTATAAACCAGAAGGGCAAGCACGAGCGGTGTTTAAACTAGTTATCGCGTGCGATAAAGCAGTCATCTCTTACCCACTTACTTAGTATCGTATACTGCCATCTCATTCTAACCGTTATCGTGTCGATAAAATAGCGCTCGTGCTTGCCCTACAGTTGTATGATTTGCGGTATCTGAATGGTGTATTATATAGTTAGTGTATATTTTTATTAAATAATGTTTATTATGAAACAAAATGCTATGAGAAATATTTTGAGGATTCCTACAATAGGAACACATTGCGAACCCATTTATTATTGTAAAAGTACTCAAAGATACTGAGGGATTAAAATTACTCCAGAGAAATCTACATACAGATTAAATTATCTTCCCTGAACTTCGAACCTTTCAACACATTTCAAAATACACTCATAAAAAACCATCACATGTTATGTCGTCTATAAGAACAATGAATCAGTAGTAATAACATTGAATGCATTAAATTACACAAGTAGTAATGATGTATGAAACCGACACACGGAAGCGGATAGCGTGCTGCAAGCTGTGTAGTGTCAGCTGAGAATAGCACTACCCCTATTCTTACGGTGGTTGTACATAAGAGGCGACTAACGGTATTGGGGTTCTTAATGGATTTTTGCTCGATGTGGTTGGAGACCCATCACCAACAACCTTTATTTTACCATCTTTTCCCCACGCAACATCCAAAAGTGGCTAAGAAATTTCTGATTCCTTAGCTCTGGCTACCCCTTCTAGGGAATTATAGCCGTGAGTATATGTATGTATGCGTTCAATTACACAAGTAGTAATGATGTATAACCGACACACGATAGCGGATAGCGTGCTGCAAGGTCTTGGAGCTAACCTTAGATGTACACATGATATCTTGTATTACCTGATCTTTCTGCGTTTTGATTGAATAACTACTTTTAGCGACATGATAGTCCAGTGGGTAGAACACCCGCCCGAAAACAGAAGGGCGTGAGTTCCAATCCTGGGACGGGCCTACACCAATTTGTCTTTTCTAAAGTCATATGTGTGGTTAATTTATCATGGTTGCTAACGGTGAGGGAAAACATCGTGAGGAAACCCACATGGCTGAGTTATACTTAGTCATGTGACAGTGTATTCGTACAAAACGGCGTTAGGCCTGCCCCCTATCACGTGAGTACACTGTCTAAGCAAAACGTGGGTACCTTCTCTGGAAACTAGATGGCGCTTGCCATGTGAGTTCAGGAGTATTGGTACCTCTGCCAACCCCTTCGGGGATAAACGGCGTGAACGTTTATGTTATGTTTATGTAACTACTTTTTATGTGAAATGTAGCATGCGATTTAGAATAAAAGGAACTTCACACAATTTCAACACCACTACTTAGAATAAAAAACATTACATTTTAGCATAATCGGATAAGAAATGTCTTGTCTATTATATTGCGCCGTGTAGTGTCGGCTTAGAATGTCACTACCCCTTTCTACCCACGAGTGTCGTAAGAGGCGACTAAGAGTGTGGGGTTTTTAACATAACAAACATAACATACATAAACATTCACGCCGAATATCCCCGAAGGGGTTGGCAGAGGTACTAATACTTCTGAACATCACGTGACTTTGTCACCTGGTGTTCAGAGTACCCACGTTTTGCATGGACGGTGTACTCACGTGATAGGGGGCAGGCCTATCGCCGTTTTGTACGAATACACTGTCACATGACTAAGTTCAACTCAGCCATGTGGGTTTCCTCACGATGTTTCCCTCACCGTTAACAACCATGATAAATTAACCACACATATGTCTTTAGAAAAGACAAATTGGTGTAGGCCCGACCCGGGATTTGAACACTAGTCGCTTACACGTTAACCGGTGTTCTACCCATTGAGCTATCAAGTCGTTACAAAAAACATTACATATTAGAATAATCGGATAAGAAATGTCTTGTCTATTAGAAATTCTGTGTGGTGCTGGCTTAGAATGTCACTACCCCTTTCTACCCACGAGTGTCGTAAGAGGCGACTAAGAGTGTGGGGTTTTTTAAGTGGTTTAATATTTTTTTCTTCATCATTCACAGCTGCATAACACCACAACCATAATTACTCGGATCCTAACCTAATTATTGTTAACAAGATTACATACCACCGTGATTATAGATGATTAGCCAGAGTCACTTCAATGGAATTAATTAATTTAATATCTACCTACTGAATCCCATTTAGATGACTTCTTATTCTGATTCTTTTTACTATTAGGAAAAAATCATGAATTTTAACATACATACATATACTCACGGCTATAAATCCCTAGAAAGGGTAGCCAGAGCTAAGGAATTAAAAATTCCTAAGCCACTTTTGGAAGTTGCGTGGGGAAAAGATGATAAAATAAAGGTTGTTGGTGATGGGTCTCCAACCGCATCGCCCAAAAATCCCTTTAAAAGCCCCAATACCGTTAGTCGCCTCTTACGTACACCCACCGGAAGAAATGGGGTAGTGCTATTATGAATTTTAACTAAGTAACTATTTAACAAGTAATTTTTTTAGGAACATTGATTGATGCTAGGCAAGCCCCCAAATTAGAAGACTAAGTCACCAAAAAATTTCAATCAAGAGGAGTTAACAAAGTCACGTGACATTCAAACGAAGTTGTATAGACGTGAGTATATGAATGTGTGTATAGTATAAAGATATTCTAACCATTTCCGTGATCCTGGACTGCAGCATAGGCTTCATGAGGCCGTATATCTTGTCTATGACCGGCGGCGTGTTCACCACGTGTACCTGCTTCAGACGTATTGGCATCGCTCCCTGAAACATAATATTCCGTTATAATACAAACATACATATACTCTCGGATATAAATCCCTAGGTGGGGCAGCCAGAGCTATGGAATCAGAAATTCCTCAACCACTTTTGGAAAGTTGAGTGGGGAAAAGATGGTAGAGTAAAGGTTGTTGGTGATGGGTCTCTAAACGTATCGCCCAAAAATCCCTTGAAACCCCCAATACAGTTAGTCGCCTCTTAGGTACATCCATCGGTAGAAACGGGGTAGTGCTATTCTAAGCCGACACTACACGGCATTATAATAGTTAAGTTACCTAAATCGAATGTTTTTAAAGCAATTATATATGCGACCGTCCGCTTATTGAACTATTTGAATAAGTCTCGATAAAATTTATGATACGTAATGTTTAAACAGTAATAGGTTTATATTAATAAAAACTATATGTACCCTAAATTCCGCGACGGAGTAAGCAAAATAAGCACTGTATATTCCACAATCTTCCCAAGTTGGTTTTCATATGAGCATTATTTGGGTGGCCTGACATACAATATAATAGTGTCATCGTAGAAACTATCTCTTATTGTAGATGTCTGACAAAACGATTGCGAAATCTTTAGAATAACAAGCAATTACAAAGACTTGTTTTCTCTCCGGCTCAAAAATCCACAATTTAAATATTTTTATTCATGAAAACCTCATGTGGGGATTATTACTAATAAATAAAGTATAAAAAAAGGAAAGAAAAATTTCGACACAGGTAGGAAACGCAAACATTACTTAAATGTGTAAAAGAAATAAAGGATAGAAGAATTTCGCGCTGGCAGCCAATAGGCTATTTGACTAAGTTTTGAGAACTATCTTACGGTGTTAATTTGTTCATAAGGAGCCCTAAAAATATATTTTTCTGTCTTCATTTTAACTATTTTATTAAAAATCGAAAAAGAAAATGCAATATTCAAATGTGCCGCGAAAACGTGACAAATGATGTCAATTCCGCATTAAACACCAATGAACGAAGCGATACACAGTCTGTTTATGTGCAATCTACGTCATTATAGACATAGCCAATCACGGTCGTTTTTAGTCACGTGACAGTTGCATCAAAAATACTTATTTTAGAAGACTGATTTTAGTGAAATAATGCAATATTTTTATCTCGCATTATTACATATGGCTCCAAAAAAGAAATATTAAGACTAATGAAATAAAAGAATTGTATATTTTTATTACAGTCAAATAGCCTATTGACAGGGTAGCAGTCAGTAATTGGCAGAGCGTCGGCGCGTATAACCGAGGTCGCGGGTTCGATTCCCGCCTGTGTCGGAATTTTTCTTTCCTCTATTTATTTTTTATTTCCAAAAATCCACGTTTCTGTTTAGAGTTGAACCAAAAGATCATATCATATAAAGAAACGAGCTGAGATGATCAAAATCTATGCTTTTAAATTTTAAAGTGTGCACATAGTCTAAATATATTCTCTGTTCTGCAGCTGCAAGTTTCATACGATTCGTTATCGATTGCTAAAACAGCATATTTTTATGACATCGCCTTATCTTGCAAATCCGATAATAACAACTGGTGTGTAGACTTTCTGAGTAGTTGTACGAAGCGAGGTCTATGTTCTGATATTGACCGATATGAATAAATGATTTCAATTTAGTAGCACTTTCCCATTTCTCCCCTCAGTTGTTAGAAATAGGCGACTAAAGGGTATTGGGGCTTTTTAAGTAATTTTTTATAGATGTGGTTGGAGAATTTCGAATCTTTTTCCCACTGAACTTCCAAAAGTGGCTGAGAAAAAAGCAGCCGTCTCAATCTAAGTCTAATTTAAACTATGGAAGCTCAACATATTTTATTTGTAAAGCAATCTCTCCGACCTATTCGCCACAGTGACTGGGAATCAGAAAATGAAGACCTTTGGATAACTTTAGGTAATTCAGGGAATTCAAAATCAAAAAGATTAGCTTTATGTGGTATCTTTCTCAGATCTCCAATAGATATGCAAACATTAAACATTTTTTTAATAAATTGTAATAAAATATATGAACAATATTTACATCATGATGATAAACTTTGTATCATTGGAGATTTCAATATGGGTAATATGAACTGGAGCACATCAGTTTCATTAACTCATAATACTTGCTATCAATCAAAGTTATGTAACACCTTGACTGACTTTGTTAATATTAATAATCTCCTTCAGTGTAACAAAATAAAAAACCGTTATGGTAAGGTATTGGACCTTGTTCTATGTAACTTAGAATGTAATGTCAATGAGTCATGTCATGCATTATCGAAAATCGACGCTTACCATCCCCCACTTGAAATCGCAATTAATTACAACATTCCCATAAACCTAATCCCTAATCCCAATCACTTAAAGCCCAACTTTTATAAAGCAGACTACATTTCAATAAATCAATATCTTGAGGGAATTGATTGGGTCTCTGAATTTGGTAGTCATAATATTGACTGCATGGTTGATATTTTTTACAAGCACATTGACTACACATTAGAAAAATTTGTCCCGAAGACACGAGTAAAACGGAAACACTTTCCACCGTGGTTCACGGAGAACCTTTTAAATCTACTAAACGAAAAGTATAAGTTGCGAAAAAGATTCAAGATCTACAATAATCCATTAGATAAAATTTCATTAAACATTATAAGTAAACGTTGCCAAAAACTAGCAGTATCGTGTTATAAAGACTATATGTATGGCCGAGGAAAATATAAGAAAAAATCCCAAAGCGTTTTGGTCCTTTTTAAAAGAAAAACGTAGAAACGGAAGCACTCTACCCGCAAATATGTCGAATGGAGTAATATCGTCATCAGATGGTAACAAAATATGTGAATTTTTCAGTGAATATTTCTCATCTGTATACTCTAAAGAGCAAGTTATTCTGCAAAAATATATAATTATAAATTCTCCGAATGACTGCCCAGGCTTACCATTTATATCTGTAGAAGATGTTCTGAAAAAACTTAAAAGTATTTGCTTATCAAAGGGAGCTGGTCCAGACGGGGTTCATCCATTATTTGTTTCCAAATGCTGTAGTAACTTGTGTATTCCACTACATATCATTTATAATAAATCGCTTAGTTATGGTACTTTTCCGACAAGATGGAAGACCGCCATGGTAGTTCCTATTCCCAAAGGTGGTGTTAGTTCGAATGTAAAAGATTATAGACCAATATCAATTCTATCTATATTTCCGAAAATATTTGAATCGCTTATATGTCCTTTTATGCAACACTATTTAAAAAAATACTTAAATGTACATCAACATGGTTTTATGACTGGCAGATCTACTAGTACCAACTTAGCTTTATTCATTGAAGATTTATCCCAGTCAATGGACAACCAGAAACAAGTGGATGCTATATATACTGACGTTTTAAAAGCGTTTGATAGGGTTCCACACGATATTCTTATGGCTAAACTTACGTCGTACGGGTTCAGCGGAGCATTATTATTGTGGTTTGATTCTTATATGAAAAAACGCATATTTTTTACAGCTATTAACGGATATTTTTCGCGTTCAAGGGATATCACCTCCGGAGTACCTCAAGGCTCTCACCTAGGTCCTATTCTATTTAATTTATTTATCAACGACGTAACTGAATGTTTCCTGAACTCGACACCGTATCTCTACGCAGATGATTTGAAATTTACTCGGGTGATAGATAACACAACGGATTCAGTGGCTTTGCAAGAAGATTTGAATCGACTAGATGATTGGTGCAGGTCAAACAGAATGGACTTGAACATAAAGAAGTGCCTACACATAAAGTTTACTCGAAAAATTAAAATTATAGAAACGCACTATTTGTTAAGAAACAATATTCTCGAGGAAGTGAGTAAAATAAAAGATCTCGGTGTTATGCTTGACAGCAAACTTTCTTTTGTGCCACATATCGACAATGTTGTTAAGAATGCTTCAAAGATGTTGGGCTTTGTAATGAGAAGCGGTAAGGAATTTAAAAATGTATTTACTTTACTATGCCTTTACAGAAGTCTTGTTTTGTCTATAATCGAATACTGCAGCGTAGTATGGAGACCTCATTACTCTAACCATTCACTGAGAATAGAACGTGTTCAAAAAAGATTTATGTGGTATCTTTCAAACAAGTTTAATACAAACTCGTCAAAGTTTGATTCATACACATCGCGTTTGTCATATTTTAAACTATCATCATTAAATTGTCGATTAAAACTTTTGGATTTGATATTTCTATACAAAATTATCAAAGGCAATCTTGACTAAATTCTGTTTTAGTTTTCCTTCCAAATATCCCAGACATAAGATAACACCCTTGCGCCCTCCTCTTCGCAGAACTGTCCATGGTACCCATTCCCCTGTTCCTAGACTATGTGAATTGTTAAACGAGTCTTGTTCTGTTGTCGACATTCATGCTGACTCATTGACAACTTTTAAATCTGCACTCAATCGGTTTTACGAACATTAATCTTTTATTTTTATTTTTTCTTTAATAACTGTTTCTTTAGTATAAGTATATTTTTAAATAGGTAATGTGTAATATTCAGTGGTTTTAATATTTTGTGCAAGTGGTGCATACCTATAATTGGTTTTGCAATTAGCTACTCTGTAAACTTTGTCTTATAAATTAATGCGTGTATTATTGTAAAAACTGTTGGTATGCCATAAATAAATAAATAAATAAATAAATTTGTTGAATAAAAGACCATGCATGAAAAAATATATAAATCTGAGTGATTTAAGAGTGGTTTGTCAAGATGAAAAGTTTTGATCAATACTGCCTGCACGAAAAGCTTGTAAAATGAAAGCTTACCTCCTGATAATTAGATATCTTCCTCGCAATACTAATATTGAACTTGGTGACAAACTTCAAGGATATATCCTTCACATCCATCAGCACCACATCACTCTCCTCAAGCTCCTGTTCGTTGAGCAGCCAAGAGTCAGTGCTGAGGAAGAACACCCTGGCATCTTGAGCGTAGTCGTATTTCTCCAGACCAGGGTCATTTAGCTGCCAGATCCATAGGTTTCTGTTGCCCGATATTTTGAGTTGTGCTAGATTTCTGAAATAAAATGTAAGTGTGTGTATTGCTTTAACTGATTTAAATACGAACGCAGTGGGTAGAACACCGTTTATCGTGCAGACGACGAGTGTTCATAACCCGGGACGGATCTACATCAATTTGTCTGTTAAAAAAACATATGTGTGGTTAATTTATCATGGTTGTTAACAGTGAGAGAAAACATCGTCAGAAAACCCACATGGCTGAGTTGTATATAGCCATGTGACAGTGTATTCGTACAAAACGGCGATAGGCCAGGTGACAATGTCACGTGATGTTCAGAAGTATCAGTACCTCTCCAACTCCTTCGGGGATATTCGGCGTGAACGATTGAGTCTTTGAGTCTAGATATAGATAATGGTTCAGTGAAATGTGAAAGGGACATGTGGAGAAAACACAGCACGGAATCCAGATTAGAAACTGGTTTTGTTTATTTATATATTTTTGACGATATTGTAAGTAAAAGACGGCCACGTGAATCATTGCAAGACTATATATAGAACAATTTTAATACGGGATACTGAAGCAAGAAAAAGCAGGCTTGAGTCACCTTGTTATTCGAAAGTACAGTCGATTCTGAACTTTGGAGGGCACATTAAGCTGTCGGAGGACACACGTGCACCTAATTGAGAGTGTGCTCAAATAAGCAGGCGACTGAATAAAGAATAAATAAAGGAAAGAAAAATTTCGACACAGGCGGGATCTTTCCTTTATTTATTAGTAATAATCCCCACATGAGGTTTTCATGAACAAAAAGATTTAAATCAGGCGTCTGAAGTATGAAGAATAAAAGAGCTTGAATATATGAAAAGATTGATGGATGTTGACGAATCTAGAGAGGTTTGCTAGGAGCGTACGTACTGGCGATCGACAGTCTCTGCCTACCCCAAAGGGAGTTAAAGGCGTGAGTATATAAGTGTATGTATTAAGCAGTCGGTCCTGGCTGCTATCAATGTAATAGTCGCTAGTCTACTTACTCGCACTAGGTTACCGTGATGGACTATGACTAAATCACCCTATTTAGAGTAGGCTCTAGCCATTCGATGGGAATATATATGGGCCGTGATGATGAGGGAAGCTCATTAGGTTTTTCAGGGTGAATAATTTGGCGATGAATAGTCATCAGCCACCACGAATAGAAATTAATGGCGTGAGTTAAAGTATATAAGTGTGTATTTGGTGGCATTAGTGTTTGTTAAAAAAGAGCATAAAATACTGGTGAAGGTTAATTTTGTATTCCGTTTTCGGGCTTTTCTAGGCTGCTTAGGTAGTGAGCATATTATCGAGTTTTACGCTCTACATGTCTTAGTTAACGATGCGGTGTGTTATTTACACATAGAAACTAAAATAAAAAAGCCTTATCTAGTTAGATGATCTTAATTAGATGATTATAAATATAACTATAATTTATTGTTACTTGTTTCGTTCATTCACCTTTTAGGAAATGTTTGAAGTCAAAAACCGTAACAATTATTCTGCATCTTTTGAGAATCTTATTTAATTTTAAAAGTTTTTTTGTGATTAAAGTGTCGTTGAAGCCACTATCTGTCCGGGGCTGGCAGAGAAACTACTAATGTTATATATTACAAGATATTATGACATATGTTTCGTACAGTTCCCATTTCTTGTCTCAACAGTGTACCTACGATACGTAGGGGAACATATCGCCTTTTTGTGTCAATCGATCTCGCTATTTATCGACGTGGTTTTCCTCGTTATGGTTTTCCCACATTTTTTAATATTGATACATTAATGATTGAATGAAATATTTAACATTGAAGTTTGAAATTAGGTAGTAGAAGCTAATTGTTCAAATGCTCCTTTTTCTTTCTCCATACTTACATACACACATATCTCGCCTTTAGTAGACATTGGGGTAGGCGGAGACTATCGATCGCCACTTTGTCGGATTCTCGCAAACCTCTCATTTTTTATTTATTTTATTTTCATTTATTTAGGAAACAAACAGTCGTTTACATTACAAATGTACACAGTTATAAAAATTAAGTAATATTAATTTATGGAGCTGTAGGTCTAATTATAAAAAAATAGACCTACAGCTCCATAAATTAATATTTTACACATTTGTATGCGGCAGGTAGATACATCAGTATTGTTTTTATTTTTATACATCAGGGTTTATCGAGCAATTAACCTAATACATTAACCTAAGTAGAAAATTGGTTTAGAGAAATAACATGAAACTTTTATAAACATTTACATAACATATCAACAAACAAAAGAGATAAATGAAATTAACTTAAAAACGAATATCTTAATTTAGTTACAAGAGAGTTTAAACTGTTACAAAACAGATCAATTTCACAAAATTCTAGGTTATACAAATCAACACTTCGCCTAAAAAAAATGTTACAAGTATATATAGTTTTATAATGTGGAGAAAATTTGTTTAGAGAGATAACATGAAACTTTTATAAACATTTACATAACATATGAACAAACAAAAGAGATAAATGAAATTAAGTTAAAAACGAATTTCTTAATTTAGTTACAAAAGAGTTTAAACTGTTACAAAACAGATCAAATTCTCATACTTACACAATACTAAATGTCTTCTTCATGTGCTCAGAGCTCGGGTCCCGGTTATCCAAGATGGGGGCCAGAGTCGAGGACGCGCGTATCGAGCAGAACAGCTGGACCGCCGCCTTGGCTTTCTCCAGGTCGTAGTAACAGCTGTGCAGGAACCTGAATAGGAGTTTGTCACCTGGAAAAAATAACGATTAATAGATGACGTTCGTGGCCGAATGGATAGGTGACTAGCTTTTCTGTCCGGAGGTTGCAGGTTCAATCCTGACTGACAGCAGCATTTATGTGATGAGCATAAATGATTGTTTCTTAGTCTTGCATGTTATTCATATGTGGATTATATAATATTAAATATATCGTTGAGTTAGTATCCCATAATACAAGTTCTACTTAGTTTGGGGCTAACTTGATCTGTGTAAAATATGTTTGTACATTTATTATAATATTATTTATACTATGTTTAGATAATTTTATCTTAATTTTTATCTTTTAATTATTGTATCTTAGCTTTGGACGTTTTTTATATGCGTCTTTATATAGTTTTAAACAAATCGTTAAGTTAACAGAAGTCATTGAGGTTTTCTTTGTTGGGGCTAAATTTATTTGTTTATTTACATAAGGAAATCAAACAGCTGTGATACTTAAAATTATGAGACACTTTCAATACATTAGTTATATGGACGTGTAAAGGGATGAATATGTATAGAGGTAGACCGGTTATTGAGTAGATTATGGAGAGAGGATTAAGTAAGGCAGTGGTGCTCAATGGGCTGATAATGGCGATTATTTCCTCGGCATATAAATCCTTCAATAGCATAAAATGGTCTAGGAAAATTGAAGTATTTAAACAATTGAGTTATTCCATGCAATGATCATGTTCATAGAGAAAAAAATATAATAAAACAAATCAAGCAATCAAGACTCTTGCCTAATTTACTGAATAGTGTACTGGGTACAACACCCATTTACAACAAATGTAGTATTCTGCTGTGTAGTGTCGGCTTAGAATAGCACTACCCCAATTCTTCCGGTGGGTGTACGTAAGAGGCAACTAACGGTATTGGGGCTTTTAAGGGATTTTTGGGGATGCGGTTGGAGACCCATCACCAACAACCTTTATTATTACTTACTTTTCCCCACTCAAATTTCCAAAAGTGGCTGAGGAATTTCCAATTCCTTAGCTCTGGCTACCCCTTCATGTGATTTATAGCCGTGAGTATATGTATGTATGTATGTAAATGTATAGGTGTAAAAAATCTCGTATCATGGTATTTGAGCTGTTCTGCAATGGATACTGATTTTATAGATATTTAGTTACATATCACATACATAAATATATTCACGGCATTAGATTACATATAGGGATTGGCCATACGTATATAATTAATAGGTGGTTTAAATAGAAAATAAATAAAATGAGTTGTTCCGCCATAAATTACGAGAGTCTTAGTGTTAGGATATATGTGAAAAGTTTTTTTTCTTCAATATGATCTCTATCGTCAGTCATACTTCAGTGATGTGCGAACTTAAGTAATGAAACAAAATTTTAAAAATATTTAAACATTAATGCATTGTTTCCACTCTCAAGTTACAAAAGTGGCTGAGCAATTTCCAATTCTAAAGATCTGGCTTCCTTTTTTGAGGATAATTAGCCGTAATTATATGTATTGTATGTAATGATGAATACCTAAATCTTTTGGTAGAGTTGGTTGTTCGGCCGCCCATTGCTTGAAGAGCTCAAAGTCTTTCTCCACCTTTTCTTTATCAGTCGTGTCAGACATAATTCAACGCACCGGGGCAATAATCTGTAAGAAAAAAAAAACATATTAAAATTTTATTTTGATATAGCTTTCCGCCTACGACTACGTCTTATATATTGTTTAAACAAGATAAATAGTTCCGTACCCACTACGAGAGGTTTCAGATTTTAAAGAGAATAAAAAAACAAAATAAAAGAAAAAAAACATTGGAGCTGTTCTTAAGGACTCCCGAAGATTGCCTGTTTTATGTATTCATTGACGCGACTATCTGTGAACATTACACTCATGAGCCAATGTGGATAGTAATGTTAGTAGGGGATGACCACAGAGGACATATTAGGGTCAAATAGAGCATACGCTCAAAAGGCAGGCGTCCAAAGTATGAAGAACGAAAGGGCATACATGAAAAGATTCAAGAATGCAGGCTAAGTTCGAGAGGTTTGCCCGGATCTCACAACTTGGCGATAGTTTTGCTGGCCTATGGAAACCCATCATGTAAGTAATGCAAAAGTTTTGGAAACACTTGTGTGAAGAAAAAACATTTCTCATTATACTTGGGTTTTTTAAGCAAAGTAGGTAAACGGCTGCATGTAATTTGTCCTGCACAGTTAGCAATTGTGGAACCGAAATCTCTGACATACCCCATTGATTGATGAAGATGTCATAAAAATGCTAATACATGTTCGTGATGTACCTTCGTAAGTATCTATTTGAAAAAAGTAGAATTCTGTTCTTAACCCGCGATGCAGGTGTGGTTTTTTTTAAGCCAAAACAACATTCATATCAAACGTATACAACAACAGGGGTTCTCTCACGATTCTTTCCCCCGGCTAACAACCCTTTAATGAACCACACATAAAATGTAAAAAAAAAAGATGTAGTTAAAAACTTGCCGTGTAGTGCCGACTTAGAATGTTGCTACTCCTTTCTACCCACGGGTGTCATAAGAGGCGACTAAGGGTATTGGGGATTTTTATTGGATTTTTGGGCGATGCGGTTGGAGACCCATCACAAAAAACCTTTATTTTTACCATCTTTTCCCTACTCAATTTCCAAAAGTGGCTGAGAAATTTATAATTCCTTAGCTCTGGCTACCCCTTCTAGAGAAATATAGCCGTGAGTATATGTATGTATGTAGTTAAAAACCTTGAGGTGTTTTGATAAAAATACTTTTGGTATAATAATAAAACAAGATATACCAGTCCAAAGCGCCGCGCGGTCATTCAATTGCTCTCTACAATTATCATTTAATTATTTACTTGGACATGGTATTTTCCATTTAATTCGAGTTGGATTACATTAAATCGTAAATTCAGGTTACAACTTGAAAATAAATCTAACTAAAGTTTGATGGATCTGTCCTACGAACAAACGGTATTTCAAAAATCTATATATATTTAAAATAAATCACACTAACACATATTCACTCGCATACGTGTATGTATAATATTTGGATTCCCGTCCAAACAAATTGAATACATGCAAACATACATATTCTCACGCCGTTAGTTCCCATTGGGGTAGGCAGAGACTATCGATCGCCACTTTGTACGATTCTGGCAAACCTCTGTGGCTTCATTTACATCCATCAATCTTTTCGTACATGCTCTTTTATTCTTCATACTTCGGACGCCAGCCGGCTTATTCCGATTATCCACCCTAAAAAATCCTCCCTAAGTCGGATATTCGGAAACGCATGTCCGATTATCCACCCTGAACGGGGTGGATAATCGGAATTCATAATAAAATGTTTCTTCCGATTTTTTACCCCAAGTACAGTCATTCACAGAAACATACTCACAACCTGGTCCAAGAAACTTCAACAGAGATATACATACCTACTTTCCTACTTACAGTCTGAATAAAATTATCCTGGTGGAAAGTTTTAATTTAATATTTATTGTTAAACGAAAAACTTAAGTAATCTTAAAAAAAAATAAAAAAATTGCAGGTAAGCACCCGTAGATTTGGGTGAAAACCATTTAAATTGACTGTTGTGACAAATGAAACCATAACAAGAAAGAAACTCGTAACAAAAAATAACAAAATTAAAACTTAGGGTCTTTTCACCACTGACACACAATAAATAATAATTTACATGTTCCTGTAAAGGACTGTACGTAGGCAGGGTAGAAAATCGGAAGAAACATTTTATTATGAATTCCTATTATCCACCCCGTTCAGGGTGGATAATCGGACATGCGTTTCCGAATATCCGACTTAGGGAGGATTTTTTAGGGTGGATAATCGGAATAAGCCCGCCTTTTTGAGCACTTATCGCCACTTTGCACGAATACGCTGTCATATGTCTAAGTATTATGGGCATATTAACGCTCTCCCTCAGCTAAAACCATAGATAAGTATAGCATACTAAATCTATGGATAAAACCACCTTACTCTGTTTTCTTCGTTTTACTGCCAAACACCGTCTCTAATAAATATTATTTCAGCTATCCTAATATCTCATTGCTTTTCAGCAGTGTATTGTTGGCTTAGAACAGCACAACCCATTTCTTCCAACGAGTATCATAAAAGGCAACTTTTTGAGTTTTAAGCTTCTTTTTACACCCATTACCAACCACCCTTTATTTGACCATATTTCCCATAAGCTTTCCCTTTCACCAACAATCTTTATTTTTACTATCTTTTCCCCACTCAAATTTCCAAAAGTGGCTGAGGAATTTCTTATTCTTTAGCTCTGGCTACCCCTTCCTGGGATTTATAGCCGTGAGTATATGTATGTATGTATGTCTTTCCCTTTTTTAGGATTTATTATGTTTTATAGCAGTCTTAAATTAACTATAGCCTGACTTTCATCTAGTCTAGTTCAGATAAGCTGTTCATCCTTGATGTTCCGCGCTGCTGAATTATGTATTTCCCGTCGCAAACTGTTATTAAATAATTCGTATCCATTCAACAATACACCCAAACAAAATTTGCTATTTAAATTCGGATAAGCTGCTATTATCTTATCAAAGTATAATCACATCACGTTTTTATCGAAATTATGCATCGTTGGGTAACGTGTCTTCATAAACCCTACAGATTGGAAAAGTACTAGTTTGTGTGTTGGCAAGTAAGTCCAATGACAATGGACACAGCTAATTAAATTATACTGACTTTTATACACCATTTAGTACGAATTATTTAATTTTTCTCTATGGTTGGTGCCTTCAATTACATTTACCAACGGGTATAAATGATCGCAGTTCGGCGCAGACTAAATCGCGGCAAGAAGCTACATAAGATAGAATCAATTAAATAATATACACGATCAAAATATGTATAATTAGTAATTACTTTAATTATATATTTTTTTTTACAAAACATTATTACCTAATCATTTTGACCGGAAGTAATTAGCGAGAGCTTAGAATAACTTTAACTGCTAATCTAGAACTACTAATTGCCTGGAGGTTGCGGGTTCGTATCCCGTAAAATATGAATGTTCCTATCATTAATGTGAATGTTTGGTTCTTCATAAACTCGTCGAACATTTAGCTACAAACGAGGGTATAAGATGGCTATATAAAGGGTCTCTGGGACATACATACTCTACATATGCTCACGGCTATATATACCTAGAAGGGATAGCCAGAGCTAAGGAATTAGAACTTCCTTAGCCACTTTTGGGAAGTTGGGTGGGAAAAAGATAATAAAATAAAGGTTGTTGGTGACGGGTCTCCAACCGCATCGCTCAAAAATCCCTTAAAGCCCCAATTCCATTAGTCGCCTCTTGCGCAAACCCATCGGAAGAAATGGGGTAGTGCTATTCCAAACCGACACTACACAGCAAACCTACCTAAAGTCTCTAGGACCTAATTAAATAGCCAACCACAATGTCCTCTAATCACCTGACAAATCAAATTGATTATGTGGGTTTGGGTTAGGTTTAGGTAGGCCTGTGACCTCAAGGTCGTGATCCTATAGCTTTAACCGCTTAACCTAGAAAGCAGTTCTGGATCACGTTCAAGTTTAAGAATTTGAAATAAAAAGCCAAAGCTTCAATTTTTCGAAGGCTCTTTATTATTCATAAGATTGTCACCAAGACTGACTTACTCATGAGCACTGTTTTTTCGGCTGACTTTAAAAAAAGAAGGTACTCAATTCTATACGTGACGACGTGATAGCTCAATGGATAGAACACCGGTTATTGTGCAAACAACAAGTGTTCAAATCCCGGGTCGGGCCTACACCAATTTGTCTTTTCTAAAGACATGTGTGGTAAATTTGTCATGGTTGTTGACGGTGAGGGAAAACATCGTGAGGAAACCCACATGGCTGAGTTGTACTTAGTCATGTGACAGTGAATTCGTACAAAAACGGCAAGAGAGTACACTGTCCATGCAAAACGTGGGTACTCTGAACACCAGGTGACAAAGTCACGTGATGTTCAGAAGTATCAGTACCTCTGCCAACCCCTTCGGGGATATTCGGTTTATGTTTATATGGTATGATATGTCAATTCTATTGTACCAAGCCACTCAGAAAGTATTGCGAAAAAAGGTTTTAATGTATAAAACACTGGCCGGTTGTAATGTATACTGAAAATATGAGTTTTTTTTTTTTTTTTTTTCTTATCATTGGCATCCACGGCTAGTGATTTGCCACTTTCTATTTAAGGAAGGGAAACTTGCAATGTATATTTATTATGTATCCTAACACGAAACATTTAAAGAAATTCAGACAAGATAAGAAACGTTAATTACAATTTGATTCTATTATCTAAAATAAACAAACTAATTATTAAATAAATATTCAAATTCAAAGTACATAAAAGAGTTTCAATACATGTCGGAAAATTTACACCATAAGATAACAAGTTGGATAGAAATAAAGAGCGATCGTACAAAGGGCAAGAAAAGAATATGTGATTTAAATTACCTACATCTAATCGACAACTACATAAGTTACTATTTACAATGCCTAATTTATAAAGATGAGCTGGGGTAGTAACATGTCCCAATCGCATCCGAATGATAATAGAAGTTATTATTTTGTTAAATGATCCAGTCCTAAACCAAGGTTTTGACGGAATTTCAGGTTGAATCCTTGCATAAAAACAACCTTTAACTTTTGAAGTCTCAGACCAACCTAAGCTCCATGACCGCTGTAACGATGATTTTGCCATTCCAAGAACATCGTGAAAGTAATTCTTAAAATGACAAACGTCACCCTCACTAACAGCATCCTTAGCAATAAAATCAGCTTTTTCATTGCCACGGATACCGCAATGACCAGGAACCCAAGCAAATCTAACCTTCAAACCTTTATTATAGCATATAAGAAGTTTGTTTCTTATAAGGATAATTAACTCATAGCAATGATTAGCTGATAGAGGATAAGTTAATAATGATTGAAGAGCACTCAAACTGTCACTAAAAATTGTGGTTTTTAGTAGTCCCATGACCAAAATATATTCCAGAGCTTTAAATATCGCCATACATTCTCCTGTAAAAGATGATGATTCACAAGGTAACTTTATTTTCTGTACAATATTAAACTGATGATGGTACGTTCCGACTCCAACAATACTTGAAGGTTCAACTATTTTTGATGCGTCTGTATAAATATGGTGCCAATTTTTGAATTCATTCTCTAAAATGCTAATAAATTCTATGTTTGATGTATTTTGGTCTCTGCTTATACCCATGTCTAGTTTAATGTCAGGTACTACAAACAAAGCTTCGAAAGGAATAGAAAAAATAGGAAGAATAGGCGATGAATAAATAGGAGCAGAGATTTCTGAAATTTTGTGGAAGCTTTTAACAAGACAAGGAACGTTTTTAAATTTCCAATATTTAGACGTAGTTGTTAATTGTGTTAAGCTGTGGAGTTTGTGTAATAAAGGATGCTCAGAAAACTGTGAAATTCGTATTAAAAATCTATCCGAAAGGTATTGTCTTCTTAAATGCAATGGAGATTCACAACATTCTAACTGTAAAGCGTTAATAGGACTAGATTTCATAGCTCCACAAATAAGTCGCAAAGCTTTATACTGTATAAGGTCTAATCTTTTAAATGCTGGTTTGCTACCAGGTTCCAATAAAAATGATCCATAATCTAACAAACTTCTGATGAACGCATCGTACAATATTTTCATTGAGAATGGGTGAGCACCCCACCATACTCCGGATAAACATCTTAACATATTTAAAATACGTTCAGCTTTAGTAACAATGAAATCACAGTGAGGGATTCCCGTTAATTTACTGTCTAGAATTACACCTAAAAACTTAACTTTGTCTTTTATAGGTATTTGAACATGGTTGTATTCAACAGATATAGGTGGGATAACACGCATTCTAGAAAACAAAACAACTTCACTTTTAGATGGTGATAGTTGTAATCCGTTATTAGACAACCATACGCTGAGGTTTTCTAAAGCTACAGACATATCTAATGAAGCATCAGTAGGAGATTTATTAATGGTATATATTAATAAGTCGTCAGCATATTGAATGATATAGATAGAATTGTTAGTTTGAACAGAATTTTCCAAGTCAGAAGTATATAAATTGTAGAGCATCGGACTAAGAACTGAACCTTGAGGAAGACCTCTCCAAACAGTTCGAGTTATTTTTGAGTTATCCTCCCCAGTAGTTATAAATATGCGTCTTTGACATAAAATATTTACAATAAAGTTTACCAACATGAGAGGAACTTTCATATCCCTAAGTTTTTGTTTCAAAATATTAATATCTACATTATCATAGGCAGAGGTGACATCAAGAAATGAAGCGAGTACTGAATGATCGTTGGAGAATGCTATACGAATATCTGTAATTAATAAACTAATTGCATCAATTGTACTTTTGCCTCTCCTGAAGCCATATTGCGACTCTGATAGCAGCTTATGGTTTTCCACAAACCATTCTAGCCTGTTTTTAATTAAATTTTCAGAAATTTTAAGAAGAACCGACGACAATGCTACCGGCCTGAATGAAGAAGCAGATAATGCATTTTGGGTATCTTTTGGAATAGGAACAATTTCTTGTGTTCTCCACTGTTCCGGTATGTTACCCGAAAAAGCAATAGTATTTATGAGGTTTAAAAAATACAAGATAGAATATTCTTTTAAATGGACGAAAAAGGAATAAGGTATGTCATCTACGCCAGGTGTTGAATCTTTTAAATTGACTAATACACAATTCATTTCATCAATGCTAAAGGGAGAATTTAAATCATTTCTGTCATAGTAAACAGAAGGATCAAAAGACAAATAGGTATGGTCCGAGGGAACAAAAGCAGGTGCTAACTTATCTAAAAGATCTTCAGCTTTAGATAATTGAATAGTATTCGATTGCTTGTTTTTAAAAGCACCTCTGAATCTTCTTATGTTTTGCCATACAAAAGAAGGTCTTGCATTTGGAGATATAGAGGAACAAAAACTACGCCAACCATGAAATTTCTTTTGTTTTAATAATTTTCTTGTTTCATTCATTTGAAGTGATAGAGCATCGAAATTTTCGTCAGTTGAATCTAGTAAATATTGTATTTCAGCTGTTTTTCTTTTATTGACTGATTCTGTACATTCCCTATCCCACCAAGGAGGAGATGGTATTTTATCGTCAGATACAATTTTAATTGGAAAGCATGAGTTTGCTACATTTAATAACACTTCAGTTATTGCTTTAGAACACTCACTTTCAGAACCAGTCTCTATTATAGGAAGAGTGGATATTTTTTGCTCAACCTTCTCGCTAAATGTTTGCCAATCAGCATTACTTAAGTTATACTTTAGCCTAGGATGACGTTTTTGAGAAGGTTTAATAAAATTTGAAGGAAAATTAATTTGGATTGGGAAATGATCACTACCATACGTCAAAGGTAACGTTAACCATTCCAATGACGCAGCTAATTTAGGGGACGAAATTGAAAGATCGGGAACACTTTTTCCTTCGCCAATTTTCGTACGGCGCGTTGCTGATCCATTATTCAAAATGCATATATTAAGTGAATCACAAATTCTTAAAATATCGGAAGCACAAGGAGTTGGACTACTTGCTAGATTGCTTCCCCATGCAGCATGTTGGCAATTAAAATCACCTAAAATTAAAAAAGGTTTTGGTATTGAAGATAAAATTGATTCTATTTCATTAAATATAATAGAAGTTGGACGGGGAATATATATTGACACGAAACAAATTTTGTTCACTTGTACAGCAATAATAGAAAATTCACTACTATGATTTGAAATTGGAATGTGAATAAATGGCACCTGGTGTTTAACAAGAATGGCAACACCACAATGACCATTATATTTGTTTTCAGATATACAGGCATAACCTGAAATTTTAAATAGACTATCTGGTTTTAACCATGTTTCTTGCAAAGCAAAAATAAATGGTTTATACTTATTAATAATATATATAATGTCAGATTTTTTAGAACTTGCGCTGCGGCAGTTCCACTGTATCACGTTCGGAGGAAGATGTGGATCCATTAATGGTCGGATTTAATAAAAGAATTAATTCTTGTAAAATAGAAGCAGCGTTGGACGGTGAAAAGTGTGTATTCTGTGTCAGAAGTGTTTTTATAAGAGTTATAATTATCTCAATAGTTGTTTTATCTGTTTTATTATGTGAAACTTTTTCATTTTGTGTATTAAATCCACAACCATTGGATAAAACTGGTATTTGGTTTTCTTTTAGTATAGCTTCATGAGCAGCCTTATCATACCCACTATATGATTTAGGGGGAGTGCGAGGTTTCAAAAATACTGTCTTTTTGTATGAAATTGGTAAAGAAGAATTATTATTTAATGATTGATGTGATGTATGATGTGAATCATGACCTAAATTATATATTTTACTTGCAGGTGCAGCAGAGAGAACATCAGCATAAGATTTGTTTACTTGCGGATGTAGTTTCTGTGCTTCAGCATAGGAAATGCAACTATTTGCCATAGAAACTTTAATTGCTTTTTGTCGCTCAAATTCTGGACACTTTCTGTTGGTGGCAAAATGAGAGCCTTTACATATGAAGCACTTTGCTTCATCTTCATCTACCTCACAAGTATAACCTAAATGTTCTCCACCACATTTAAAACAATGAGGTTTTGATCTACATTGCATTCTAACGTGACCATACCGACAACAGTTGTAGCATTGAATAGTAGGGTAAATATATAATTCTACTGGTAATGCATTATAACAGATATAAATGCGTTTAGGTAGTACCTGCCCATCAAACGTCAACACAACAGAACCTGTATTTATAAATTTAGTTTCACCTTCTATTAAGCTTTTACGCCTAATTCTTCTTAGTTTTATAATTTTACCACAACCTATTGGGACTTTTATACTTTCTAGAATTTCATCATCAGACCACTCCTGTGGTATGCCTCTAACAATTCCTAGACGAGTAACATGGAAAGTGGGAATGTATGCTTTATATAATGATGATTTAATTACCTCGCTTGTAATGAAAGAATTGGCACCATCACCAGACTCAAATGCAACAGATATTTTATTGCGACCTATTCTTTTTAAACTTCCATTTATGATACTTTTAATATTTTGTGCTCTTAAAAATTTTCCAAATGTCATTGGATGAAGAAATGTATTTTGATCTGGACTACCTTCCCTTTGAACATGCACAATAAAAGGGCCCACATCATCCTTGTCATATGTATTTCGACCTAACCTTGGCTTAGTTACTGTTGATTGAATTGAATCAGTGGGAGCTATTAATTTAGTGTCATTAATTGGGGTAGGATCTGTTTCAGAAATGCATTTGCAATCAGATTCTTTAATGTTGGCTGAGTTTTTACTTCGCCTTTTTTTATTACAATGACGACATACACGGCTACCATGGGCTCGTTTACGAGATCTATTTAAATTTATTGAATTTATGGACCCTTCTGTGTCCATACCAGATTCATCATTATTTGTGTTTGTAATAATGACATTATAAGCCACATCCTGAGAGCAGCACGTTCCCCCAGGATCTTCTGGGGGTTCCATATCAAAAATGTATTAAAAACTTACCAACTATTCAGCTACACTACTATAAATATGTAATACACAAATATTTACAAAAATTAACAAATCTTATCTGTTAAAAGTTACTGAAACTAATATTTAAAATTAAATTAAATAAATTGGAAAAAAGTTGCTCCCGCTTCTTTTGAAGTTTCCCGCCTTTTTCCGAGAATCACCTTTTGACGGGAAGATCAGCTGTGATGTTTAGTTCAAAAATATGAGTTATATAAATAAAAAAAGGTACGTTCCAATTTTTTAAAATTTCCCTCTTTATTTTTTACAAGCTATTTTAAATTGTCGTGTCTTACTTAAAAATGAACCTGAGCCGGGAACATTTTCGCGCTATGATTTTTTATGATTTCAAATGTCGCTTAAAACCAGACGAATCATACGATAGACTTCAAATGGCGTTTATGGATGAAAGGCCTTCCAAGGCAACCGTGTATCGTTGGTATAACGAATTCAAGCGTGGTCGATTAACTTTGCGGGATGAAGAAAGAAGTGGTCGCCCTCTAACGGCTGTTACGGATGAAAACGTGGTGGAAGTGAAAAAATTCATTCATGACAATAGGCGAATAACGTATCTAGAGATTCAACACATTATGCAGATTGGATCGGGAAGCGTTCATGAGATTTTACACGAACATCTTCACGTGAGGAGGATAGTTTCACGCTGGATGCCACACAACCTCACCGAGGTACAGAAACAGGCCCGGGTGGAATGGTGTCCTGATATGATTAATAAATTTGATGCTGGCTCGTCTCGGCGTGTTTACGACATCGTTACAGGTGATGAGTCCTAGATTTATCAATACAATCCAGAAACGAAGCGCCAGTCGACGGTTTGGGTATTTCAAAACGAAGCGACCCCTACCAAAGTGAAGAGATCTAGAAGCGGTGGGAAGATTTTGATCGCAAGTTTTTTCAATATAGAAAGACTGGGTTTCCATCAAATGGCCGAAGGCGGTCTCTTTTTTTGTTCAAAAATATATTATTGTGTACTCAATAATTGATATTATTTCAAAAATAATTAGTCGTAGTAATATAAGGCTAAGTTATGTTATTTTATTACTTACATTGATGTGGACTTGTCATTTCCAGTCAATCGGTGTCTGAAAAGGCCCGAATGGCTGTGCATGATGCTGTTCTTGTTCCTACGCTTATGTATGGAAGCGAATGTTGGGTGTGGCAGAAGAAACATGAGAGCAGAGTAAATGCAGTAGAGATGAGGTCCCTCAGAAAAATTTGTAATGTTAGATTATGTGACCGAGTGAGAAATAGTGTTATTCGTGAAAAGTGTGGTGTGAAAGATGATATTGTAAGAAAGATAGAAAAAGGAATGTTGAGATGGTTTGGGCACATAGAGAGGATGGATGATAGAAAATTGTTAAAGGGATCTATAGAGCTAGTGTGGATGGTAATGTTAGTAGAGGACGACCACGGAGAACAAACTTGGACCAAATTGAGAGTGTGCTCAAAAAGGCTGGCGTCCGAAGTATGAAGAATAAAAGAGCATGTATGAAAAGATTGATGGATGTAAACGAAGCTAGAGAGGTTTGTCAGGATCGTACGAAGTGGCGATAAATAGTCTCTGCCTACCCCAATGGGAACTAATGGCGTGAGTATATGTATGTATGTATGTTGTCATTTAAAATAAATGTTTTAAATTTGGATTGATAAACAAAACATAGTTTTTATTAAGTTCGAGTTTTACTTTGGTTTTGTAGCGGATAAAGGCTATAAACGAATTGTTATTTGTTTACGGTTAATCGACATGAAACTATGGAGATAAGATTAAACCTTTGTTGCCCAGTCAGTACGCACGCACTCGTGTTGAAACAGATGATTGTAGTGAAAACCTTGGTAGTTCATTGATATCGCGTAATACGCTTTCGACCTTAGATACAGAAGACATCATAATACTTTTTTTTAAAGGATTTTAGCTGTGTAGTGTCGGCTTAGAATAGCACTACCCCATTTCTTCCGGTGGGTGTACGTAAGAGGCGACTAAAGGTATTAGGGCTTTTTAAGGGATTTTTGGGCGATGCGGTTGGAGACCCATCACCAACAACCTTTATTCTACCATCTTTTCCCCACTCAACTTCCAAAAGTGGCTGAGAAATTTCTAATTTCTCAGCTCTGGCTACCCCTTTTAGGGATTAATAGCCGTGAGTATATGTATGTATGTATGTATGTTTAGATTTATCTTTATAAAGAGATAAAGGCACCATGACTTTACATGTGCCGGGTCGCTGAGGGCTGCCCTGGCGGGGCAAAGGTTATGTACCTACGACAAATCGGATAGAGCAATCTTTTCTTAATTTAGGTCTCCCTGTTGTGGTTTATAAACCTTGTTGACGTTGAGGGAAAATATAGTGAGGATAGGGTACCAATTCCGAGGACATGATAATTCAAACCTAAAAATGTTTTGCCGCTTGTAACGTAACTTCTGTATTCCTCAGGGTTAGCCAAGCTTTATCGGTATTCAGATCAGAGTTTCAGAATTAACCAATTTCAGGCCATGAAAAACTGTCTTCTCATGCTACCAAAGGTACATAAGTTTTTTTTATACATAGATACAAATATATTCTCACGACTTTAAACCTCAACAAGGAGTAGCCAGTGCTTAAGATTTAGAAATTCCTCAGATTCTTTTGGGATTCGATTGGGGAAAATATTGTAAAATAAAGGATGGAACAGTCACTAAAAAAACCTCAATAACCTTAGTCGTTTCAACCACACCCATGGAAGGAAATGGGTTAGCGCTGCTATTATTTGTTTATTTATTTAATAGGTACACAAACAGCATCATAACTAACATTTTCTTTCATGAAAAAACATTGATTCGGATCTGTTAATAATGCCAAAAATAGTGCACACAACATTATTGGTCGTTATCATTTTCCTTCTTATTAAATTATTATTATTAAAATTACTTGAAACAATATAAAATATTATACAATATAAACAGTATAAAATATATTTGTGTGTGTGATATAGCTGCATAAATCCATTACTCAGAAAACTATCCCAGCTGACCCCACAATAACCTCACATTTTACAAGGCCGAGGGTAAGAAACGGGGTAGGGCTATTACGAACTGATTTACACGAAACAAACAAAGAAGACTAATACTTGTCAAATCACATCACCTTTTCTGATTCAAGAAAAACTGGTTATGTTGCTATCTGCTATTCACAAACGGAGCCTAAATAAATCTATAATATGAAAGCCAACTCACTGAGTTATATATAATACACAACGTTTCTAATCACATTAACTAAAAATCCTTCACGTATATTTTTGTATTATTGTAGATAGCGGATTACGATAAAATGTAAACAAATGTCTTTAAATTACGGAGCGCGCACACGACCGTGCCCGGCTATAGCGAACAAAAACTAAATAAATCAGCCACAGAGTAAAAACGGCTCCATATCCATATAGACTTGACTTCGGATCGAACTCGGCATTTCCATTCCACTCGCTCGCACCGATTCATTCAGAGGAAAATCAATGTTCACATTCTAACTCGTAAGGCAAGATAGGAAAGAAGGAAATTGAATAACACTTCCGTGGTTTAGATTCGTCTTTTATGTTCCTTAAACATAAGATATATTAGTTTGTTGGATATAAATAAAAAAGTATCAGTTCACGTAAATTAAATACACACATATACTTACGGATATAAATGCCTAGAAGGGGTAGCCAGAGCTTCACAATAAAAATTCCTTAGCCACTTTTGGAAGTTGAGTGGGGAAAAGATTTGTCAATAAAGGTTTTTGGTGTTTGGTCTCCAACCGCACCCTTAGTCGCCTTTTACGATCACCCATGGACAGAAATGGGGTAGTGATATTCCAAGCCGACACTACGCAGCTAAATAAATTTTCATATACAGGGTGTAATTGTAATGACTGTTTTCCTTGAAAAGTATGATTAATTATCACGTGTAGAGGCAGAATTCGTTGAAAAAAAACACACTTATTTTTTTTCAAATTTTGTTAAAATTTGCACTAAGAAAGTAGTACTATTGACACCAACACGCTCAATGTATGCGTGAAACGCGATGACAAGGCGGGCAACTCAGCTGACAGCTGCGACCCGCCGTGACCCTTAACCGGCGGCCAAATCAAATCAAGGCCAGTAAAGTAATCAATCGAACTTAGCTTCTAATATCTTCTTATTTTTTACATGTTATTATTTGACATGATAAATTTGAATAACACTACCCCATCGTTAATACTGCGTTGGAATGCGGCAGTATGTTCAGAGAAAAATTCATAATTCGTAAACATCGATCGCCGCGAAATTCAAAATCTGCATGTATCAACAAGTCGGGCGGGCTTGTCGGCATTACATCAAAGGAACAGTATTAGTACTAAGTTAGGTGTTTGTAGCTCATTGTGTTTGTGTCGCTTATGATTGGATGTCACTTTCATTTTTCGCATTAATTTTCGGAGTGTGAGTTCAGTTTTAGTATCTTGTGTTGTGATTGTGTTGAGTAAATATGGCGTACACGAACCAGCAAAGTTCAGTGTTGGTGTTTTATAATATTAATTCTCAAAATGTTCTGCGTTTTGCGCAAATAAAGGTGATAGCCCGGATCTGCCACTGCCAATCAAAACGGGGTGAGTTATTTTTATTCGTATTCTTTAGTTAACTGTGATAAAGTACAGATACACCCGTTTAGAGCCCTTTAGCCCCGAGAGAGTTTAGTAAACACCAAGAACTCCTCCAATTTCGATGTCGGTTAATGAATGAATAGGTATCTCTTGCGCACTTTATTTTATGCCAAGTAAATGCATCGTTTCGAGGGTCTCTATTTGTTTTTAACTTTATTATCTTACGCTCATGAAGTACATACATTACATACATACTCACGCCGTTACTTCCCATTGGGGAGGCAGAGATGTAAAGTAAAACAAAAATAGCGGTAGCTGATTATTTAGGACGACAGTTTTGTTATAATCGTCGGTGTTAATTAATAGAGATAGATTTTTTACATACATATTCTCACGCCATTAGTTCCCATTGGGGTAGGCAGAGACTATCGATCGCCACTTCGTACGATCCTGGCAAACCTCTCTAGCTTTGTTTACATCCATCAATCTTTTTACTTGAAAATGTTTGAATTACACTACCCCATATTTAATACTGGATTGAAATACGAGGCGACTAAGACCACAGCCTCACCAGGCGCGGCGATAAGTTCAAAGAAAAATCAAACATAGCCGCGAAATTCAAAAAAATTTTGCATTGCTGTCATAGTGCGGTTTATACGGTCACGAGCAAGTGTGCGCAAGACTAGATGGTCACATGACGCGCCCGCTGTTCTCTGTGTGTGGGTGAGACATTATACGGGTAGGAACTAGGAGTGTGTGCGCTAAGCTAGTGTAGATAACCACAGTTTTCCATCTGATGGAGAAAGTAGGTTTTTCTGCTAAAGCGGTTTTAATCTTTTTGTTTATTTCATATGGTGGATATTAAGCATTAAACTTTAATATACGAATTAATATTGAAGTAACAATCGCCGTCAAACTAACACGCTGTATATATTAGCTGTGTAGTGTCGGCATAGAATAGCACTACCCCATCTCTTCTCGTGGGTGTCGTAGAAGTCGACTAAGGGAAAAGGGTTTTTTTTTCATCTTTGCCCCTACACCAATCCAAGGTCTGCCGTGCCGAGGGATGCGTGGCCAGGGGTGAGCCTGGTCGTTAGCGTGCCGCCGCCCGTCCCGGAGCCTGGTGAACTCCGGGTACTAAATAACCTTACCTAGTCAAGCGGGGCTCTGGCTAGGCGGACAGTATATTTCCCTTGCTTTACGTGGGAACCGAATGTGTTTAGAAACTACAATTAAACGCGGTGGCGGCGATGTGGCTCGCCACTCATCACGCCGTGGTTCCTCACGGGGCGAAAAGTGGGCTAAAGAGACCCGCTTTAGTACGATGAATGTGTGTGGAGGGATGCATGAAAAATTAGATGAAGTATGTTTGATTATGGAAGAAAGAAAACTAGATTTTCTGTATGTAAATGAAACGAAGCGCAAGGGAAAAGAGGTTTCACAACTTGGCCCATTTACAGCTATCTGGTCGGGAGTTGCCGAGAGTGATAGAGCTTGCCAAGGCGTGGGACTTCTCATATCTGAAAGGATGGCTAAGTGCATGAAAGATTATGCGTGTGTGAGTCCAAGGCTCCTATGGATAAAGGTGAAGGTAGGGCTTGTCCGGATGCGCATAATTTGCGTGTATGCTCCGGACATGTCCAGATCACTATCCGAGAGGGAGGAGTTTTGGAATCTGTTAGACGATGTTGCGAATGGGTGTGATGAAAATGAGAAAATTGTTATGTTAGGAGATTTTAATGGTTGGGTTGGTGTGTCACGCAACGGTTGTGAAAGAGTTTTAGGAAAGTTTGGTGATAAAAGAGTGAACGAGAATGGTGAGAAAGTGATTGATGTATGTTTGGAGAGGAATCTTTGTGTTACAAACACGTTGTTTGAACACAAAGATATCCATATGTATACTAGACAGAGAGGAAGCGAGAGAAGTATGATAGATTTTGTGATAGTGGATGAAAGGCTAAGAGCAAAGGTTGTTGACACCAGAGTCCATAGGGGCATTAACGTTGGCACAGACCACTTTCTCATGATATCTCGATTAAGGGGACTGTGCACGCGTTGGCGTCACAGGGCCAAAGTGTCGACAACTGAATTTGCGAGAATAAAAGTGGAGAAATTGGAAGAGGATGAAAATATTAGAGATGAATATATGAAGAAATTGGACGACAGGCTAAGTTGCGTGGAGATGAAGGATGTATTGGAAATAGAAGAAGTATGGGATGTGCTCAAATCGTCAATGGTTGAATGTGCGACGGAAGTATGTGGATTGAGTAAAAGAAAAAATAGACCACCAACAAGTTGGTGGGATAAAGATGTGAAAGAGGCAGTTGGAGATAAGAAGAAAGCTTGGTTAGATTTTCATAAATTAATTCGTAAGTAAATTTTTCTTGTAAATGTAATTTAATAAAACAAGCCATCGCGCGTCATTAATATTTTTTTTTATTTTAAAAGTGAATAAATAAATGTTATTTTATGATTAATTACTTCAGTGCATCCCTATAGCTACGTCCACACTGTGCCTTTTTTTGTTCAATAAGGGCATGCGTCATAGCGAAGTCAACAGCGCACGTGAGGCATGCCCTTAATGCACGCGCGATGACAGTTGAAAGCGGAGCGCGCGCTGTGTTGCAAGTTATCCGGTGTCGGGTGGTTTCTGTGCGTCATAGCGTTCAACAACAAGATGGTGGACGAAGAAAAAGATTTAAGTTTTTTTGAATATTACAGAAGCTTTCCACAACTCTGGGATCCTAACAATAAACTTTACACGAATAAAGTAAAGAGGAACGATGGTTTTTTTTTCTGGAATTTCTTATGACCAAGTAAGCTGCATATATTCCCCCAAGTAAAATATTGTCGTCGCACATGTTTCCAACAGAAACTCAAACTACGAATAAAGTATGGTGTTGGTTTCAATTAACGCATTCACTTATTGTAAGCGTCAATTGAAAGTTGAATAGAAAGATGAAGACGAAAGTTGAATATGAAAAGGCACAGTGTGGACGTAGCTATTATCTAAGTTTGTGCCAACTTCTTTTAAGCATTTTTATTATTGCTGTGTTATGTTTGTTAGACATGTGTCAACCTAGCTATCATTATGACTATGCATAACACTTGATTACTCTGTAATGTAGGGTTAAAATATGAATACCCTATTTCTTCATGTAAATCTGTAAAGCTATCACTATTTTTTTCTCATCTGTCTAGCGTTAGTTTAGATAAGCAAAAACACTTTTATTTCCGCGTGAGTTCCAAAAATGGCTAATAGGTGCGTACTGACTGAGCGAGCCGCTTCGCGCGGCAAAGCCTCGGTCAGTCAAGACGTGCCGCGTCCGCGGCAAACGCCCGCGCTGCCTCGCCCGAGTGTGCCGCGGCCCGAGCAAAGCGTTGTCGGTTATTGGCAAAAATCAAAAGCGCCTCAGTACGTTTGTGTTTTTGCCTCGCTCATTCGTTCAAGTTCCAGAAGTGTTTCTAATTCTAAATTATAGCCCTCAGTCCAGAAAGAAAAATGATTTTTTTATTGTTTGTAACAGCAATTTCTGAAAGAGTGTACCTGCAGATACTGTTGTGAAAACCAAATAAATTCTTTCTGAAAAGGTACCTGTCGGTACGCCTGGTGGAAAAACTTTTCAGTAGAATAAGAACTACGTTTCAATGTTTTACTACGAACAGAACATTGATATGACCTTTAAAACATATTCAAAAACAAAAGCTGTATAGTGCCGGCTCAGAATAGCACTACCCCATTTCTTTCCGAGGGTGTGCGTAAGAGGCGACTTAGGGTATTGGGGCTTTAAAAGTGTTTTTTGGGTGATGCGGTTGGAGACCCATCAACAATAATATTTATTATTAATACAGTCAGGCTTATGTCAATGTGTTTTTTCTTAAAACATAATATTTGTAAAGTACAAATACACCTTAGTCATTCCATTAGCTCCCGTAGGGAAGGCAAAATTTATTGAAAGCCACTAGAATAAATTAGAAAAAATACAAGGTTAATTTATCAAGGTATTCTAAAATGAAAGAAAACATCGTAGTGAAATCCAAACAGCTGAGTTGTACTTGGTTGTGTAAACCTTTCCCACCCGTCAGGGATCTACGGCTTGAATTTTGACTTCAATACATAGTATAAAACAAAGTCGCTTTCGCTGTATGTCCGTATGTATGCTTAGATCTTTAAAACTACGCAACGGATTTTGATGCGGTTTTTTTTAATAGATAGAATAATTCTTAAGGAAGGTTTGTATGTATAATAAATGCATAATATAGTAGAGAAACACTGATAAATTTAAAGATTTCTAACGTGATGTCGTAAATAAGCACGTTTTTTTGCGCTTATATTGCAAACGCTGACTGAACCCTACGAGATAGACCAAAATGATGTACTACAGTATTGTTCACCTTAAAAAGTTCAACAAAAAAGTCCGCGATGGTATAAGTCTATCTCTTAGGGATAACCCAGCATAACCATTTTTATTCTTTACTAAAAAATGGTTATTTACGAAGTGATTTTAAACAATACAGCATTAATCCTTATCCAATTAGTACTTACGTAAAGTACCTTACCTTAAATAAATTGTGCATTTATTATAGATCAATATGCTTTTTACAGCATGTAATTTAAGTGAATATTACCGAAGATATTACAAATTTAAAATGCAGGGTCGTAGTTGTTTGCGCCGGGCGGCGCGTGCCTATAAATAGCGCGTCGATGGCCGACCGCGGGTAGCCGTCGTCCACAGGAGTGGGCTAGACAGCGCCCGCGGAGATAAAAGAAGAGGAACAAGGCGGTTTAGTTTCAAGACACAAGAGTACCGACGACCGTGGGCCGCCCGGTCGTTCGCCCGGCTTTCTCTCGTAAGAGAGATTCCACTGGGCGGGCTTGATCGCGCTCACGGTGAAGAGAAGAAAGAAGACTACAGGCCGCGAGTAGCCGGTCACTCGCCGTACCATACGGTGACTTCGATCGCGCTCGCGGTAACAGTTCGCCAAAGCCCCACTCCGTTTTCACGGGTGGCGACAAGAAACCTTGGAAATTTTCATCAAATGGGAGATTCCAATTCCGCGCGCCCTTACGGGCGTGAGAAGATAACCGAAAGGCGCTTCGCCTAACAGCACTTTATGATTTGCAGCGATCGCACACGTTTATCGGAGCTCTCTAGCGAGGAAAATATCAAGAATTAATTAAACTGAATAGAATAAGTATCTTTTGTTGTTCATTATGTTTTAATTTTTAGTAGCATTGTAAGTACATTAGGTTAGATAGGATTAGCTTAAAACCATATTTCTTGGTATTTCTTCCATTAAGACTTTGATTTGAATTTAGAGTTAAGACAATTTAGTATTAGGGCGAGCATTTTCAATTATTGAAAATTATAGTTAAGTTCATAGAAGAACTGAATAGAATAGGTATATTTTGTTGTTGATAATCTTTTGTTTTTAGTCGAATGAATAGTAAGTAAATATTTTTTACTCCAGCACTAACCAAAAGGACATTCTGTAGTAGGTATATTTTGCATTGCACCCGTGCGAAGCCGGGGTGGGTCGCTAGTAAGCCAATAAAATATACATGAAATTAGAAAATTATAATAGTTAATTAACGTTATTATTATCTTAAAGCGCCCACTCAAGCACTTTTCATAACTTTTATAGTTTAGGGCCTCCCCGCATTTTCCAGCTATTGCGCTCACTCTTACGTCAAATTTACTGAGTGACAGGGACGGAAAAAACGCGCGCGCAGGTTAAATGTAGTTTATTTAGTTTTATTGAATAACTATAATGTTTAAATGAAAAGTTAAACACCAAAGTTACAGATCATAAAGCTACGCGTATATAGACACATAATGAGTTCACATGTATGTTATGCCAGTGGAGCCTATACGGTTTTTATAAAACAAAGCATGTTCCAATTCAATTTTTTTCATCATATTTTTCAACAAATTATTAAAATGTTAAACATCAAATTTTAACACCATGAACTATTCACCAACATATATTTTATTCATGTCATATCAATATCATCAAATCAGACTTTATAGAATTTCCAAACAATCAATATCAACCTATTTTTCCGGGGACGTCCTTAACTAGCTGACCCGCAGACTTCGTACTGTCAAAAGTGTAGACTTTCACGTCGTTAAACTGAAATATTTAACTGACCCGTTGAGGGTCTCTGTCATGCGATGAGAAAAAGGTGTTTTTCATAGTGTCCTCACAATGTTTTCACATTATAAATTTAAAATTTGTATTTATGCTGTGCAGTGTCGGCTAAGAATAGCACTACCCCATTTCTTCCGGTGGGTGTACGTAAGTAGGCGACTAACTCGGCGTACAGATGACGTGTTAAGGGTTCCACAGCCGATTGGCAAAAAACGAAAAACTTCTAAATTTGTCATGTTCGTCTGTATGTCTGTTTGTTCGTTTTAAAGGGAAATTTTTATTCAAATAAAAGTAAGTTGTTAAAAATATTTTAAATTGTATTTTACCGAGAATTCAATGTTAAAGAATATGAACTAAGAATTTTGATGTTACGCACACTTTACGAATTTTTCGTCCAGGTTTGTGGAAATTCAAGAAATATCAAGTCAATTATACAAATGTAGCTGTGCAGAGTGGGTTACGAATACATCCCCATTTCTTACTATTGGTGTTCGTCAAAGGCGACAACTTCGGGTATTGTGGGGATTTTTAGGGGAGAGAGGCCTTTGCCCAGCAGTGGGACATAAATGGCTAATAATAAATAACGGGCGATACTGTGTTAGACCCTTGCCCTACAACCTATATTTTCGAATCCTCCCCCACTTGACTTCCAAAAGTTGCTGAGGAATTCCTAGTTCTAAAGCTCTCTCTTTAGGATTAGGCTTTTGAAGAAGGTATCTTCTAGCGATTTATAGTTAACTAGCGACCCGCCCCGGCTTCGCACGGGTGCAATGCAAAATATACCTACTACAGAATGTCCTTATACACAACGTTCACAGCTTTTTTGTCATTAGCCAATATAAACATGTTTTGCTTAGACGTTACTCTTGACAGCGCGACATATAATTGGCCATGTGAAAAACACTCAACACTCAAGTCTAATCCTGCAACGTTAAAAGTTTGACCCTGCGATTTATTAATGGTCATTGCAAAAGATATCTTTACCGGAAATTGTAGGCGTTTAAATTGGAACGGTAAATCTGATGGTATCAGAGGAATTCGGGGAATTAGTACATCTTCTCCGGTACCACATCCGGTGAGTATTGTGCACTATATTATGATTTTTTTAGTTATTTTACCAGCAAACGTGTGCCATTGCAGAGCTTAGGAGGATTCAGATTTCTTAATAAAATAACAGGACAACCTACTTTCAATTCCATTTTAAAGATAATCAACAACAAAAGATACTTATTCTATTCAGTTTAATTAATTCTTGATATTTTCCTCGCTAGAGAGCTCCGATAAACGCGTGCGATCGCTGCAATGCAAATCATAAAGTGCTATAAGCCGAAGCGCTTTTTTTTTTTGGTTTACCGGTGGGGAAATCCTCATGGATCCCCCGTCGCTCTCTCGAGCGACGGGGGTATGTCGGACTCTTACCGACGAAAACCCCACCGGTTCGGTGCTGCTGGCCCTGCGGCCTATGCGGCGTCACCATAACTTTGTTTGGCGGTGAAAAGGAGTGTACCTAAGCTAAGTCGAATAGGGGATAAGGCGAAGCGCGGCCATCGACGCGCTATTTATAGGCACGCGCCACCCGGCGCAAACAACTACGACCCTGCATTTTAAATTTGTGATATCTCCGGTAAAGCGGGATTTATACAGGGTAAGTAACTGACTCCGAATTCGAGTCAAGTCAGCGCTGACCCGCAAAAACCCAATGTGAACTGTTTTAAGTCAGTACAGTGCGGTTGAAGTCAGCGCTGACTTAAATATTCGAACACGAATATTTAGAAGTCACTCAGTCTGACGCCGCTACTGACTTGCGCACTTACCCTGTATAAATCCCGCTTAATATTCACTTAAATTACATGCTGTAAAAAGCATATTGATCTATAATAATAAATGCACAATTTATTTAAGGTACTTAATTGGATAAGGATTAATGCTGTATTGTTTAAAATCACTTCGTAAATAACCATTTTTTAGTAAAGAATAAAAATGGTTATCCTGGGTTATCCCTAAGAGATAGACATATACCATCGCGGACTTTTTTGTTGAACTTTTTAAGGTGAACAATACTGTAGTACATTATTTTGGTCTATCTCGTAGGGTTCAGCCAGCGTTTGCAATATAAGCGGGAAAAAACGTGCTTATTTACGACATCACATTAGAAACCTTTAAATTTATCAGTGTTTCTCTACTATATTATGCATTTATTATACATAGAAACCTTCCTTAAGAATCACTCTATCTATTAAAAAAAACTGCATCAAAATCCGTTGCGTAGTTTTAAAGATCTAAGCATACATACGGACATACAGCGAAAGCGACTTTGTTTTATACTATGTATTGATAATATGTTATAGAAAAGACCTCTGACCGAGTCTTTCTGCCAAACTCGAAAACCACCAAATGGATTTTTTACTTACTTAAATATATACATATGCCTACGGCTATAAATCCCTAAAAGAGGTAGCCAGAGCTTCAGAATACAAAAATCCTCAGCCACTATTGGCCTTACTTACTTACTTAGTTTATTTTACTCTTAGTCGCCGCTTACGAACACCCACGGGCAGTAATGGGGTAGTGCTATTCCAAGCCGACACTAGACTGGCTAGCTAAATTAGCAGAAATACGGCGACAAAATATTAAAGATGTCGCAATACTTCCTGCTAACTGAGAGTTTTCCATGCGAACGCTGTGTAAAATATCAACGTCATAGTACGTACAAAGAATTCATTTTTTTTTAAAATGCTACAAAAAAGCCCGGCAATATCACTCAATTATCTATGACGCATTTCCATTAATCAAGCATTACCAAAAAACACTTTTATGTTCAAATTTTTAATTAGTAATCAAGAACGCTATGAAATAAACCCCTTAAAGCTATTTATATGAATATGTAAGTTATATATTTAATGCAGGTTACGTTTTAACAACAAGATTAATACTGATTGAGATAACATTCCCCAGCGGTTATCGGTTCTTCGGCAGATGTGACCAGCCCACTGCCACTTCAATTTGCTGATCCGATGAGCTACGTCGGCCACTTTCGTTCTCTGTCGGATCACGTCATTTCTGATGCGATCCAACAGAGTGATGCCGAGCATAGCTCGCTCCATCGCTCTTTGAGTGACTTTGAATTGGTGGACTAGTCCAGCCGTGAGTGTCCACGTTTCCGCACCATACGTTAACACTGGCAGGACGCACTGGTTGAAAACCTTAGTCTTCAGACGAGTTCTTGAGTGGAGACCACGCACTGGCAGACGCAGTGTGGGGCGCCCTCCAGCCCGCTGGACCGACGACCTAAAGCAGGTGGCCGGGAGTGGTTGGATGAGGCTGGCCGAGGATAGGAAGAGGTGGCGCGCCATGGGAGATGCCTATGTCCAGCAGTGGACGAGTGTGGGCTGATGATGATGATGATGAGATAACATTGTTGAAAGTAATTAGCAGCAATTTTAGTACGTCGAGTCTGATCTTTTTCCTTGAGAAGAAGAATATTATTCCATCCCCTCTACCCCGCATGCCTGTCATGGACGAATTGCCTAAAACAGTCCCCTGGCCTCCGAGTAATGGAAAACCTCACCTGGAACCTGGTTCACTTCTTCATACAAATTTATCTGAACTCATGTTTTTTTAAAATCATGTAATAAAAAGTAAATGCTCAATATCATGTGTTCTCCAACGAAAACCATTCGGGCGGGCGGTGGTGGCGGTCGCCGGGCTATCAAAGGTCCGTCAATCGTCTTTACATATTGTTGGTGACCGCACGCTGGAACTATATAGAGCTGCTATAATACACCCTTCTTGTGTGTGTTTTCAAAGGTGAATTTAATTTTGACCGTATTTATATTATTCAAACTTTACAACAGTGTTTATTTTATAAACTAGCAAAGATGCCATATTAGAAAAAAAAACGATAATATTGATCCAGAAGAATGGAAAAAAGTTTGTGATCATGCAGTTAAATGCGAAGATGAACATAGAACATTTGAACCAAGAATCGATAGTTTTTCCGATGAAATGAACATTTACACTGGTGATAGCAGTAAAGAAAGTGAAAATAAACCAGATCATAATGAAATCCCATGATCGATCCCATCATCAGAATCGGACAGGACCATGAGACCACCTGCATACCGCCATTTATGTAACTCAATATCACTATATGAATGGTGTGCTAACGAGCCCGCAGTGTGCGAGGATCTTCACAAATAAGATTGGCTACATAAGCCACATGCGAGCACACGAGCGAGTCCAAAACTTATAAAGCGGTCGCCATGACCGAAATCGGTCGGACCACATCATCATCACCGCCATTCATTAATAAGACATATCCCGATAAACTGAGAAATTACTCTATTTTTGGAGTCCAACACATTGTAAAACGAAACATAATCAACGCGGCTGAATCCTGCGGGTGGAAGCAAGCCACTCGACAATGACTCGACATTGGTGTTTTTTAAATTGAATTTAACATTGACAATCTATACTTATAATAAATCTGTAGAGAGGTCAATTCTGTACATGAAATATATTTTCAAAATAACTATCAGGTGATGATTAGGGATCGATACTGATGCCAAAAATGCAATCAGTAAAATTTTTGTCTGTCTGTCTGTCTGTCTGTCTGTCTGTCTGTCTGTCTGTCTGTCTGTCTGTCTGTCGGTTTGTATGTTCCTTATGGAAACAAAAACTACTCGACGGATTCTAACGAAACTTGGTACAATTATTCTTCATACTCCTGCGCAGGTTTTTGTATACTTTCCAGCAGAGTAGTAAAGGGGAATTTTGGGAAATTTTGGGTAAACTGGAGAAGTTATCCATTTTTTAAGCTTCCGTCGCGTGTGCAGCCTTAATGGTTAAACTTACATAGAAATCATGTATGACGGAAAAATTCTGCATAAAATTATCTAAAAAAAATCCTCAACAGTATATGTCTATCTTTTACGGTTGACTCACAATAACACGTGTAATTCCTGATAGCTTAGCAGTTCGGAACATTCTGATTATATTTGTTTACTCTTACGTTTGTAAACCTCTCACTCATCTCTAATTTAAAAAAGGTAACATTATTACCTATTCAATAAAAAAAGAATCATAGAAATCGGTAGACAAACACCGAAATTATACATAAAATAAGCCAGCGCGCCCGTGACCAAAACCAAATCTTTACTAATTTATATATAACATACTAGATGGCGCCAGTAGTTGCATCCCACATAACGTAATGATTTATTTTTCAGATTGTTATAAATACTTCATAGCATTTTATTCCAAAATTTGCTATTTAATGGAAATACTGAACCGTTCATTAAAGCGCATTCAAAATCACCAAACTACACTGTTTAGGGAGTGCTATAAATGAAATAAATTGAAAAAATTGCGCTGAATTTCACAATGCTTAAGCAGGGACTGAAGAAAGAAACCTCAGATATTTAAAAAAACAACGCTACCCGTGCGAAGCTGGGACGATCCACTAGTATCAAATAAATTGAAAAAAATTGTCAATTGTTATGTCAAAGTCAGTCACAGTCATTCTCTGTCAGTGTCAGTGAACGCAACGCAGATCCAGATCAATCAGTCAGACAGATTGAGTTGAATAAGCAAGCAAAGTAAAGTATTCCGGCAAATCAAGCTTATTTATAAAAGTTATTTATATAAAAATGGGGAGCGAAGCAGTTATTTACTTGGATAACGAATGGAACACCTATTATCCTGGCCAAGCAGTTAACGGAAGAGTTGAATATAACTTTAACGAACCCAAAAAAGTTAGAGGTAAGTCTCGCAAAACTTTATATATTGCTAATGAATGAGATCATCACACCAAATAAATTTTCCTATTTATATTCTATTGTTTCCTATTGTATGCCTAAATGTATGCCGTGTAGTGTCGGCTTAGAGTAGCACTACCCCATTTCTTCCGGTGGGTGAACGTAAGAGGCGACTAACGGTATTGGGTTGGGATTTTTGGGCGATGCGGTTGGAGACCCATCACCAACAACCTTTAGTTTACCATCTTTTCCCGACTAAAATTTCCAAAAGTGGCTAAGGAATTTTTTTATTCCTTGGTTCTGGCTACCCCTTCTAGGGATCTATAGCCTTGAGTATATGTATGTATGTTTCCTATTCTTATGTTAAAACTCCGAGCTGGTTGGTTGTAACATTCATATAATTAATTATAACATTATTAATAAGAATAATTGTGAATATACATGGTTAAAAAATATTCTCTAATAAATAAGTGGGTTACCTCTATATTTTACAATAAAACTCTATTTACGGACAAATAATAATAAAATGCCTTTATTCTGCATCAGTTCATATTTTATATATTTGACAGCTCATTTCGATTGTTTGTTATAATCATTTATGTAAAGAATGAATTACTTTCACTATCTTTTCAAAACCTATTATAAACTGGTTTTAATTATCATTTCATTTATATGATATATGATTTACATTTGCGCAATTACATTATGTTTGATTACTAGACATAAGATTATATGCATTTGCATGCTATTATATCCAAACAATACTATTTTAGTAGCGTTATTGCATATTTTGATACTTTTCCAGTGGACCAGCTTATTTATGCAGTTATTTATTGTGCACTTTTGTCTGTAAGGATGTGCCTAATATGGTGAAAGCTGGTCAGGGTTAAATATAGTTCGCCAAATATATTGTTCTGTTACTGAGAGTAAAATTGAATATAGACAGTAAATAAATTCAAAAATTCTATTAAAATATGCTTAAAAGACAAGCATGCAAAAGAAACACTGCGAAACATTGCCTTTTTCTAAGGTGATAATATATGATAGTAGGCTATCTTTGGTAGTGCTACCAATATTAACACTACAGCAAGCAACTTGGCTGAAAGTTGGTAAAGACCACAGCATCACAGTTGAAAGACATTGCAATAATGTATGTGTAACTGATAATATGTGAAAATTCATGATAATATATACATATATACATACATATACTCACGGCTATTATTCCCTAGAAGGGGTAGCCAGAGCCAAGGAATTATAAATTCCTCAGCCACTTTTGGAAGTTGAGTGGGAAAAAGGTGGTAAAATAAAGGTTTTTAGTGATGGGTCTCCAACCACATCAATCACCCAAAAATCTCTTAAAAAGCCCCAATACATAATAGAAAGGGGTAGCAACATTCTAAGCTGGCACTACAGGGCAGTGATAAATTTTGAAATTACACTGTGTCAATCCTTATAATCATTGTTTCTTTGATAGTGCATATTTTTGCAAGTTTTAGAGCATACAAGAGTGCATATTTCACCCTTTGGATTGTACATATAATTCAATGTGTAATGTTTACAATTTAAAAGTAAAAGACTGCAATTGTTTTGATCTTGACTTTTAACAATGCTTTTCAGTGTATTTCTTTGGTTGTGCTTTCAACTTAAAGATCTCTCCCAGACACCTTTTGGATGTTAAGGTTTATTTTTTTATTATTTTCCAGGTATTCACGTGAAGTTCAAGGGTGAGGCAAACACGTCATGGAGCGAGAGCAAGCAGCAGGAAACCGAACCTGGGAAAACTGAGAATGTGGACGAGAGTCACACTGGACATGAGGAGTATTTCAACATTAGTTACTACTTGCTGGGCAGTAACTCAGGTAATTATTTTTGATGTTAAAATAAGAGTTAAATTGAGACCTTGTATTTACAATATATTTTTCAACCTTTTTTATGGATATGTAAGCAATAGTTAAAGTTTAAAGCCCCTCGCTTCTTGGTTTGAATAATCAAGTCTGACATCTGACTAATTGTTAAATAATAAACATATAGTCAGACAAACATTTATACTAAAATAGTGAACTATAATGATCTTGTTCCACATGTTTTCCATTGGTTTTGATTCAATGTTTTTGTAGAATGGAAAAAAATAGTTAATTAGACATAAATTCATGATTTACCCAACGGGTTAGTTAAATATAGCATAAACCAATCTTCTGGGAGGAGACTAAATATTTGCACTAAAATAATAAAAAAAAATGCCATCTTTAAAATTATGTCAATATTATTTCTATCTAATGTATGTACCATTGTTTCAGGCAATGAGATAGAAATCCCAGCAGGTAGGCAAGTGTACAACTTCGCTTGCACCCTCCCTCCAGTTCTACCTTCTTCATTTGAAGGGGAGTATGGGCACATCAGGTACACCGTCAAGGTCACCTTGGATCGACCTTGGAAGTTCGACAAGGAAACCAAGATGGCTTTCACCGTTATTAACCCCTTGGATTTGAATCTTAATCCTTCATATAAGGTAATTATTATTATGTTTGTTGGTATGTTTTGATCTTAAATACAGCATATAAAGTAATATCCATCAGTTATTGAGATCCTACATTCATACATACATAAATACTTACGGCTGTAAATTTCTAAAAAGGGCTAAACAGAGCTATTGGAAATCCATCAACTACTTTAGAAGTTAAGTAAGGAAAAGATTTTAAAAACTAGAATTGTTGGTAATGGTTCACTTAAAAAGCCCCAAAACCACTAAGCAACTAACGGGATATAAAAAAAGACATTGAAAGCAAAATATACAATAATCGTAATTTTAATCTACTTTTATCCACAGTTTGGAATGTGTATTGTTGAGAAAACAACCCATAAGAAACGAATCACTCAACAATTATCTAATGAACACATTAACCTAACTCAACCTTCAAGATGAGTCACTTTACTTCACTGATGCATTGTTGCTAATATCTGTAACTACATTGTCTTATTTCAAAACAACACTGGTATTGTTATCAGCTCGTTACTTACTTATGTCATAATTTATAGTATCAATTTTTAAGTTTAGTTTGCGAATGACTTGGTAAAATATTAATAAACACTGACGATGGGTCGCAAAGATTTAGCGCCGCCAATCTATTTAAAAATACATACATACATACATACATATACTCACGGCTATAAATCCCTAGATGGGGTAGCCAGAGCTAAGGAATTAGAAATTCCTTAGCCACTTTTGGAAAGTTAAGTGGGGAAAAGATGGTAAAGTAAAGGTTGTTGGTAATGGGTCTCCAACCGCATTGCCCAAAAATCCCTTAAAAGCCCCAATACCGTTAGTCGCCTCTTACGTGCACCCACCGGAAGAAATTGGGTAGTGCTATTCTAAGCCGACACTACACAGCAAAAATATTTTATAATTTTTTTATAATATTTTATAAAAAATTTAAAAATATTTGAAATAAAATAATTTTGACCATATAAAATATTTCTTTTCTACTATATACAATTGTATGATATATAGGAAGCTGCATATATAACATTGATAAGTGAGTAGAAAGCACATACAATATGCCAAATCAGATTAACTAAGATACAACTTTAAACCCAAATAATAAGTAAACAACAGCAATTAAAAAAAAAAACGTTTTTCTAGATATTCCCCTTATATGCCCCTGATAAGCCAGAGAGGTTTGCCAGGATCGTACAAAGTGGCGATCGATAGTCTCTGCCTACCCCAATGGGAACTAACGGCGTTAGAATATGATGATGATGATGATGATGCCCCTGATACCTATGCCATACCTATTCTTCCTAAAATATCAAAATTAATAAAATATTTCAGTCTCATCTCCACATACAAATGAAGAAGACTTTGTGTTTGCTGTGATTCTACCAAATAAATTACATACATATCCTGGCACATCTACCTGTAACCATTATAAAACAGTAACCAAATTGTGGCCACCATAATTTCAACCTTACAAACCTACAACTAGAGATAAAAAACAATTATGTTTCGATTGTATTTCTGACGACGTGATAGCTCAATGTGTAGAACACCGGTTAACGTACAAGCGACTAGTGTTCAAATCCCGGGTCGGGCCTACACCAATATGTCTTTTATAAAGACATATGTGTGGTTAATTTGTCACGGTTGTTGACGGTGAGGGAAAACATCGTGAGGAAACCCACATGGCTGAGTTGTACTTAGTCATGTGACCGTGTATTCGTACAAAACGGCGATAGGCCTGCCCCCTATCACGTGAGTACACTACACTGTCCATGCAAAACGAGGGTACTCTGAACGCCAGGTGACAATGTCACGTGATGTTCAGAAGTATTAGTACCTCTGCCAACCCTTTCGGGGATATTCGGCGTGAACGTTTATGTTATGTTTATGTATTTCATATGTAATCAAAGATTAACCTTACCCTGTATACCTATTCTTTCCAACTTACCGTTCTCTATAAATTATTTTCCAGTATCCCCTCCACATATAAATGAAGAAAACATATTACCCTGACTTTAGGGTGCGATTCCACCAAAGATGTGCTAGGTTATTGTGTTTTTGAAGAACCAATAGAATTGATTTATTTACTTGGTCTCGCTTCAGAATAGGTGAAAGAAGCGGTTCTATTGGTGAATTGGCAGAATTAAACCGAAATAATAAATGCTGCAACATGTGTGAATATAATTAAATTATTATTTTTCAGTCTCTCCTCCACCCACAAATGGAGAAGACCTTCTGTTGTCTCTGTTGTATATGTCCGCGCCGTTGTTACCGGATATTGTCTCGGACATGAATTATTGCTTGATATATTAATCACTTCCTATAGCTCCAACAAATAGAACCCATAAATATCCCGGCACATCTATTTTTAACACATTAACCCCTCATATGGCAGTGGCCAAATTGTGACCACAATTTCAACCTTACCTACCTACAACCTCAAAGTACAGTACAATTAATTATTTATCGTATTTCTAAAGGGTTAACCTAACCCTCATACCTATTCTTAACAAGTCCCCAATTTTCATAAAATCTCTTTCAGTCTCCCCTCCACCTACAAAATGAGAAGAAAATCTATTGTTTCTGTTGTATGTCCGCACCGTTATCCGTGGATGTCCGGGCGCCGCTCACCGGATACTGTCCCGGACAGAAGACTTCGATGAAGATATAAATAATTGCCTGTAATTCTACCAAATAAAATACATGCACATCCTGGCACATCTACCTTTAACCTTTTACAAGGCCAAATTGAGGCCATCATAATTTCAACCTACCTATCTTTAACTAGAAGTAAAATACAAAGCAAAATCCATTTTGCTTTGTTTATGTTCATCATTTTGTTTTGTGTTGTTCGTGTCTTTTAATTATTTTTTTTCTTTTTCATCCTTTTAATTTTATTACATACGATATAACATATTATACTTCGATTAAAGCTCCTATTCCATTATATTATATAATTAAATTGGTTTCCCAAGGTACAGGCTAAGCCTAGTTTGGGAACCCCTGGAAATTTGTGAAAGCTGTAATTCTTTTAATAAATATACTTTTTACTTTTACTTTTTAATTAATATCTTTTCATATTTGTATTTTCTTATTAGTTAACCTAACCCCCCACACCTATTCTTTTTAAATCTCCAATTTTCATAAAATCTCTTTCAGACTCCCCTCCACCTACAAATGGAGAAGACATTCTGTTGTCTCTGTTGTATGTCCGCGCCGTTATCCGTGGATGTCCGGGCGCCGGTCACCGGATATTGTCCCGGACAGGAGATTCCCTTGGAAATACATGTCGAGAATAAAAGCAATGTGCAGGTGCATCTTGTCAAGGTGTTTCTTAGGAAGGTTGGTATTTTTGTGGTTTTATTATTTGTGACATACTCACGGCCAGAAATCCTAAAAAGGGGTAGCCAGAGCTTTAGAGCTAGAGCCACATTTGGAAGTCATGGGAAAAGACGGTGAAATATAGGTTGTTGGTGTTTTATTATTTGTGAGATAGTTGTAAATAAAAAGTGTAATAGAAATAGTGTTATTGTTTCTCAATCTTTGAAGTTTAGTACACAATAGAGAGTAACACTGTAAGTTATATAATAGTTTAAAAATCTTGTGATCTTAAATTGTATCTAGCTTCTTCATGGTTTTCCTAACAAAGTTAAATACAAATTTAATTTAAACAATCATTATTGTTTTGTAAATAAAATGTTTATTCAAGATATACCTTTAATCACAGCTATGATCCCCTAAAAGGGGTATTCAAGACCTTCAAAATTATAAATTATTAATTTTTTGTCAGAAATAATTTGTAAAATAAAAGATAGATCGTAACATAAAATAAATTAATAGTTTAAAAAACACGCTTTTGTAAGTGCACTTAAAAGTCAAAAATAAATTACGGGTCGTTCAAGTGGTCTCTATTTCTGGGCTGAAGTGTAAACTATGTGCTTTTAATTATAATATTTGATTGTAAAAGCGTGGGGCGCTAGAAAAGAAAAGATTTTTTGTTTACCTTGCTAAGAAATCAAGTTAAGCGATGATTCGGGAAGCAGGTTACAGAGATCGGCACTAACTAGAGTTGCAGCACCACTAGTTGGAGGCTCTATATTAAACAGTCTGTTCAAATTACTAGTCAACAGTGGCAAAATGTAGATTTCTTGTTCGTGTATTTGTTTACAAGAAAGTTTTTCCTGCTCCAGCGCCCCACGCTTTTACAATCAAATATTATAATTAAAAGCACATAGTTTACACTTCAGCCCAGAAATAGAGACCACTTGAACGACCCGTAATTTATTTTTGACTTTTAAGTGCACTTACAAAAGCGTATTTTTTAAACTATTAATTTATTTTATGCTTTTTAGTCTTTGCTAATGGCATATTTTAAACATTTATTTCAAATAGACGAATGAGCCCGCATCCTCTCCATCCCCGCCAGTGCGTCTGTATTGCATGGTGTCTTACCTGTCAGCTTAGAACAATCTAACTCTTTAATCTGGAGACCACTAAGTGATTTTACTCGACTTAGCGCCACATATGCCTGTCCATCCGCAAAAGTACGGGACCCTAAGTACACCACGGCGTGGTCTACCGTACAGCCTTGCATCTTGTGCACGGTAGATGCCCAACTTAAAATCACTCGGAGCATGCGCCTTTCCACCGTACCGTAGCTGTACTTGGCCGGGAATTAAACGGTCAACCCGCCCAGAGGTCCGAGTAGAGGAGCAAGGCTACTTACAATAGGGTTTTGTCCGATTCCCTGAGGTGACGCTAGCGACATGACATTTTTAACCACCCTCTTGCCATTCAGCCCTCGGCACGTTTCTCACCTTGGCTTGGGTGGGATCTTTAACAAGCTACTACCCCATTTACACGTCAATATACATCGTAGGCACGTAAAGCCGTTGGTGCCGGTTGTTATCGTAAGATAGCAGTCGTCAAGCTTTGTCAGAGACCCAAACGGGCGGCTTGATAACATCTAGCGGTAAGGTGACCACTAGCCTTACAAACCTCCACCAACCCGGCTGGCCCCCGTGGTGAAGTATGGCTAATACCTTCCTCACGGAAGAAACCCGTGCCCAGCAGTGGGACGTTATGGGTTGGTAACGATACATCGTATGCTAATATTCATAATGAAGTTCCAGTTCAAATCTTCCGGCTTCATCATCATATCAGTTCGATAGTACCATATTATTGTATTCAGACCTTGAAACCTAATCGTGGTCAAAGTTCATTACAAGACCTTTCTAACAAGTATAAATACGGCTATAATACGATCATCCATCATTAAGTTCCAGTTAATATCTTCCGGCTCCATCATCAGATGAGCTCGACAGTACCATATTATTGTATTCAGACCTTGAAACCTAATCGTGGTCAAAGTTCATTACAAGACCTTTCTAACAAGTCCAAATACGACTATAATACGATCATCCATCATTGAGTTCCAGTTAATATCTTCCGGCTCCATCATCAGATGAGCTCGACAGTACTATATTATTGTATTCAGACCTTGAAACCTAATCGTGGTCAAGGTTCATTACAAGACCTTTCTAACAAGTTCAAACACGGCTATGATACGACATTTCATCATGGAATGCTAGTGCCTATCTTCTGGCTTTATCATCAGACCTTGAAACCTAATCATGGTCAACGTTCATTACAAGACCTTTTTAACAAGTCCAAACACGGCTATGATACGATCATCCATCATGAAGTTCCAGTTCATATCTTCCGGCTCCATCATCAGATCAGCTCGACAGTACCATATTATTGTATTGTCATCGAAATCACATACAACTGCCAATTTTCATAACGCTATGATCTTTAGAAGATGGTTAAATTAGTTTTCTTAGATTTGATTACATAGTTACATACATACAGGTCGACCTAATAAAAGCGTGTTAAAAAGTCTCCAGGCGCAACAACAAAAACTTAAAAATCCAGAAACTAATACTTACATTTTGTTTATTTATTTCCCACAGCTCGTAACATACAGGTCTACAACCCCATCTACTGCTCTCAAGAAGACGAAAGATGTGGTGAAAACCATACAAGAAGGCCCTATCTCTGCCGGTACCGACAAACATTGGAGCTTGAAGTTAGAAGTGCCGCCCATACCGCCTTCTAATCTAGTTAACTGTTCTATTATTGATCTGGATTATGATATTAAGGTAACTGAATTATTTTCATGCTTTTTATTCACATTGGGGTAGGCAGAGACTATCAATAGTCACTTTGAATTATATTTGATATTCTTAAAGGGTATTATATATTGTATTTCGCTGTGTAGTGTCGGATTAGAATAGCACTACCCCATTTCTTCCGGTGGGGGTACGTAAAAGGCGACTTACGGTATCGGGGCTTTTAAGGAATTTTTTGGCGATGCGGTTGGAGACCCATCATCAACAACCTTTATTTTACCATCTTTTCCCCTTTCAACTTTCCAAAAGTGGCTGAGGAATTTCCAATTCCTTAGCTCTTGCTACCCCTTCCAGGGATTTGTAGCCGTGAGTATATGTATGTATGTTAAAGGGAATTATCCTTTTAGAAAATGAAATTAAATAAATGCATTGACATAAATGTATAAAATATCCCTCCTTATTGTTATGGTTTACGCTGGAAATTCCTGAAAAGGTTGCCAGAGGTACAAACACTTTTAAACATCAATTAATATTGACTCAATTGTTGTTTTGATGTAGTATGGCTCACAATGTTTTCTCTCACCGCTGTGTGCCTTTAAAACCCTTGATAATACATATACATACATACATATACTCACGGCTATAATTCACTAGAAGGGGTAGCCAGAGCTAAGGAATTATAAATTCGTCAGGCCACTTTGGAAGTTCAGTGGGAAAAAGATAGTAAATTAAAGGTTTTTGGTGATGGGCCTCCAACCGCATCGCCCAAAAATCCAATAAAAAGCCCCAATACCCTTAGTCTCCTCTTACGACACCCGTGGGTAGAAAGGGGTAGCGACATTCTAAGCCGGCACTACACGGCATTGTTCATTATATCATTACCAAAGCTTGTCTTAAAGACATCTCTTCTAAAACCGTATTTTTTGTAATCTTCTATTCCAATTATAAAATTGATTTATGTTTTTATACAATACCTCTTAACATCAATCACATTCACATAAATACACTCACATTCTCATATACACACTCACACATAACACACATTATCATTCAAGTATTATCATTATTTTTAAATTTTATTCTTTTCTCAATTGTTTAGCATTTTATATATATTTTTCTTTTTCTGTTGTTATTAATTTTGTCTTAAGATAGTTTAGTTTATAATTTTTTTCTTTTGAATTAACTGTGTGTGTATCTTGTTTTAACTTGTGATCATCTGTTATTGGCCTTATTTACTATACTGTTTCAACTTACTATATAATATGTGTTGCTGTTGATGATCCTTGTATAATAAATAAATAAATCAGAGCCTTACCGGCTAAGCCAGGAATATTTATTTATAACAATATAAATTCCAGGTGGAATGTAACGTATCGGGTTGGCATTTCAACTTGAAGAGTAAGAAGTATGTGACCATTGGAACTGTGCCTCTGGTTGGTGCACCGAGTATGGATCCAGGGGCTCCTGCGGCTGATAACTATGTATGTAAAAACATAACATAACATAAACGTTCACGCCGAATATCCACGAAGGGGTTGGCAGAGGTACTAATACTTCTGAACATCACGTGACTTTGGCACCTGGTGTTCAGAGTACCCACGTTTTGCATGGACAGAGTACTCACGTGATAGGGGGCAGGCCTATCGCCGTTTTGTACGAATACACTGTCACATGACTAAGTACAACTCAGCCATGTGGGTTTCCTGACGATGTTTTCCCTCCCCGTTAACAACCATGATAAATTAACCACACATTATGTCTTTATAAAAGACAAATTTATGTAGGCCCGACCCGGGATTTGAACACTAGTCGTTGCACGTTAACCGGTGTTCTACCCATTGAGCTATCACGTCACGTCATGTATGTATGTAAAAGTGTTTCATTAATATATTAAATAAAACATTTGCTTAGAAAGAGACTTTTATCGCATTATATTTAGACATGTAAAGCAGATTATTACTAAACTGTGATTGTTTGTTTACCATAACGCACCAGTGCAATAATGAACAGTATTTTAATTCAATTTCTTTGTCGTCAAAAATATACCGAGTTATCCGTTCAGTGGTAGTGAAGCCATGTAGTGTCGGCTTAGAATAACACTACCCCATTTCTACCCGTGGGTGATCTTAAGAGGCGACTAAGGGTATAGGGGCTTATTAAGTGATTTTTGGGCGATGTGGTTGGAGACCTGTCACCAAAAATATTTATTAATACCATCTTTTCCCCAATCAACTTCCAAAAGTGGCTGAGGAATTTTTCATTCCAAAGCTCTGGCTACCCCGTTAAGGGATTTATAGCCGTGAGTATATGTATGTATGGTAAGTTAAGTAGGTGTAACTTATTACTAAACTCAAGTATTTTTTCGCATAAATTGTAAATTTAGATGAATGAACGGTATTAAAAATCGATTTTATTTAAATGCATTTGAATTGGATTGAATCAGGCGTTACTTTGCGGAAATCCATAGCAATACTAATATTAATAAGTTTCTTCGCTTAATTCCGCTAAATACCTGCAGTGTTCATGCAACATGCACTGTGCATGCCCTCCCACTTACGAAAAAATCGAAAAGCAGACATAGCAATACAGACATTGAAAACCACAGGCAACCACAAAAATGCGATGCGTTTCGACTTAACACGAGTCATTGTCGAGTCGGTGAATTCAATTTCAAAATTCAATTAGACGAAGAAACTAACTAATATTAGTATTGCATTTGAATTGTCTACTTTCTTTCGGCAACACTATTTCTTGAAAAATAATAAAGTAGTATGACACACGAGAGCTATTAGTCGTAACAGTGCTCGGTTCCTTAAAGAATCATATAATCCACATCCGCTATACATACATACATAAATATACTCACGGCTATTAATCCATAAAAGGGGTAGCCAGAGCTGAACAATTGAAAATGCCTCAGCCACTTTTGGAAGTTGAGAGGGGAAAATAAAGATGTTTGGTGATGGGTCTCCAACCGCATCGCCGGACGGGAAGAAATGGGGCAGTGCTATTCTAAGCCGACACTACACAGCAAAACATCAAAACATCCGCTATATAAATAAAATTGCTTTCTTGTATCAAAATGTTTTTTTTATTCTAGAACCCGTCAGCCCCACCAGCCGATGGAGCTCCCCCAGGAGGCTGGGTAGCACCCCAGACACCCCATCAAGCTTTGTATCCATCTCTTAGTAAGTAACCTTATGACCCTTTTAGTTTTTACAACCTTAGAACATAATCATTACTAGCCAAGCAAACCTCCTACAAATTCGTTCTGGTTTGATGGAAACCAATTTTTGAATGTTGCCCTTACAATATCGTGAGATATTTTAGATGAAAATAATTAAATTACTATGTCACAAAACACAAATCAGTATTTGGACCACAAATAGGATAAAAAATATATGAGCGTTGTTTAGTTTATCAAGAATATTAAGAGAAATCATAATAAGGAAACCCGCATGGTTAAGTTGAGTGTATTTATATAACAAATATATTGACATACATACATATAAATCCCAGGAAGGGGTAGCCAGAGCTAAAGAATTAGATATTCCTTAGCCACTTTTGGAAATTTGCCGTGTAGTGTCGGTTTATAATAGCACTACCCCATTTCTTCCGGTGGGTGTACGTAAGAGGCGACTAACGGTATGGGGCTATTAAGAGATTTTTGGGCGATGCGGTTGGAGACCCATCACCAACAACCTTTATTTTTACTATCTTTTCCCCACTCAAATTTCCAAATATATTGAATGTATGTATATATATAATTCGTAAAGAGTGATTATCCAATGCAAGTTTGCCCCCAATCAAAACTTAGTAACTCTGAACACGAGGTGACAAAAATGACAAATGATGTTCAAAATCATTAGTACCTCCACATCCCTTTTTTAGGTAGATAGATATTATAAGATAAAATATAAAATACTCATTATATTATTATATTATTTAAATTTAGATTTAAGTGACTGTTTTATTATATCATTTATATTTCCATTAGTAGGTTAACATACATATACATACATATACTCACGGCTGTAAATCCCTAGAAGGAGTAGCCAGAGCTAAGTAATTAGAAATTCCTCAGCCACTTTTGGAAATGTGAGTGGGGAAAAGATGGTAAAATAAAGGTTGTTGGTGATGGGTCTCCAACCGCATCGCCCAAAAATTCCTTGACAGCCCCAATACCGTTAGTCGCCTCTTACCGGACCCACCGGAATAAATGGGGTAGTGCTATTCTAAGCCGACACTTATATAGCATTATATAGCAGTTTTTTTTTCTATTTAATGATTTTTATTTAATGGCTTAAGGTTAAAATACTAAATATTTTTTTTAATTTTCCAAATTTTTATCGTACCAGTTTTATGTAATACTAGTGGATCGTCCCAGCTTCGCACGGGTAGCGTTGTTTTTTTAAATATCTGAGGTTTCTTTCTTCAGTCACTGCTCAAGCATTGTGAAATTCAGCGCAATGTTTTCAATTTATTAAATTTATAGCACTCCCTAAACAGTGTAGTTTGGTGATTTTGAATGCGCTTTAATGAACGGTTCAGTATTTCCGTTTTATAGCAAATTTTGGAATAAAACGCTATGAAGTACTTATACTAAACAATAAATCATTACGTGATGTAGGATGCAACTACTGGAAATTAGTAAAGATTTGGTTTTGATCACGGGCGCGATGGCTTATTTTATGTATAATTTCGGTGTTTCTCTACCGATTTCTATGAATCTTTTTTTATTGAATAGGTAATAATGTTACCTTTTTTAAATTAGGGATGAGTGAGAGGTTTACAAACGTAAGAGTAAACAAATATAATCAGAATGTTCCGAACTGCTAAGCTATCAGGAAATACACGTGTTATTGTGAGTCAACCGTAAAAGATAGACATAAACTGTTGAGAATTTTTTTTTAGATAATTTTATGAAGAATATTTCCGTCATACATGATTTCTATGTAAGTTTAACCATTAAGGCTGCACACGCGACGGAAGCTTAAAAAATGGAGTAACTTCTCCCGTTTTCCCAAAATTTCCCAAAATTCCCCTTTAATACTCTGCTGGAAAGTATACCAAAACCTGCGCAGGAGTATGAAGAATAATTGTACCAAGTTTCGTTAAAATCCATCGAGTAGTTTTCGTTTCCATAAGGAACATACAAACCGACAGACAGACAGACAGACAGACAGACAGACAGACAGACAGACAGACAGACAGACAAAAATTTTACTGATTGCATTTTTGGCATCAGTATCGATCCCTAATCACAACCTGATAGTTATTTTGAAAATATATTTCATGTACAGAATTGACCTCTCTACAGATTTATTATAAGTATAGATTACTTCTTGTGATACAATTCAAAACTCGGCACTAAAATCAAAGATTGAAAACTAAATCGTCCCTTCACTTTCTACCCCGAGGCCGAGGGTTAGAAATTTGTTCTTAAAATGTAAACGGGACTAACAAGAGTGTATTTGATCCATAAAAACTTGTTTCGAAACTTAGCTAGCATTAAAAAGTAATACATGGTAAAGCTTAACAATAAATGAGCGAAGCCTAGATACCACTTGGTTCTTATATCTTTAGGGTAAGATTTTTATTCTTATTGGATCAATTTTTATGTATACTTTTGCCAATAACATACATACATATACATACATACATATACATACATACATATACTCACGGTTATAAATCCCTAGAAGGGGAAGCCAGAGATAAGGAATTAGAAACTCCTCAGCCACTTTTGGAAATGTGAGTGGGGAAAAGATGTAAAATAAAAAAAAAACCACATCGCCCAAAAATCCCTTAAAAGTCCCAATACCGTTAGTCGCCTCTTACGTACACCCACCGGAAGAAATGGGGTAGTGCTATTCTAAACCGACACTACACAGCACATACATATACTATATATTAGTAGGTTAAGTTGACATAAAATTGTATTATTTTCTTATTATAATAAAAATGCCTATTTTCCAGTGGAACCCGTATACAAAGCCTCTCCCTACACGGCCCGCACTATCCAAGATCGTGGGGACTCACAATACACCAACTTTACGGGACCCACCAACTTTGCACCCCACTACCCCACTTATACGGCCGTTCTGCCACCTCCTTTACCACAGTAATGGGACTGAGTCAAAAATAAAAGAGATTGATAGTTATTATGTGAGGTTTCTTGAGTTTCTGTTCTGAGTTTTAAGTTTATTATTTGAGTTTGGCTAAATAAACATTGAATTTCGTGTAAAAATCTCATAAAATGAATAAAATTATATTGAAAACTATTGAATATATTAATCATAAATTGTATTATTTTAGTTTTAAAAGCAAAAAGAGCATATGCCGTGATGATATCATGCTAATTTATGCTACTTCCAATTTATATATTATATCATTTTGTTGTAATCTACAACAATAGTAGTTTCGGTTCTACACTTTAAATATTGAGAGACTTAAAAAAAAATTGCAATTCAGTTTGCAAACTAAAGTTTTCTTTTACCTGTAATAATGATCAACTTTTTCATGCTGCTGTATTGCAAAAGCTTGTATGATAAAAGCTGAATAATTTTTCATGTTGCTTATTGTACAATAATTTTATTGTTTTAATTAACTTTTATTTGATTTTTATTTATTTTGACTATAAAGCTGTTTTGATTGTGTAATATAATATAGAACTGTATTTATATGTGCTTCCTTTAATATTGTAATGTATTTTGATGAATATTGTGCTAAAACACTTATTAAGTCGGGAGCATTTTATTATTATAACTTAAGAATCTCGTTTGGTCATGGAAAATCTCAGTCAAAATTTATTATTATAAATAAAAAAGATTATGAAATTGATATTATCTAGTTATAAGAGAAAAAAGCCTAGTCTATACTCTATATCTTTATATATATATATATATATATATATATATATAAAGATGTTGTAACTATGCTCTAAGACTAGGCACCAGCCAAAAATATTGTAACTCATGGATATAAATCAAAGTCAATGAATTTGCTAATTAGTCAATGTAACTTAATTACTTATACTGACTGGCTTTAAAGTATGCTTTGAAAAATGATTACATAATTCTAGTGGATTCCCAATGAAATTCCACTTTGAAATAGTGAACTCTGTGGTAAATAAAGTGGTTTAATGTTTGTCCGACTTCATTTATGATGGTAAACATTTATGAGGCCAACAAATAATAGACGAATTATAATATTTTACATAACATAACATAACATAAACGTTCACGCCGTTTATCCCCGAAGGGTTTGGCAGAGGTACCAATACTCCTGAACTCACATGGCAAGCGCCATCTAGTTTCCAGAGGAGGTACCCACGTTTTGCTTAGACAGTGTACTCACGTGATAGGGGGCAGGCCTATAATATTTTCATAAGATAAATGATAACATTTTTCGCTATGTTATTTATAATATAACTAATTATGTTTTATATGGTAATAAAATAAATTACATACAAAAAGATGTGCCATCAGCCATTAAAAAGGCGTTCAGGTCTAGCGTCTGTTTTTGAAAACTACTTTTTATAGCATCAACGCAGCTTTATTGTCGCACAAAATATACAAATAAATACAATTTAAAAAACGTAATATATTGAATACAAATGTTTTATTAGTTTGTAAGATAATTTACCTATATTATACATTGTGCCTAATATTGGATTGAAATAAAAAATATAACGCAAATTTTATGGTTGTGTATTGTATGCATTTTGCTATTTTAATATATTGTTATACAATTAAAGTGTTTAGGTGTTAGCAGGGATCGTAAGCGCTTTCCCAAATAGGGGTTAAGTGGGGTATTTATTGACCACATATTTAAATTAGCTAAATACCTTAAATAGAGAGAAACCAAGTAAAAAGGAAACCGTCTTAGAATACCCAAATATAAAAATAAGTCAGTTTTTTTATTACAAGTGAGTTGAAAACGTCGTAAAAAAATTACAAATAATTAAAATTACTAAAGGAAGAATACAAATTGGCTATAATGACTTACTTTGCCCCCTGTGTGATGATGTTCTATTAATTTTACTCTAATACGCGGGTAGGCCACTTTGTGGTCTAACTTCTCTGAAACGGCTCGACCAATTTCTACCCAATTTGGCACAGTGATCAAGTGGGTATTGCTTAGTGACGTAAGAGGTCGCATGTCGTGATCGAGCCGACCATTGAAGAATAATCATCGAAAAACTATATTTTCATTTAAGTCGATAGAAAATAGTTTATGGTTTCTTATTTAGAGCGAGTGTTAAAATTTAAATTAAAAATTAAAAAGCGACATGATAGTCCAGTGGGTAGAACACCCGCCCGAAAACAGAAGGGCGTGAGTTCCAATCCTGGGACGGGCCTACACCAATTTGTCTTTTCTAAAGTCATATGTGTGGTTAATTTATCATGGTTGTTAACGGTGAGGGAAAACATCGTGAGGAAACCCACATGGCTGAGTTGTACTTAGTCATGTGACAGCATATTCGTACAAAACGGCGATAGGCCTGCCCCCTATCACGTGAGTACACTGTCTAAGCAAAACGTGGGTACCTTCTCTGGACACTAGATGGCGCTGCCATGTGAGTTCAGAAGTATTGGTACCTCTGCCAACCCCTTCGGGGATAAACGGCGTGAACGTTTATGTTTATGTTATGTTAAAATTTATGAAGACTGAGGTTTACCTAACTCGCTCAGCTCAATTAATTTCCATTTCAATTTGTGCTCAATTCCTTGTTATTTCTTTCTTTCTTTCTTTCCCATATAACGTCTATAAGGTTATGGTCGTTTTCTCGGCTTCCTTTTTTATAGGTTTTGAAATATAGTCGCTTGTGCGGTCCCTGGTTGTAAGGCTTGTATTGTGAGTGCTGGATTGTTTTATAATAAATATCTACACAAGATCTAAGTGTTTTATTTCCATACATACATATACTCACGGCTATAAATCCCTAGAAGGGGTAGCCAGAGCTTAGGAATTAGAAATTCCTCAGCCACTTTTGGAAAGTTGAGTGGGGAAAAAAAGGTCGTTGGTGATGGGTCTCCAACCGCATCGCCCAAAAATCCCTTAAAAGCCCCAATACCGTTAGTCGCCTATTACGTACACCCACCGGAAGAAATGGGGTGGTGCTATTCTAAGCCGGCATTACACAGCATATTTTATTTCCAATTCTTGGTATACATCTATGAATTCAAGGCAACCGTTATAGCTCAGTGGGTTGAGCACCGCTTATCGTGCAGACGATTAGTGTTCAAATCCCGGGTCAAGCCTACACCAATTTGTCTTCTCTTAAGTCATATGTGTGGTTAATTTATCATGCTTCTTAACGGGGAGGGATAACAGCGTGAGGAAACCCACATGGCTGAGTTGTACTTAGTCATGTGACAGTTTATTCGTACAAAACAGCGATAGGCCTGCCCCCTAAAACGTGAGTACACTGTCCAAGCAAAACGTAGGCACTCTGAAAAATAGGCGACATTGCCACGTGATGTTCAAAAGTATTAATACCTCTGCCAACCTATTCGGGTATATAAGGCATGAACGTTTGAGTTGACATCTATGAATGAAATAGATCTACTAAGCTATATGAGAGTGTGAGCGAGTATTTCACGTGAGGAATGAGATACTGAAACATGCTACGGAAGCGGCTGTTCATTCTAAATTTTGCTTTATACAAAATGCGTTCGCTACTTTTTGTTTCATTTTTGTAAAATCTTTACGACGTAGGAAAGGACCGCTCACGCCGATTCAATAAATTTTACTAAAACATTTAAAATATTAAATTTGGCATTGGTGATACCAAGAAACAGAAATTCGGTATGCAAAGTTTTTTTTGGTATTTATCAAATACTAGCTTTTTGCCCGCGACTTCGTCCGCGTTTACTACATTTTTTGCATCCGCAGCGCCATCTAGTTGAATCAGTAGGAAACTCCAACATACTTCGACAATACTTCCACAAATATTTTTCATACTTTAAGAAGAGGTAAAGTATTAAAAATTTATACATACATTATATACTCACAACCATAAATAAAATAAAAAGGAAAGAAATATTTTTAGGTGATTGTTGGGCGATGCAGTTGGAGACCCATTTGACTACCTTTTCCCCATTCAACTTCCAAAAGTGGATAAAGAATTACTATCTCTGAAGCTGTGGCTACCCTTTTTTGGGATTTATAGCCGTTAGTATATAGTCATGATTGATTGATGGATGAATTTTATAAATTCCTTTTTGTAGTGGTTATATCAGTCAATCAGATCAAGTTTCAAATTTCTAATACAGTATATTTATAGATCAAAAATCTGTATACTATATTTCAATCCCTTAGGGGATGAGTTCCAAAAAACCTTTTTATTTGTTCATACGAATCATGAAACAAACCATTTTGTACCAAGTTTTATATGTTACTAGCGACCCGCCCCGGCTTCGCACGGGTGCAATGCAAAATATACCTACTACAGAATGTCCTTATACACAACGTTCACAGCTTTTTTGTCATTAGCCAATACAAACATGTTTTGCTTAGACGTTACTCTTGACAGCGCGACATATAATTGGCCATGTGAAAAACACTCAAATCTAATCCTGCAACGTTAAAAGTTTGACCCTGCGATTTATTAATGGTCATTGCAAAAGATATCTTATTATTTAGGTACTCAGTACTTGATTAAACTCACAACTTGAAACTATACGTATGATTATGAACTAATTGCACTAATTATTGGTTAGTGCTGGAGTAAAAAATATTTACTTATTATTCGTTCGACTAAAAACAAAAGATTATCAACAACAAAATATACCTATTCTATTCAGTTCTTCTATGAACTTAACTATAATTTTCAATAATTGAAAATGCTTGCCCTAATACTAAATTGTCTTAACTCTAAATTCAAATCAAAGTCTTAATGGAAGAAATACCAAGAAATATGGTTTTAAGCTAATCCTATCTAACCTAATATACTTACAATACTACTAATATAACAATAATAATAAAAATTAAAAGATAATCAACAACAAAAGATACTTATTCTATTCAGTTTAATTAATTCTTGATATTTTCCTCGATAAATAGAGCTCCGATAAACGCGTGCGATCGCTGCAAATCATAAAGTGCTATAAGGCGAAGCGCTCTTTTTTTTCCCATATGTATGTCGGACTCTTACCGACTAAAACCCCACCGGTTCGGTGCTGCTGGCCCTGCGGCCTATGCGGCGTCACCTTGACGTTTGTTTGGCGGTGCAAAGGAGTGTACCTAAGCTAAGTCGAATAGGGTGAGTATAAAAATAAAATAGACTCTAGTTGAGTCTGGTGTGACTCTAAAGTTAGTGTTAAGTTCTACGACCTCGCCGGCGGGGTCGGTGTCGGGAGTGATAGTAGTTGTTGGTGTGACCGCGAGCGCCGGTGGCCCCTGAGGCCTCGAGCTCGCGGGTGATGTCGTCGTCGGGATCCAAGAGCACGCTACGTGGGCGTCTCTCTGGGACCTCGACGTCCGGGGAAATCGTGTAGTCGAGCGAGGCTCGGAGTAAGGGGTTGGGGTGATCGGGGATCCTATCAAAGTATCTACGTGAGATTTGTTTGAAGTGATCCCTGATAGTATTGAGTCCTAAGTCTCTGTGGAGATCATAGTTCCTAACATACCAAGGCGCCCCTACCGCCTTGCGCATGAACCTATTCTGTATCACCTGGAGGCGGTGTATCAAGCCCTCAAGCGCGGCCATCGACGTGCTATTTATAGGCACGCGCCGCCCGGCGCAAACAACTACGACCCTGCATTTTAAATTTTTTTTTATTGAATAGGTAATAATGTTTCCTTTTTTAAATTAGAGATGAGTGAGAGGTTTACAAACGAAAGAGTAAACAAATATAATCAGAATGTTCCGAACTGCTAAGCTATCAGGAATTACACGTGTTATTGTGAGTCAACCGTAAAAGATAGACATAAACTGTAAAGGATTTTTTTTTAGATAATTTTATGCCAAATTTTTCCGTCATACATGATTTCTATGTAAGTTTAACCATTAAGGCTGCACACGCGACGGAAGCTTAAAAAATGGAGTAACTTCTCCCGTTTTCCCAAAATTTCCCAAAATTCCCCTTTACTACTCTGCTGGAAAGTATACAAAAACCTGCGCAGGAGTATGAAGAAAAATTGTACCAAGTTTCGTTAAAATCCGTCGAGTAGTTTTCGTTTCCATAAGGAACATACAAACCGACAGACAGACAGACAGACAGACAGACAGACAGACAGACAGACAAAAATTTCACTGATTGCATTTTTGGCATCAGTATCGATCCCTAATCACAACCTGATAGTTATTTTGAAAATATATTTCATGTACAGAATTGACCTCTCTACAGATTTATTATAAGTATAGATAAGAGGTGGTTGTCGGTTTATACGTATTCTACCAGACATACCTCTAATACATTCTCCCCTTCTTAAGAAGCTTAACTACATTTTTAACTAACTTAAATCGTAAGAAAGCATTAAACCACTTTATTTTTGCCGTAGTAACTTCTCCTAAATCCCAGAGCAATCGTGTAGAGATAAAGACTTACTACAAATATGTATTATGTGTAATAGGAAAAAAAAGAAAATCCATATTAAGGATACTAAGTATTTGGGTTATATAGAAAACTAAAAACTTACTGCGCAATTTAAGCTATCTATCGGTAAAGGCCTCGTGAGCATAGGCTACAGGTTTCTGAGATGACGAAGAAGACCGGCACAAACTGACAGACAAACTGATGAGAAATAATCTCACGACATAATTAACTGTACATACATAACTAATTTAATTTTTACTTATTCGGAAGGTTATTTAGGTAGGAAACGCAAACACTACTAAAACGTGTAAAAGAAATAGAGGATAGAAGAATTTCGCGCTGGCAGCCATTGACACGGTAGCTCAATTGGTAAGAGCGACTGGGGCGTATACCCGAGGTCGTGGGTTCGAATCCCGCCTGTGTCGAAATTCTTCTTTCCTTTATTTATTAGTAATAATCCCCACTTGAGGTTTTCATGAACAAAAATATTTAAATTTACTGTATATGCTTCTATATGCTTAAAGTTTACGTTCACGCCATAATCTCCGAAGAGGTTGGCAGAGTTACTCTTACTTCTGAACGTCTCGTGACATTTTCAACTCTTGCCTACAGGCCTATCGCCGTTTTGTACGAATACACTGTTACATGACTAAGTACAACTTAACCATGTGGGTTTCCTCACGATGTTTTCCCTCAGCGTTAACAGCCATGATAAATTAACGACATATGCCTTTAGAAAAGACAAATTGGTCCAGGCCTGAACCGGAATTAGAACCCTCATTGTCTGCTCGATAACCGGTGTTCTACCCACTAAGCTATCACGGTTGATAAAATGATCTCATGAGATAATTTGCTGTGTGCGCTTCTGTATGCTTAAAATTAATGTGGATCATTTAATATCACAAATAGACACTCCCGTTTTATTTATCCATACTTACCACATAGATGTTTATATAAGTCAATTAAATAATAACAAAAACAAGTGTTATGTTTCGCGAATTTGAATTATTTTGAGCAAGTGTTAAGAGCTTATTCCATTTGTCTGAATGAAGACGTCTGAAAGCCACAGAATCTGAATTCAGACTAGTGGAATAATGTTCTGAACGCTACGCTTCTGAGAAGTAGACAAATTTGTGTAGTGGAATAATAAGCGTCTGCGGCAGTAACTTCGAAGGACGTCTGAATTCAGAAACGACAAAGTGTAATGGAATAAGCTCTTTAGTCATCTCGTCTTATATTTTTTGTTATCTTGTTTTAGGTTGTTTGTTTCGCAACAGAACATTTTGGTTATATTCCAATCAAACATTAATCTAAACTTCATTACTATAAAATTACTGGAATATTATAAATGGATTCCTTATTTATATTTTCAATACGTACGTACACTCACGGCTATAATTCCCTAGAAGAGGTAGCCAAAGTATTGAAATAAGAAATTCTTCAGCCACTTTTGGAAGTTGAGTGAGGAAAGGGTTGTAATGTAAAGGTTTTGTGATGAGTCTTCAACCGCATTTCCCAAAAACACTGAAAAGACTAATACATTTAATACCCTTAGCCGCCTCTTACGAACACAGTGCTTTTCACACTTCAAAGCAATATATTTTATATATATTTTACATACATACACACTCAGGGGCTATAAATCCCTAGAGGGGGTAGCCAGAGCTAAGGAATCAGAAATTCCTCAGCCACTTTTGGAAAGTTGAGTGAGAAAAAGATGTTTCAATAAAGGTTGTTGGTGATGATTCTCCAACCGCATCGCCCAAAAATCCCTTAAAAGCCCCAATACCGTTATTCGCCTCTAACGTACACCCACCGGAAGAAATGGGGTAGTGCTATTCTAAGCCGACACTACACAGCACTTTCATACTACAATGCAATATATTTTATTTACATTTTCTTCTCGAATTTTCGTCTTCGACGCTTCCAAATGCTTATTGCACACCCCTTTTTGTACAATAGCCATGAGTATAGCCAGGTAGGTAAGTATAGATAAACAAATTTTTTGTTTTTTAAGTTACTGTAAAATTAATTATAATATCATAGAGAGATCAGTAAAACACCACATTCAGATCAAGACTGATTTATATATTTCTCCAGTGGGTAGATACAAATTAGCAATACATGACATCTCCCTTGTTTAAACAAATAAAAGATAATGAAAAGTAAAGAACAACTAAACAATAATAAGACAAAATTAACTCTTTCGACTGTATATAGAAATTAAGTGGTTCAATAACAAGAGTAAATTTTCAAGAAGAATGGATACAAAAATAGAGAAACAAATGTTATAGTTACATGCCTTCCTCTTCTCCTTCTTCTCATTTTTGAAAGAACTTCAGTATTCATCATATCCCCATCTAACTGGAGGCTGAACTGTCCTGCCAGATCGGGTTACATAATGGTTAGGTAAATTTTGATTTATTACATTTTCAACGGGTATTGAATTAAACATGGATTGAGCTTTAATATCATCATAACCAAAATTGTAATCATTACACGAATCAGGTCGGTTTTGCGTATCTTTTATTAAATGTTTCCGATTACGAGTTATATAAGTACCGTTAAACAAACGAATTTTATACGATCGTTCATTTAAAACCTCGCTTACCGTTCCAGAAATCCATCGTTTTGTGTTAAAATCTAATACTTTAATTTTGTCACCCCGCTTGAATGAACTAAGACTTTTAGCACTGCGGTCATAATATCGTTTTTGTATATTTTGTCGCTTTTGTAATCTAACTTTTGCACCAATCTGTACTTTTGGATAGAGTAATTTATTTGATATAGGTACAATGCTTCTTAATTTCCGACTTTGTAACAATTCTGCAGGTGACGCTAAATTTCCCGAAATAGGTGTGTTTAAATACTCCAATAATGCAAATCTATAATCTTTGCCTTCTTCTTGGGTTTTCTTCATTATTCTTTTAACAGTTTGGACAGTCCGCTCGACTTGGCCATTAGACTGAGGATACCGCGGAGATGATGTAACATGATTGAACTCCCACTCTCTCGCGAACTCTCTAAACAAACTAGACGCAAACTGAGGCCCACAATCTGACATCACAGTCACTGGTATACCCTGTCTACTAAATATATTTTTTAAACAATTTATAACATATGCTGATGTTGTCGTGTACAGTTCCACTAGCTCTACAAATTTACTAAAATAATCAACCAGCAATAAGTATGTCTTTCCCCTTAACTCGAACAAATCAACACCAATTTTCTCCCAGGCTCTATTAGGTATCTCATGTGGTATTAACTGTTGTTTACAATTTTGTTTTTTAAATACTAAACAGGTTTGACAGTTATTTATTAAATTATTTAAGTCATTATTCAAAGTAGGCCAAAATATTGTTTCCCTTGCTCTTAATTTGCATTTTTCAATCCCAAAATGTCCTATATGAATTTTATTTAGCATTTCTTTTCTTAATAGTTTTGGTATTATTATTCTGTCATTCTTCCATAACAATCCATGTACTAAAGTTAGGTCTTCTCTGTAATTCCAATACGGCTTTATTAAATCACTTATATTTTGCCTCCCATCGGGCCACCCATTTAAAATGCATTTTTTTAATTCTATTAGTTCTTCGTCTTTTTCTGTACACAGTTGTAATTTACTAAATTGAATATCCGACATATTTTTAATGACTTCCACCGTATTATCGCGCACCAAAAACACTTCTTTATACCATTCATTTTCACTACTCCTTGTATTCGTGCGTTCATAAGCACGAGACAACGTGTCCGCTATATACAGTAATTTACCCGGCTTGTAAATTAACTTGAAACTATATTTCTGTAACCTTAATAACATTCGTTGGAGTCGAGACGGAGCATCTATGATGGGTTTTTTCAGTATGGTAATTAACGGTTTATGGTCCGTCTCAATTGTTACGTCTTCTCGTCCATATATATACGTATAAAATTTTTCACAAGCATACACACAAGCATAAAGTTCTTTTTCGATCTGTGCATATCTTTGTTCTGTGTTAGTGAGTGCTTTTGACGCATAACACACTGGTTTTCCATCCTGCATCAAACAAGCTCCTAGGCCACTCTTACTGGCGTCTACGGATATAACAATCGGCTTCTCCATGCTGTAGTACTGTAAAACCGGTTTTTTAACTAAACATTGTTTCAGCTCGTTAAAACACCTAGTGTGGTGCTCTTCCCAATGCCATTCCGTTGTCTTTTTTAAAAGTAAACGTAATGGTTCCGTTTTAGTTGACAAATTTGGAATAAATGATCCCACATATGTAACGAACCCCAAGAATCTCTCAACATCTTTTGAATTTTCAGGTATAGGCATATTTTTAATTGCAGTTAAATGCTTGTCATCTGGGCTTATCCCATTTTTAGTAATTTTATGTCCTAAGTATTTTATCTCTTCCAATCCAAAGTGACATTTTTTTAAATTTAATCTTAAATCGATTTTTCTACATCTTTCTAGTACTTTTTCCAATCTTTTATCATGTTCTTCTTTTGTACTACCATATATCAGCAAATCGTCGATAAACATACATACTCCTTCTATATCATCAAAATTTTCATACATTTTTTTATGAAAAACCTCACTTGCTGAACAAATACCATAAGGCATTTTCAAAAACTTGTACCTTCCAAAAGGTGTATTGAATGTGCATAAGTCAGTGCATGATTCATCCAAAACTACGTGCCAAAACCCGGATTTTGCATCTACTGTACTAAAATATCGTGCACCTGATAACTTCGCCGCTATGTCCTCTAGTGTAGGTAATCTAAAATGTTCCCTTTTAATCGCTTCATTTAACTCTTTTGGATCCAAACATATACGATAATCTCCATCAGCTTTTTTCGCGACTGTCATACTGCTTACCCAATCACTAGGACCTTCTACTTGCGCTATTATCCCCTGATTTTCCATTTCTTTTAATTTTTCTTTTACAACGTCCTGTATAGCAAACGGTAATTTTCTAGGAACATGAATAACTGGAACAGAGTTTTTCTTTAATTGAATTTTATATTTTCCTGGCAAGCTCCCTACACCACTAAACACGTCTTTGTATTTACTAATTATATTTGGCAATTGAGAAGACTCCACCGACCTGATTCGTTTGATGAGATTTAATTCTGAGCATGAATTACGTCCTAAAATGGGAACTGACTTTACATCTGCTATTTTAAACTCAAGAATGTATGTTTTATTCTTATAAATTGCTTTTACATTAATTTTACCCAATACTTTTATACAATCTCCTGAATATCCTGTTAATTTAGTATTAGTAAGCAATAAATTATCGTTCGATATCCCTAATATATTTAAAAATGACACGGGCAAAACGTTAACGTCTGCTCCCGTATCT